>PYXC01001984.1:37500-60000 GCA_015244755.2 Tenualosa ilisha
ATTCACATGGGGTACCAAGCAGAACAACAGTGACAGAGATTGATAACGGTGTCGAGCTGTGATCGAAGGCTTTGAAGGAGGGAGGGAAACTGTCATGAGTTTTTTTTTTTTTCTTCTTTTTTTCCTTCCTCTCTAAGTGATAAACATAGTCAGCAGCATGTCCTAGTGAATCACTGTGACCTTCTGATATTTTTTGATTAGAAAGAAAGTCAGTTGTGCTGCACCTGTATCTTTCTTACAGTGCCGGTTAATATAGCGTTTGCTTCTTTTCCCAGTCATATTTATGTTGTTGTAATCTGTCCTGTCCCAACAGATCACAAGCCCTAGAAACCAGGGTTGCACAAAAATCAGAACTGAATTGAGAACGACCCCTAAATTCCAACTGAATTCTTGAATTTGAATTTGAATTGAGGTTGCAAACAGGAAGCAGAATTCAAATTCGAATCGCAGGGAGCAGAATTGGAATTTCATGAATTCAAAGAAATTCATGATACATAATTAAGGTGTATTTAACAATGAAGCTTTACAGTATATATTATATATGATTACAACATGAATTTTGTACAGATATTGTACAGGCTAGGACAGGAGATGCTCTCTAAAGAGCTGTGTCTTCAAGGGCTTCTTATAGACAGACAGGGAGGCCCCTGCTCTGGTAGCGCTCAGTAGGTTATTCTACCAGAGTGGAACAACACATGGAAAGAGTCTGGATTGCCTTGTGTGAGGTGCTGGGACTGCCAGATGGTATTCCTTTGATGACAGGAGTTGATAGGGGTAACATAAGCCTTTATGTAGCCTTTAACTAGGTAGGTGCAGACCCATTAAGCACTAGGTGCAGACCCATTAAGCACAAGGTATTGATAAAAGTATCCCATTCTCACAGATATGTGATAAGAATGAATTTCTCTGAATTGCCATGAATTCAATTCCACTTCCACTTCAAATTCAGTTCTGCATCCCATAGGTGTGGAGCCAATTCAAATTCAAATTCAAATTCATTCATTGAATTGAATTAAATTTGGAAATTCTGAATTTTGCACATCCCTGCTTGATACAGTTGTGTCTCTCTCTCTTTTTTGAGATCTGTTTATTTCTATTTATTTACTTTTGTTCAAAATCTAGAATAAATATCACCTTTTGTAAACAACACAACTCCAAAGTTCAGGGAGCTTATTGATTTGCTCTCAGGCATACTTGGGAGAATAGTGTGAAGTGTGGTTCTCCACAGACTAGAGGTAACTAACAGTGAAGGTGATACATCACTACACTTCATTTCAACACTATGCTGGTGGAGGGATCAGAAAATGAAGTAAAAAAAGGGCATTACTGAATGTGATGAAGTATTCATCTACAATTAGCCTGCTGCTTCCTAGAAAAGCAACAACAACACCAGTAAGGATCATCATAGTAATGTATATTTCCTGCTCGTCAGCAGTAGGGACCTCAGGGTGTGGTCCTATAGTCCTGGCCTGAATTGGTTTTCTTGTCATGTTGGCTGTTGCTTTCTAACACTCAGTACTACCTGCATTGGGTACCAGGTGTTGTTTTATTCATTGCATCTAGTATCTGTAACTAGTAACTACTATTTGTTATGGATACATTATCTGATATTTCACCTGATATTTCTTATCATATATCTGACTAGGTATCCATTTCACCACCAGTTGTAAATTGTTTACAATTGTGTATGTCACAAATAAATCTCTTGAACTTAATCTTGAACATGAGCCCACTGACCTTCTCAGGACAGTCGGCCATGTCCGTGGGCTGTCCCCTCAGAGGCAAGCACTGTAAACGTTTGTTTACCTGATGGCCCCCTGAGGCTCCGCAGTCTCTAGCTCATCCACATTCTCTCGCTGGCATTGGCGTCCTTTCCCTGAATGCGTCTCTTGGCCCCCGGCCTAATCTGATCTTGCCGGCATAATTGAATGTCAGTCGCACGCATAAAGCTTCCTCCTAAACCACTCCCCCCCCCACCACCACACACACACACACACACACACACACACATCCCACTCCCGCTACCTCACCACACCCAGCCCATCAATTAGCCTTGCTCCCTGGCTGCCGCCCCCCCCCCTCCATCCCCCCATGTCAAGAAGCCCAGACGAAACCAACAGAAAAATATTTACTCCTGCAGGAGAGAGAGTTATTACATTATGCCATCTATATGCAAATAACACAGAGGAGTTTGTAGCGAGTGCCAGGCACGCGGGCGGGTGGATGGGTGGTGGGGAGTGAGTAGAGTGCGTCAATTGATAAGCTGGCATTATCACCAGATTTGATGTGCGGCGAGGTTGTATGAAGTGTATAAACTCCCTTTCATGCGGCCATTATCAGAGCGAGATTGAGCCCTCATTGCTGGAGAAATAGGCTTCATGGCGTCTGAGTGGAGGAGCTTTCTCTGTGTGTGTGTGTGTGTGTGCGTGCGCGTGTGTCTGTGTGTATTGGCGAGGTTCATAGTGGGATGCATTAACACCCTGAAAAGTTAATCAAAAATCCAGAGTTTTTTTTTTTTTATATTATTTCTTTTTCTAAACTTTCCCTCATTTTTCTTTCTTGCTTATTTTCTTACCTCACCTTTCTTCCATCCATCTCTCTATCTTCTCCTGCTCCTGCATTGCTATTTTAGACCAAGAGGACTTTTTTTTTTTTTGGACTGCATTTAAATTTTTTAAAAGTCATGACTTATAACAGTCTGTGAAGCTATAGATTATCATGCTGTGTGTTCAGATGTGATGAATGTGATGAAGACTACATTAGGTAGTGTGATGTGTCTCTCAGGGGATCATGCAAAAGGCGTTCATCTCCAGTAGTTGCTGAGGTACTTACTCCTGTCTCATGATATCCATTGCCTTTTTGTTGCTAAAAAACTGACTAAACTAAGCTAAAAAAATATGATAATTTTCATTATTCACAATGGTCAGAGTGAAGACACACATGAGAGTGTGTTAGTAGGTGTGTATCTGCATGTGTGTGTTGGGGAGATGGGGGGGTATGTTTGTGAATGCAAGTGTAGAGTTCTTTTTGTACCTGTGTGTGTGTGAGAAAGAGCGAGAGATAGAGAGGAAGAGATAGAGAGAGAGAAGTGATTAACGACGGAAGTGAGAAAGAGGGTGAGTGAGTGAGCTTGCATGAAAGCTGGTCAATAACTTTGACTAAGAGACTGCCGGACTGATAGATGACCGATGTGTTTTGCAGCCTTGGAGTGATGCTTCAGATGCAGTGCTTTGGTATGGTGCTTGAGAAAAGGTCACTTCACCTCCAATCAGCAGATTACTCTAAAGACAAATGAGGTGGCCGGTGAGAGGAATCACCCCAGACTTCTGCAGGGGTACACTTTACATCAGTGTCAATTAGAATCTGCTAGATAGGGCTCATTCCTCAAGACACCAACAGCACTGGGTCTATCTCTGTCTTTGCCAAAGTGTCTTTCTCTCTTTCTTTTTTTGCTTTCTTTCTCTCTCCCTTACTATGGAGAACCATAACCTTTACAATCAAACTGACAGTATGTGTTTACAAAGCTTTTGTGGAGTATAATAGGGTCTAATGTTTAAGATCTAAGTGGCGGTAAGACTCATCAAAAGTAATCAAAAGTTTTCCTCCATCTCCTTGTTTCTCTCTCTCTCTCTCCCTCTCTCTCTGCCTTAATCTCTTTTAAAACCTCATCTCTCTTTCCTCCCACTCTCCAGTCTATCTCTGTCTTTCCCTCCAGTCCTCTACTGCTGACTGTAACTCATCCAGTGCTCTCCGATCCACTCCACTTTCATGTTGTTGTTTTCCTAATCTGCCAATGGTTTTAAGTAGTCCGTCCAAGACAAACACGCACACACACACGCACACACACTGAGAGGAAGTTATGCATAGATCTGAGAAGCAAGAGGTTAAGTGTGCAAGTTTGAGATGTGGGGATACGTATATACAGAGTGTGTGTATGTATGCACTTGCTTTAGATGCCTCGATGTGGACTATCTGTCCATTTTGTTTGGTCCCCCACATGGAGTATATCTGTTCTCTCTCGGTGACCGGTCAGACCAGGTGGTCTCAGTTTAAAAGCAGCCAACACAAACACACACACACACACACACACACACACACACACATCCTCCTGTTTCCCCCTCCTCCACAACTCAACCCCCAGCCCTCCATCACGGCACTGTCCACTTGCATTAGCCGGGAAATGAGATTCCACTAATTAATTAGATCTCCAAGTGCTAAAGATGTAGATTACGTCCCAATGAAGGTTAGAAGTGTCAATCATGTTTTCACACACCCCCCCCCCCCCCCCACACACACACACCTCTCTCTCTCTCTCTCTCTTTCCTGCTCCTTTCCATTTTTTTTTTTTTTTTTTTTTTGTATATTTCAAGCAGTGAATTGCATGAGATAAATTGAGCCCCCTGGGTATTGTGGGTAAAAAAAAAAAGTGCAGATCATTAATCTTTTTTTTCCTCTTTTTAAAAGTCTCTGTTATTAATTGAGTCTTGCGGTTGCAGCCGGTCAATGGAGATGTGCGATCATCTGACGAGGGAGAGATAAAGACGCGGATGAAACAGGAAGAGTGAAATGAGACGAGCGCAGAGTCTGGGGGAAAAGATGAGCGTAAGACACACTGATGGAGGTGGCATCAGTGATACTGATAGTGGTAGCCGTAGCAGCAGCAACAGCAGAGGCGGTGGCATATGGAGAAGCTGAGGCGTTCATTTCACATGACTGGCCACTCACTGAAGACGACTCCCTGCAGTTAGGAGGAAAAACTCAGCCCTGTCCAAGAGCTTTCTTGATTAATTCTCCATCTGTTATATCAAAATAATCTGATGAAGGAAAATAAAACGCACTCACACACACACACACACACACACACAGTGAAGTGAATGCCTGGCCTTTTACATCTTTCTCCATTGCCAAGTCACAATGTCCCAAGTTTACCTCTTTTAAACTCTTCATGCTTTTATAGGCAAAAATAAGTTATCTAAGTACAATAATTTTATTAGGCAAATGGCTTAGAAAAATTACCCTTTTGTCAGGCATTTGTTTAAAGCAGGTGGGTAAGTGGTGGCCTTTGCCACCCTTAGAGATGAATTTTATTTTTAATTTTGGATTTAATTCTACTTAATAGCCCAATTACCAAGCATGCTTCATATTCACAGACAGGTGTAAAAGCTGAACAAAGAAACCAGCTTTATTTTTTTACTTTTTTTTTTTTTTTTTGGTAGGAGAGGTGATCTATGATCCCAGGAGGAAAAGTGACGTTTAACATTAACTTATTTTTCATGCTAAATTTCTTTCTATGGTAGTGTAAACTGCCTTGCATCTCCTCTCTAACTTTCAGACCACAGGGTATACGTCTTAGTTGTCATTTCCCATAGCTCAGCCCTTTTTTAAGTCAGGCATCCTGACAGTCGCCTTTGATAAAGCACTTTCTAACTGATGCTCTGACATGCTGAGGGGTTACAGAGAACTGGTATTCTTTGGAAATGCTTCAACCGTACTTACGTGTGTGTGTGTGTGTGTGCGTGTGTGTGTGTGCACGCGCACGCAAATATGTGTGTGTGTGTGTGCGGGCAAATGTGTGTGTGTACGTTTGCACAGGGCCGGTCCTAGCCCTTTGGCCTATGTGCATCTGCCCATTTTAAAATAATATTAATTTTAAAATAATACGTTTTTAACAAATAATGTTTATGTTTATTATTTATTTATTTTACATTGCAGACACTTTATTCTAATGGGACGTACAATACAAACTATACTATACTAGATAGCAGTATCTTTTTTTTTCATAATTTACAAAAAGGCTAATATTTAGAGAAAAAATAATCTGTTGGTTTGTTCATAAACATGGGAATTTATTTTCCCTGCTGTCAAGTTGTCCTGAAGGCCGCTGAAACACCACCACATTTACCACATTTACCACATTAACACTGGCACACATGTACTATTGTCATTGATGAACTCACTGACATGATAGACACAGTCTAATGTGAAATGTAGAGAAATTGTTTATAAGAATGTATATATGCTCAAGCTCAATAAGAAGTCCAGTTGCCTACAACTAAACTCTTTTGACTATGATGACCTGGATGAATGAGAATCTTCACAGATATGTTCTACTGTGTTCAGCTTAATGGATAACAGCAGACTGCATTAAATGGACAACTTTGTCCTTGCAAAGCGACTCAATAGACTAATGGCAAAACTTTCCATACCATCACCACCATTTCTCCTAACTACTATGGATGTTTGCTTGGCTGGAAGGCCAAAATGGTGGGAGGGAAACAAACTATTGCGCTACTCCTGACAAATTTGGCTAATTAGGCAGACAGGTTAGGCTAACTTGGCTAATTAGGCAGACAATTTACATAGCTAGCCTACACTAAACATGCACAAAGCCTCCTAAAAAGCATCCTACTTGTGACATGCTTAAAAAGCACTCGTTATCCAAATACTGGCCATCTGTCACGTATAATTTTGTATTAACCTAGTCTTGAGAGCTGTACTTACTAAGCTAGCCACACTTAGCAGAGCAATGATACACATCAGTACTGACAAGTTTAACATAATTCTTCCTCTGGCCCCCAGTGTTGTATGTTTATTGCAGTAGGTCAAATTGACATGTGACACACAGAGGGGGCACCATATGGGGATAGTGTTTATTTGTTTTCAATAGTGTTTCATTTTGTTTGGTTCATTGTGGTGTTATGTGGCAAGAATTTATGTGAAAGGCACCAAACGCACGAACGCCTATTCTAGCGGCGACTCTGTGTTTGCATGTGTGTGCGTGTGTGTCTATAAGTACAAATGTGCGTTTATCAGTGTATGTGAGTGTATGCCCATGTGTACAAGTATGTGTGTCGTGAGCCCACTTAGTGTCCTAAAGGAATGTCACTTCGCTGTGCTGGACAGACTTCCTTTGATAGATGGCTGTGCATCATGACACAAGCCCTGTGACTATTTTCTTCAGGCCTGAGTGGATGTGGATGACTGGGGGCAGACAGTGGCACACGGAGAGATGTCTGTTCATGGAGAGAGAGTGGGAGTGATGAATGGGGGAGATCAAAGGGTGCGATCTATAACACAGGAAGTCTGAAAGCACAGTCTGCCAGTCTCTAGTCTGTGCTTTACACTAACTCAAGGCAGACAGGATGATGATGATGATGATGATGATGATGATGATGATGAATACCTTTGTCGTCTTCATTTTTTTCCATTATCGGATGACTTAAAATTCTCATCAGTCTGCGTGCAGATATCGGTGCATCTGTGTGTGTGTGTGTGTGTGTGTGTGTGTGTGTGTGTGTGTGTGTGTGTGTGTGTGCTCTTAAATTCAGCTTATCTGAGGGCATCACAGCGGTGTACTGCGAGTGCTTAGATATCCCCTCTTCTTCCTACTTCTTGAGTCAGATCAGGACACTGCATCTCAGTGTCAATCAATATTAATGACTTTCCTTTACTGCAGAAGCCAGAGGAAGACACAATAAGGTCAGCAGGGTCATTTTAATTTGTTTTTGTTTTTTTTGTTTTGTTTTGTTTTGTCATAGTGGGTACTCCAGTGAATATGTGAATTGTCTAAGTGCTCTTATGCATATGATTGTCTATTTATTTGTTGTCCCTGTTACTCTGCTCATGCTCTCTGCTTACACAGAACTGCAATTCAGAGTGGATTCACATAAGGTCACTCCTATTGAAATTATGCTGGGTTGACTCGATGTTTAGGAAAGGCAAGGGAAAAAAAAGAATAAGAAACATCACTGAGACCTTTTCAAAAATGCAGCATTCTAAAACAATCTGCTGGCTTGAGCAGTCTTACTTTATCTTCATCCTAAGGAGACACTAAAAGGGCAACAAAGATAAAGAGGGAGGAGGAAGGAGGGATAAGAGAGAGAGTGATATATATATATATAAATATATATATATATATATATATATATATATATATGTAGAGAGAGAGAGAAAGAGAGAGAGAGAGAGAGAGAGGTAAGAAAAGGAGAAGAGCAGAAGAAATATAAAAGGGGGATGAGTTCAGGGCAGGAAGTGAGGGGAACGTGGACACAAAAAGAGCAAAACAAAGTGATTGCACTAAAGAGGAGAACGAGTTAGAGAGAGAGAGGGAGTCAGAGGGAGAGACAGACAGAAAGGAAGAAGAGTAAGTAAAGAGAATAAAATGAGTGAATATTAAAGAGAGAATGATGAAGTGGTAAAGGAAAGTAGTAAAGGAAAGTGGTGGAGTAAAAAACATGAAAGAGCAAAATGCAAAATGAGTGCATGTGAGTGCATGTAAGAGAGAAGCAGAGGAGAAACTGCAAAAGTAACTTAGAAGGAGGAAAGACAGTCAGTGAAATGAGCACCAAAGAGGGATGGAAGGAAAGAGAGAGAGAGAGAGAGAAGTAGAGGATGAGGGATAATGATGAAAGAGAAATAGAAAGAGAAAATAAGAGGGATGGAGAGAGTGCAAAAGAGAGAGAACAGACATTTGGGAGATATGTTATAGCAAGTTCCTTAACAGCCCTTTTTTGAAGACTATTGATCAAACATTGCAACTTTATTTCCAGGATATGCATTTTAGCAAAGGGTTGTAATCTTCCTGGATGAGTTGGGCTAAAAAGGTTGTAATCCTCCTGGATGAGTTAGGCTAAAAAGGTTGTCTAAATAATATATAAAGATGAGGTGAATGAAAGAATGAGAGAAGTCAGTGAGCTGCAGCCAAATGCACTGATTCTATCTGTGAAAAGTTTTTTGGAGGTAGAAAGTCTTAACATAGTCTTTTAGAGGATTATTGTAGCATTCTAGGACACGGTAATCATCTCCCTCTTTCCAGTTTTATTAAAATGCCATTTCATTCCAGCTGACAGACACACACTCCACAAAGCTTTTTTTTTTCTCTCTCTGTATGCAGTATGTTCTGTGATACAGTTTGAGATGTCAATCTCTTCAACTCAGTATGATGAAGTGATAAACTGGACAGCAACTAACCAAAGGAAAAAGAAAAGGACAATAGTATGTGAATAAGAGAAATAGAGGGGAGGAGAACATGAGAGAGAGAGAGAGTCATGGAATGAAGGGCTTATCCATGAAAATGGCAACAAATAAGACCTGAACAATTACAGGGGATCTGTGTTAACAACAAGCCTGGCAAAGTGTTCTGCATCATATCCAGAGTGGTGTGGGAGGAAAACTCTATGATACAATTACATTATGATAATTAAATCTATTTAGGCCTACTCAAACAGTAAATGCACCATCACAGTTGGATAGAACTGTATCCTAATTCTTCCACCAACGGAGGGTGTCCAACAGAGCTGTAGTTTGAGCCCTACACTTTTCAACATTTATATAGGTGAATTTGCAAAGACACTACAGAGCTCCACAGGCCCAGGACTTATGTTGCAGTGAACTGAAACACTGAAATCAAGTATCTGCTCTTTGCAGATGGCCTGGTCTTGACCTGTTCACCAACACAACAGGTCTTACAGCATCATATGAATGTATTAGCAAACTTTTGTCAGACATGGGCCCTGAAAATAAATCCCCCAAAAACGGGGATTTCACAAACTATCTGGGCTGCAGGGAAACACTATAACATCTTTAAAATTGGCAACACCACAATTGATCAAACAATAAATGACACCTCCTTAGGCATAACCTTCACTCCAACAGGGAGCTTTAGCTTGGCTGCGACAGAACTTAAAGAAAAAGCAAAAAGAGCATTTTATGCCATCCAAAGATCAATTAGAACAAAATTACCAATTCGAATTTGGATTAAGATATTTAAAAGTGTAATTGAGCCAATTGCGCTCTATGGCTGCGAGGTGTGCGGTCCAAGGAGTGGAGTGACCTAACTGAACACCTAACTGAAGCCCTGTAAGCAGAGTTCTGTAAAAGCATCCCCAGGGTACAAAGGAAAACTTTGTACCCAAAACTTTGCAGGGCAGAATTAGGCCATTACCCCTTTATTAACAAAATTCAAAAAATAGCCCTCAAATTTTGGCAGCACTTCAAAATAAGTGACCTCCTCTCATTCCACTACTTAGCCCTGAAAAGCCAAGAGCAGAATATAGAAAGAAGTGCTTTGAGCTAACTTGTTTTAAACTACATCACATATTGGAAGGAAGTCACCAACAAACAATCCATATTACAATGTTATCTGACCCCAAAACATGAGTACACAACAACCACCTACCTCAGCACAGTAAAAAACAAACAAACTCAGAAAGACGTTGACAATGTATCTACTCAGCGAGCATAGTCTTGGTATAGAAAAAGGAAGACACAGGCAGACCTAGCTGCCCAGAGAGGACAGACTGTGCCCACACTGCAGCTTGGGGGCTGTAGAAACAGAATTACTTTTCATAACCGAATGCACTAAATATGAAGAAATTAGAAGATCATTCATTAAATTCTGCCCAGTCATCCCTGTATTTCCCTCAAATACAAATGAAGGCACAATACCCATACATCCTTGGAGAAAACATGGATATGGCTACACTAGCTGCAAAATTTGTAGCAGCCTGCCATAACCTGAGGGACATCCAGCAAGGCCAGGAAACAAAAAAACAACAAAAACAACTCCTTGTATATTATTGCACTTGTCATTTTGTCTTGCTCTCTACACTGTACCAATGTATATGCAGCTTAATTGTCTTTGTGCGAGTCTGCTTGTATATGTGGATATGTATACCTGCGCAGAGAGGGAGAGAGAAAAAAAGAAGCAAGAGAGAAAGAGAGAGACCCTGGACCCTGACTTCATAACAACAAGTCATGACGTTAGTGTGAAGTGTGTGGAGTGTGCAGTGGGTTGCTGCTCGGGATAAGCAGGGGAATGAACTGCACGGGCCATTAGCTGGCACTAGATTAACACAGACCATCCCTGTGTGCTTTTATCTCTCACCGCTGGACAGAGACCCTGCAGAGATCTTTCAGTTGCCATCTCCATCTTCATCTCCATTGGTAACTTGTTTATTGAATTGAGTTTGAATAAATAAAAAAAAAACAGTCACTGAGAAAATCAGTTTTCTCAGTTTTAGTTTCTCACTGTTGGTTTAATCCAGTAATGTTAATAACCACAGTCATAAATTCAGCATTAACCAATTTACTCCAGCCTCCCCTCACCTCCTGTGGTTAAATCCCTGTCTGATCAGTGGAGTGTGTTTTACTGTGACCTCAGGTTGCTGTCCTGCTGCCCTGTTTTAGGGACGGATATTGCCCTGCCACAGCCTCAGCAGGAAGCCCTTTTTTCCCCAGTGATGTTAGAGTAGATCTTTAGAGTGCTTGTTTACTGTTGGCATGGTCTATTCATCTTGTTTGGCTGTGTGTGTGTGTGTGTATGTGTGCATGTGTGTGCGTGTGTGTGTGTGTGTGTGTGTGCATGTGTGTGTGTGTGCGTGTGTGTGCACAATGTCGGTGTGTGTGTGCGTGCATGTGTGTGCATGTGCTTGTTTGTGTGTGTGCGCGTGTGTGTGCGTGTGTGTGCATGTGTGTGTGTGTGTGTGCATGTGTGTGTGTTTGTGTGTGTGTGTGTAGGAGCTCAGTGCTGAGTGCAGACCTCAGACCAGACATTACCAGTAAATGGAAATAAAGCTTTCCTGGAGCTTGGGCTAATTTGTCTGCAGCAACTTGCGGGATTGTCTCCTTTATTTGCATAGAGACATGGACGGCAGTAAATCTGCTGAAATGTCTTTTAGAGATCACATTTAGACTGAGTGAAATGGTACTGAGGGCTTTATCATGAAGGAGTGACTTTTCCTGTGAGCAATTGTCCACAGTCAGTCACTCACTCACTCACACACACGCATGCATACACACACGCACGCTCTCACACGCACATACACATGCACACACACGCACACACATGCACACCTAGACCCAAGAGAGTCACCTTGGTACATAGCGCATCTTTCACTCCTCTGCATCCTATCCTCCGCCCTCAGTCTCGCTGCAGTGTGGAAGAAAGCGAGTTGACCGTGGTCATTCTCCCTCCACTCCTGATCCCTTCAGAGGGGCGTGAGATGATGCAAAAAGAGAGGAGAGAGAAAAAGAGAGATGGAGAGCTGCAAAAGTGATGGAGAAGAAATCTACCCTCAAAAGGGGCTAAAAAGTAGTCTGTCTCAGATGTACTGTAGGCTACTCACAGTAAGAACCAAGGCCATGAAACTCTAGAGTTTATAGTCTAGTCTATAGCTCTAGTCCATATGAGAGCATTGTAATTGACAGCAGCATAGGGCACACAGCTAAAATACATTTACATTTACTTGTCCTGATCACTTCAGCGAAAGGTTATTTTAGTGCAGCGCCTACATGAATTAATAAAGATGTTTAGCCTCAGGCAAAAGAGTTTGAACGTAATTTTATGGCAAGTTGTCGAAGAGAAGCGTCATTGTCGATGTGAAAGCTTCAGTGTATGCTAGAGTTAGCCATACATTTGAAAGGCAAATCTTTCTTGTCCTTTTTGCATTTCTCTCATTTTGTAGTGTTGGTTAGATGGGCTTCAGGATGCCCTTGATCCAGTAGTTCAAGAAATGGATAACATTTTCTTTGCCACTCTCTGAATGGAATTGAAATGAAATAAAATGCTCTTTACATTACATTGCATTACGTTACATTACATTGTATGGTATGGTATGCAAACATACAGCATTTCTTCACAGGAGCAAAATACAGTCATTTCCTGAATATATGCCACAGCGTGTATAAACCTCAGGTCAGTGTAGTTATGCAAAATCAAGAAAAAAACTCACTGTTGTATTAACCTTACACATGTGTTCAAAGTTGCCAGTTGAATCACAGTCAGTTCAGATCAAGTAGAATGATGAAAAGAAATGCAATCCTGTGTATAGCCCTCACCCATGTATTAACCTCATAGATGAAGAAATTTTGCAAAAGCATTGCATTAACCTTGATTAATAATTGGGGAATTACATTAAGTCTAATAGAAAAAGAGGAAAGTAAAATAAATTCATAATTCTGTCACTCTCAGCCATACACTGGGTTCATATATGTTGCATGTTGGACTCCCAAAGCAATCACATTAACAAAATGGATTTAATCTAAGAGCAAAGTGAAAGAAATTTGTATTCTCTCTCCCTCTCTCTGTCTGTCTCTCTGTCTATCTATCCCTTTCTCTAATCCCATATCCACCCCGTCACCTGTATTTTATGTGTCTTTGACTGACGCTGTGCAGGTTTAATCCCTGCCACAGAGCCCCTCACTCTTCTTGGGCTTGGTGTGGATAAAGGTCACAACTCCCCCACAGGGAACTGAAGGGAATGGGTCTGTCCTGCTCGTCACTGAGACTGGCTTACCGCCGCCTTTGAGGACATGTGCCCACTTTGAGATAGGATTTGAGAACATATTTCAAACCGCCCTGACAAAAATACAATATCACAACTTTAATAGCAGTTGTAGCAGTTGTGCTACTGAAGTTTAGGCTGTCAGACAAATATGCAAAAACAACAACATGAACATTTTTAAAATAAAACAAGGAAGATGGAGCAATTGAGAAAATTTGTTCCCAAATGTGTGCAAATAAGTTCGTCAGAGTGTGTATGTCTGCTAGTGAGTACATGCATGCTGAATGCTTTTTCTGTACCTTAGTGCACACGTGTGTGCAGAGCTAAGTGTTTCTGTAAGTGAGTGGGTATGTGGTTTTTCACAGACTCCTAGATAAAGAGGAAGCTCAGTGGAGTAGACCACATCACTTTTGTTCTCTTATTTGCCAAAGAGCCCCATTTTCATGACTGTGGGGAGGAAAATGGAGTACCTGGTAGCCTCTGCTCAAACATTCACCCCAGCACTGGGGAAGAGCCTTTTATAATGCCAGCCACGCGAAAGGTCATCCGAACCGCCGCAGCCGCCGTGAGGCCCTCCACGCCAGTTCCCACAATGCCCCACTGATTATTACACCAATCACAGCTGTGATTTACCCCAGCACCTGCCAAAGGCCACACCCGCCCCCCTGAGCAAGCCAAAGGTGGTGGTGCAGAGGGAGGTGGAGACTCCCTACTCCAGCCTGCCAATCATCTCCATAAAAGGGGTGCCGAGGTGCATTCTGAAAGAGTGCTGCGAATAGCTAATAGGGAAGAGCACAAGGAAAGGCCAAAGCAAGAAGCACTCCCAGTTTATTAAACGAGTCATGCATTCATTTTCCATACTCTCTTCAACTAACCATTCCTGGAAAAAAAAAGTCATCCCATAAAAGTGCATCAGGAGGCACTTAACTTAGAAAGCAAGACTCCTAATATCTATTTAATGTAATGGTGTGTTGAAGTCAACTTCTTAATTAGTCCTTAATGTGTCAGTCTCCATACTCCAGCCTTCTCCAAAGCACTCTGAAATGATGGCTTTCCTGCTCAGCCTGCTGCCAGATATGGGGAACGCTAGATAGCAATATGAGGATTTTGGATTATCTATGATAAATACGCTCAGTAAATGTGTTTTCTGTGGGATGCAGACTTCCTGTTTATGCTGTATGTTTTTTCAATTTTCAGTTGAGCTAGAAAGCTAGGAAAGGAAGTCTCCCTTTCCAAAAAAAACCAAACAAAAAAAACAAATTGATTTTTATACCTTTCACTGAGGTCTCTGAGTTTCCCTGTTTCTTGCTAATGCTTACCTGTGCTTTGCGTTTTTATTTTTCCTGCCATTGTTCAAGTTGCTTCAGGTGTTTAGTCTATTCTGGTGCCTGCTTGAAGCAGGAACCTCTTTGTCCACAAATGGATCTTCTGCCCCTCTGATGTCCAGAGAGTGAATAGGCAACATGAAAGGTCCACACTAAAAGCCCTGGACCTAGTAGATGATAAATGCCAATGACTCTGCCCTACTTGCTATCTCGATTTCCCTTCTCCTCTCTCTCTCTCTCTCTCTCTCTCTCTCTCTCTCTCTCTCTCTCTCTCTCTCTCTCTCTCATTTGTAACAGGCCCGGTAATGATTCAGGAGAGGGGTACTCTTCTTCAGTCGAGGCTAGAGTGCACTGGGGGTGACGAGACCACAGTGTACCTTAGTTCATAGCTGTAATAAGACAAACTCACCATGTCTGACTGTGCAGAGAGTCTGCAAAAGAGAGAAAGAGAGATAGAGAGAAAGTGGAGGACAGCTGAGCAGAGTGGGGAAGAGAACCCCATAGAAAGAGAGAGAGAGAGAGAGCACTTGTGATGGCAAGTATGGCCACTGGAGAAAAGTAAGTGAGGCTATTTTCTGGCAAAGAGAGGTTGGAAGAGACCGGAAAGACCACTGAGAGACTAATAAGCTCGCAGGTTAGCTGGAGACTTTGACGTGGTGGGAGACTGGCTCATATACTTCTGGTATATGGTGGAGAAGGCTGTCTTTTTGTGGTTAAATGTAATGTGTTAGCACAGTTGTTCTCTGTGCCACACGCACACACACACACACACAGATACACACACACACACACACACACACACATGCAAGCAGACTGCAGTGTTTTCTGCTAGTTGTGGTCTGCTGAAAGAGTGTCTCGCCACCGGTAACCTTGATGGACGTGTGTGATAAGCGCTCTGGCCTCCAGGCGAGTGAGATAAGCACGGCTGTAAAGACAGACACACACACACACACACACACACACACACACACACACACACACACACACACACACACACAAACACACAGTGACACTTACGTCAAAGACTTCCATGACACGAAGCTCTGCAGAAGAGACCTGATAATCTTTGTTTCCTGAGGTGTGTGACTGAAATGTTGAAGTCTGTAGGTTGGAGGTGGTAAGAAGAAGGATGAAGAGGAAAGACAGACAGAGGAAAAGAAGTGATGATGAAGATGGAGAATTACAGGAACAGAGTGATATTTCTCAGAAACTGGCATAGAGTGAACATGCAAGAACATGAGGACAGAGAGAGAGACAGAGACAGAGAGAGAGAGCATTATTCAAGCTCGAGACTGTACTTCAGTGTTACGTGGCAGTCCGTAAGGTAGACAGGAAACTCCAGTTTGTTTTGTTGTATCATTGTGACGAACATGTTCAGGG
The DNA here is from genome assembly GCA_015244755.2 of Tenualosa ilisha. Lineage (NCBI taxonomy): Eukaryota > Metazoa > Chordata > Actinopteri > Clupeiformes > Clupeidae > Tenualosa > Tenualosa ilisha. Next base: position 53,489 of record PYXC01001984.1, read on the forward strand.
CCAAGATGAAATGGCAGAGAGTCTGCCTCTAGACTGAACGCAAGTAGGCATATCAGCCCTCCGCATCCTCCACAGAGTGTCAGGCACAACCAGAGGGCTTTGATCAAACACAGCCACTGGCAAAGCTCCGCGTGTGTTTGCCCCAGACCCGGCAGATAGATGTGTACCGAAGGGCTCAAACCTGTTTGCATAAGCCTCTCAACAGCCACTGTGATGAAGGCATTAACTTGAAAGATGATTTTAACGCAGGATCTGTTGTTTACTTGTTTGCACGCTTTCGCCATATGAAGGATGCATCTCTGGAGAGAGGAAATGTCAGGAAGCTCCTTCTCTCACGCCTGATTTTGTTCCCAGGCACAATCTAGTCCTCACCAACTAATCACCACTGTGAGGAGGTTTGTCAGTGAACATTTGAAAAAAGGATGTTTTTTTGCATGTCCATGTTAACTGAAGAAAACACAGGATGATGTTTGTGCTCCTCAGAAATGACTTATTTATTTTATATAGGAGTCCTGGCCTCGTGCAGTGAATTTAATTGGCACTTGTGAAGTGGCTTTAGTTTGGAGAATGAACAGTGAATAAATAAATCAACTCTGAATGCTATGGGGGGTTAGCCTTAGCCTTTATTAGTGCTTAAAATTGACACAACTCCCACTCAGGCTTACTGTGAATTGTATGCTAAGGAACATCTGATAACGTTGCCATGGTGACACAACTTGAAGAGGGCGACGACACTTCCCATTGGTTAATGAAGCAGCAAGCCTACAAAGCTGGCCTTCAGTAATCAAAGGATCAGGCTCGAGAGAAGACTTTAATAAGAGCTCAAGAAGTGCTTTATATAGCATGATGCTCCACTAAATAAAGTTAAAAGTAAAGTTTACTAGTATTTAGCATATGCATTTAACCAAAGTGACACAGGCTTGCAACGTGGGGTTCAGGAATTCGCATCAAACGATGGTCAGTCCAGCATAACCATTGGTCCATTTACATTTACATTTACATTTAAGCATTTAGCAGACGCTTTTATCCAAAGCGACTTACAAAAGAGGATAACATTCAAGCTACAGCACAATAAAAGAACCTAACAAAGTGCATATTGCTAACATAAAAACTAATTTAAGTTGAAAATGCAATAGTGTAATAAAGTGCAGCATAAAAGAGAAATTAAGTATAAGTTGTTAAGTGCATTCTCAAAATTTACGCCAGGAGATATTCTTGGAGGAGTTGGGTCTTCTAGAGTTTCTTGAAGGTGGAGAAGGTATCAGTTGATCTGGTAGCACTTGGAAGGTCATTCCACCAGCGTGTAGCCAAACATGAGAAGAGTCTGGATTGACCTGCACAAGGTGTTGGCCGTGCTAGATAACGTTCCTTAGAGGAGCGAAGCGGTCGGCGGGTGACATAACCACTCCATAATCTCTGCTCCATCATGCTTGCATGCTATGTGACATTTCACTGGTTCCAGACTCCTAGTTCCAGTACCCCAAAAGGGTTCTCCCCAGTTGCCTGAGGAACAGAAGGCTCAGAGGCATTAGTGTATTAATGGACTTAATGCTGGGCATTGTTTACCCTCACAGACCGTGTCAAATTTGCATGTTAGATTTGCCTAATGCCATCTATTAATTAATTACCTCTTTTTGTTTATTAATTTCTACCTCCATTTAATTAAAGACTGAGGGAAGGCTCAGGAGCATTGCTGACTCATGTTCATAATCAAAGTGTTTGCCTGTGGGATGCTTGGTGTCTAGGCATACATATGTAGGCTCACGCACGCACGCACACACACAAACACACATGCACACATGAACACACACACACACACACACACACACACACACACAGCCTGTGACTAGTCTTTGGAGTTGATCTATCTATCATGTCTTTCAACTCCCCAACTTCAGCTCTGCAAGGGAGGGAAAGAGAAGAGAGAGAAAGAGAAAGAGAGAGAGAGAGAGAGAGAGAGAGAGAGAGAGAGAGAGAAAGAAAGCCCTTGGAAAATCTGAGAATTATGTTTCTCTGCTGTGTGTGTCACCTCTGTGTGCGAGACTCAGGGAACAGCATAATCTGCACTGTCCTCACAGCCCGTGTGTCTGGGCCCTAATTAAGACTGTACGGTGGGGGGGGGGGGTGTGCTAAGGGAATCCTCCACCTGAGTCTGTGTAGATGAAGAGGTGGTCATTAGCAGAAACACAGCTTCTCCTCCTCCCATCTCTTTGTTCTGGGAATACATGTGTGTCCTGTTTCTGTGCCGTGTGTCTTTGAAAACCAGAGCTGGAGCTGGTTCTTTCAGTCGCATGGACAGAGGTAGGGTAAACAAGAGATGGGGAAAACAGGCCAGAAAAGAAGTGTGTGTGTGTGTGTGTGTGTGTTTGTATACCTCTCTCTCAAACATGTCTTCCTTATCTGCGTAAGATAAAAACTGGAGAGCAAACAGAGCCACAACGATAAAAAAATATCATAATTTCCCAAATATTAACGAGGTTAAGACATTGATTTTGCTCAATTTTTTCATCTATGAGGTTAATACATGGATGAGGGCTATATAGTGGATTGTATTTCTTTTCATCATTCTACTTGATCTGATCTGAGGTAACGTTTAGTAAACTGAGGTTAATACATGGGTTAACACAAGGGTGAGGTCAATACATGATTTTGTTTTGTTAGTTTGCATAAAACACTGACCTGAAGTTTATACATGGTGCTGCTTATATTCGGGAAATTACTGTATATAAAATGAGAAAAACAAAACAAAGAAAGAAAAAGGCAGGGAAGTATGCCTCTAAACACTCTCTCAGGAAAATGTCTAGTTAGTGGGCAACATTGACATGTTTCTGTTTGGCATTTAAGACAGTTGTAGCACATTCATTACCCCTTCTACACACAGGATTGATCTAGGCTTTAACCAGTTGACCGCCCATTGAAGATATTTGTAATGAGGATAGACACTTCTAATTATGCAAGTGTGCAAACCTTCTGCTGAATTTGATTCAGACCCTTCAATGTCAGTCACATGAAATGTGTGTGTGTATGTGTGTATGTATGTGTGTGTGTGTGTGTGTGTGTGTGTGCATGTTTTATCCAGAGACCTCCATACTCAGGTGGGGGTGGATCACAGACATCTGATTGGTAATATTGATGGGGAGATTTTCAGCCGTGGAAAATCAATTTGAAGATGAAGGCATGAGCAGAGACACACGTTCATCTTTTTTCGCTTGCCTGGGAGACATAAGAGGGGTTTGGCAAAGTGTGTGTGTGTGTGTGTCTAATTACTCTTGTGGCCTTACCTAAAAGGAATAAGTTGGATTGCAGTTGAAGAGATGATGTCTCATTTGCAGAGATGTTACAGAATTGATTCATATAATTACATTTGTATGAACTTAGGTAGACAACTATGCATTTAACTGTAGTGTATTTTTAGTGTTAGTCAACCACTCTCTTGGATAAGAATACAGATGGTAGCATAAGGTAAATAAAGTTGGCTGGTGGTGTTGGTTTGTTTTTGTGATATGAAATGGATTGGAAAGTAAGCTCTGCAAATATTTTCAGTGTAGAAATATTTCATTTTGATTATTACGGCTTAAAACTCATCATTCCCGGAGCATATCTAAACATTATTACTGGTTCAATAACACCAAATTTAGATGCAAGATATGGTCTGCCTACTCTCCACCCCTCTGCATGTGTCCTGGAATGAGTGAGATGTTTTTGTTTTTTTGTTTTTTCCTCTTTAATGAACTTGCACATTCTCTCACACCCAGAACACACAGCAGACAAGGAGAAGATGACTCTCACTAACAAGTCTCAGCATTGCTGGCACTTTCATTAGACTCACAGAGGGGAACATATTACACAGACACACACATACACACACATACACACACACACACACATACACACACACACAGAATATACAAACACAGAAACTTGAAGCTGAAAACGCACGTAACACATGCAAAAACACATATTTTTCACTCACACACATGCATTCTCTTTAAAGGAGAGGAATGGAGATAGGAGACCACTGTCCTTAATGAGACCCTGTAAAAGCAAAGCAATTGGGGCTCTGCCTGTGTGAACATACACACACACACACATGCGCACACACGCACGCATGCACGCGCACACATACACACACACACACACACGCACACACACACACACACACACACACACACACGCACGCATGCACGCACGCACGCACACACACACACACACAGTTGTGCTTATCAAAGCCTGATCCAGTATTTAGTATGAGCTTAGCTAAATGTCGTGCTGCTCCAAACAAAAGTTCAGTCGATGCCTGCTGTCTCTGACAAACAAGGCAGATTATTCATGCCGTTTACAGGGAACACAGATCATTTATGCAGCATTTGGTATTTCCATTAATGGCAGCCTAGTGTGTACCCAAAGTGTGGCCTGTCCCTTTCATGGAAATGCGGTTCTCAGGATCTTATGATTTTTCTGAACATTTACACACAACTCGTCACTCATTTACTTCCCCCTGTGGTATAGCTACAGGTGTTTATGAGTGCAAGAGATTTTACAATTAAATATAACCCTAGTCTTATGGGTCGAAAAAGTATTATGACTTTGTCTGAAATAATAAAAAATGATTTTCAATTATTTGCATGTTACTACTTCTTATGAGGTATGAGTCTGAACTGTCATCATTTCGCAATCCCAATCCCACGCCATCTTTTTCTCTCATTGGCAGAGTTTTCATCCAACGTTTTAATGCACATTTAACTTAAGCAAAAAAAAAAATCCTCGGCTGGATGCGATTAAGGCAGAATGCAAGTTGAAGTTGATGGAAACAGTATATTTATGCATTTCTATCCATAATCCATAGACATTCTCTTGACGACATTACGTTTTGATACCACAGCTGGTCGGAACATGTCACATGTCAACACTGGGCTGATGTCCATTTGTAATTCGCATTATAAAAAAGTTGGTGGGGACATATTCTTGGGTCAAATTTTCATAAATGCGAGTATGAAATAAGAATACATTTTCTGCAAATCCGGATATTTTTACTGCCTCTGTCCGCTGTTTTGATCAGAATTAAGGCAAAAAAAGCAAGAACTTGTACTAAAAACATATGGCAGTGTTCGGCCTTCTGCAAGATGATGGAGTTATACACATTATGAACAGCCCTGCAAGCTGCAAAAAGACTGTGGAGCCTGCAGTGGCCTTTTTTAATTGGCATGTGAAAAACAGTCATTTATGTTTTATGGTCTTTAATGTTTTGTTGTTTTGCCTGAGCAGAACTATTAATATAGCGAATAAGTGTTTGTCTGTGTAGGTGCCCCTCTGTGCATGTGCATTTGCCTGTGTTCATGTCTGGGGTGTGTTTGTGTTTGTGTGTGTGTGTGTGTGTGTGTGTGTGTGTGTGTAAGACACGTTTGTACATCACCATGTGTCACCTCATTAAAATCCTCCCTCATCAAGCCCCCCAGCCCCCACCCCCACCCCCATCCAGTTTCTTTTTTCGATTAGGTACAAATCGCACCTAATCAGCCATGGTGACATTTTGTGGCAATTACTGGCTCTCTTCCCCTTTCACTGTCTCTCAAAGATGCCAGGTCCCCACCCCCAACACACACACATGCATGTACAAACACATACACACACACGCACACACACATACACACAGACATAAACACACACACACACACATAAGATGATGTTCATAGACAGGATGTCATATTCATGGGTTCACACACACACACACACACACACACACACACACACACACACACACACACACACACACACACACAAACACTGATATGAGGTGATGTGGGCAGGATGGGGAGAAGGAGGTTTGACCCCATCTGCTGGGGATCAGAGGCTCCAGCATCAATCAGAGGCCCATTCACTGCTGTCAGCCTCATCTGTACAACCAGCAGTATTTGCACTAATTACACCTGTAGCACCGTGTGTGTGTGTGTGTGTGTGTGTGTGTGTGTGTGTCTGTTGGGTGTGTATCTCTGCTCCCGTGTGCAGTGGATACTGGTTGGCGTGTGTGTTTGTTTGCATGTGTGTGTACGTCTATGAGTGTGTTTGCAGTTACCATAGTTACCATAGCACCATACCTCATCTAGGGGATTGCCGGAGTCTGAGCCTAAGTTGTCCAGACCTCCACTCTGCCATATGGTTGCAGCAGATGAACGCCCAGTGCACACGGCCTGCAGGGTGTGTGTGCGCCATACTGTAATATAGCACCAGCATCTGTCCACTCTCCCTCTATCTGTTTTCACACACACTCACACTCACACACACACATGCACACACACACACACACACACACACACACACACACACACACACACACACACACACACACACACACCTTCAGTGCCTTACACCTCCATCTTTCTATCAGCATCACTTCTATTCCCTAGGAGGGAATATGAGAAGGTTGTGTTTTCACCCCAGAATGGAAGATGGTGCGAGCATTTAGCAGGTTGTGTGTGTGCATATGTGTGTGTGTGTGTGTGTGTGTGTGTGTG
>PYXC01001984.1:65000-67500 GCA_015244755.2 Tenualosa ilisha
TCAAATCCCCCACACCCTCATCCACCCACCCACTCATCTCAGTTCACCCTCTGATCACAAACTCTCCCCTAATTCTCTCTCTCTCTCTCACACACACACAAACACACACACACAGACTTATTCACCCAATTGCTCGCTCACTCAACTACTTACCTTTTGTTATTCCGCACACCCCACTCACACAGCCGCACACACACACACGCACTACATTTTTACCTTCCCTACCTTCTTATCTGAATCTTTAATACATTAGGAGAGGATACACTTGTGTGGATGTGTGTGTGTGAGTGTGTGTGTGTGTGTGTGTGTGTGTGCGGTGCATCAGAGTTATTTCCAACCCCCCAGCTGCGTGTGAGCGTGCGTCTGGAAGATGACCAGGGGTAATTGGCGAGCGATTAGGCGTCGGCATGATGAGCCGCCTGATTAGATTACGACGGTGCTTTTTTCCCCGCTCCATTTGGCCGAGCCCACCCTTAAACTCTAACCTTGACCCCAATTAGCCTACCGCCACTCCTGGGGAAGTGGGCGCCAGGGGAAGCGCCATCGTCGAGGCAACCGCAGCCTCGGATGCCGCAGCTTGCCCTCTGCACACTTAATTGGGCTGATGGGCCTGGTAAATATGGTCAGAAACCCAGATGTAATCCCCGCTGATAATAACATGCAGATGAGCGTCGCCACATGGAGGGAAGAAAAGAGAGAGTTTGAGTGTTGTGTGTGTGTGTGTGTGTATATTTATGTATGTTCATGCGTGTGTCTATGCAGGTGTGTATTTTACGTTGGCGAGTACATTCATACAGTATGTGTGTGTTTGTTATGTGCTGCTCTGGTTGTAGTGAGTCGTAGCTCAGTGCTGTTCTGTAGTTATATGATGTCCTGGCTGGGCTGAACAAACCCTACAGACTGTGTGTGAGAGGAGGCCTCTCCTGTTTGAGGTTGTTTTTGAGAGCGGTGGGCAGCTGACATCATCAGCTTTCAGCAGTGGCTATCAGAATGCCATCTCTCTCTCTCTCTCTCTCTCTCTCTCTCACTCCATGCCATCCTGTTAGAAATAACAGAGCAGGTATGGGCTTCTGATCGATCTCTGTCTTTCTCTCTCTCTAACACACGTGCACACACACACACACTTGCATACATACACACACACACACTCACACAACCACACCCACATACACTTGCACTGCAATGCAATGCAAAAATATACACTCCCATTCACAAGCATCACTAGCACACCTCACGCAACTACACATGTTTGTACATCTGTACGGATCCACGCACACACACACACCACACACACACACACACACACACACACAGTCATATTCACAAACATATGCACATGCAAGGCAGATAGGTTAAGGGCAGGCATTCAGTAGATGTGTCTTTAAAAGATGTAATGAATTCTTCAGGGGCTCTTTGTTCAAGGCACTGCAGCAACCCAGAGCCATAAAAGCCCTTCATAAAAGCCTCATTTTCACGACATGGTGCTGCGACCAGGCCACTGCAGTGACAAGCAACTGCATATTACCCATTGAAGTGGTGAATAGCCGGGAATGTTTTTGCGTTTGAGTGTGTGTCTAACTGTATGTGTAAATGTGCGTATGTGTGTGTTTTGTTTCCCAGAGATCCCCAAAGCTCTGCATTTCAGCACTCACTTTCATGAGAAACGCAACGTTTGCTTGCGAGCATCAATATGCTTGTCGTCACATTCACGCACACACACACACACACACACGTACACACACACACGCGCGCGCGCGCACACACACACACGTACGCACACTCAGTCCAGACATGATGAGAGTGTATGAAAATTCAGGTTGAGAGAGAATGGCTTGGAGGGAGGCATTAAATATGCATCCAGTGAAGGGAGAAGAAAGAGAGAGAGAGAAAGACAGAGAGAGAGAGAGAGAGAGAGAGAGAGACAGAGAGCGAGAGAGAGGAATGGGGATGGGGATAAAAAATAAAACAGCAAAGTCGCCCCACCGTTGCAAAGCTACAAACACAGCCAGTCGTGGGGAACCGAATTGATGTGGTTTTGCTTGGCCGATCATTAATCATAATTTGTCATGCATTAGCATATTGCTGCGTCAGGGGGGTGCCGTACTGCTAGCGATTTGCTGCTCATCCCTCATGCTAATTCGCCTGTGTCCGTGCCGGGGTTTACTTTGGGCGATATTAGTAGCTAGATTATACAGTGGTGTGAGCTGGCCGGCCACAGCCCCCCTTAAAGCTTGAAATGACTGGAAGGGATTCCGGAGGATGGCGGAGCCACCAGTGGAAAGATTAAAAACGGACCAGTGATGTGGAAAGAAGACAGGAGCAACACGGCTGGACAGGCCCAGATACATACAAACGCACACACACACACACGTGCAGGCATGCACACACACACACACACACACACACACGCATGCACGTACGCACACACACACACACACACACACACGGATGGAAGAGTTTGAGGTGAGGAAAGAAAAATGTAGCAAGAGCAAGTTGCAAG
>PYXC01001984.1:72500-80000 GCA_015244755.2 Tenualosa ilisha
GCCCAGTACTAGCCAATATACTGTGACATCATATTACAAAATGATTTAGTCCATTTCTGTTTATAGTGTTTTTATGTAAGATATATTTTAATCTGTTATTAATAATAAGGCATATGTTGCTTTATGCAAAAGAACCACCCCCATAGCCATATTATTTGTATAAAAAATTCTACCCTCCTTTCTTTTTTTAGAAAATGGTCTGTTACCCTGTCATACCAACTGGGAGTCTTCTCAAGAGACTTCAGCAGTTTCCTCTCAATAGCAAGCAGAGCAAGGTTGCTGAGTCGGCTTTGGCCCATTGTGTTACGGGTGTAGGACTTAACACGTTTCATGCAGGAGAAGCTCCTCTCTACTCCTGCAGATGTAACCCCAATTGTTGCCACTAAGGATAATAGCTTGTAGAGCTGAGGCATTGCGCGATCCAGTTCCATGTCAACAATGCTAGCTGCCATTATGCACAGCTTTGCTGGCTGGCTAGTTTCCCCCCTCTACTACAGTCTGAAACAAACCAACTTTTCAAACTGAAATAACAACAGATAGCAAACTTAATAACACTATATTTACACTTTATTTACAAAATTATGTACAAGGAAACTTCTATAATGCCTTCACAGTATAAAGAATACGGCGCATGCAAAGACACTTCTCCCAACCTTCCTACTCTGATATCCGCATGGGACTGAGCACGAAATCCACCGCTGTCTGCCTATATCTTTTAAAAAGCTGTCAATCAAAAAAAATCTGGCCGCTTTAACAGTTCCTCCAATCACCACACAGAGCCTCAGCCTCCTCTAAGAAATGGTTTAGCCCGCCCTCTCCATTCACTCCCAGTGAGGCTGGGCCTCCCTGGAAGTTACGATTTTTCAGTGTTTGTCCAATAAACGTCTAGCTTTTTAGCACTGAAAGAGCGTGCCATTGAAGTCCAGTGAGACTGGATCGTGCTGTCACTATGAAAAAAAAACACTTTAGACGAACTGCGAAAACGTATTGCTAAACGATTTTGCCTCCAAGTTAAACACTTTCTGCCATGCTAGAGATTAAATAGTAATGTAAATACAGTAGCAGTAAACGATGCTTTCTCCATGATTTTTAGAGGAGGCTGAGCCTCCCTTGTTGTCTTAGAGCAATCGCTTCTGATGCACACACACAAACACGCACGCACACACACACACACGCACACACACACACACACACACACACACACACACACACACACACACACACACACACACATACATGCACACACATATACCCACATACAAATACTTGTAAGCAGACTCTCACAGCATTCCTCTACCTCTGTATGTGTGTGTGTATGTGTGTTATTCTGTATCTCTGTTCCTGTGTGAAGCGGATGTATGTGATGTTACCAAACGATACCTAGTTACCGCTTACAATTTCCTGGTGTATTCAGGAGCTTTCCAGGGGTGCTGTGCATCTGGTCTCTGGACTCCCAGTGCAAAGTTATACATCTATCCACACAACACAACTTTGAAGGAACCTGAATCCTAGTACTTCCTGTGAACAGAAATAGAACACATCTCTGTTCTCCCTGTATTCTAATATGACATTTGTCAGCAGTCCAGCTGTTACCTGATGAAAACTACCTCTGACTCTGAAATGAAAATGTATTTGCAGTGGTTACTAAGGGAAAAAAGCACACAGAGGCGTGTGTGGTGGCAGGCACCATCTCCGCTGTCAGAAAGCGAATGGCCAGCCAACCTTAATCAGTTCAGAGGGGGTTTTGTTTTTTGTTTTCCTCACTGGCTGTGGCTTTTACATGTGGAGACAAATGTTTGTGTGTGTGTGTGTGTGTGTGTGTGTGTGTGTGTGTGTGTGTGTGTGTGTGTGTGTGTGTGTGTGTGTGTGTGTGTGTGGTGTAACTCTGGCTTTCAGTTGACCTTCTCAGTGTAGAACTAGGACAGTACAGATGGCCACTGTGTGAGAGTGTGAGTGTGAGAGGAAAGGCTAAACATGAGAGTTGTCATTTTCATTAGACGTAATCAAAAATGCTAAGAACATCTGATGTGTGTCTGAAATTTTCGATATTAGACATCCACTTGTCTGCGTCTCTTCCAAATGACGTGTCCCCATCAGTATCCAACGCATTGTCCCCACCAATAATTTAGATTTAAAAAAACAAAAAACAAACAAACAACAAAAAAAGTCTAGGTGAAGAAAGGGTTAAATCATGTTTTCTACTCATTTTAAACACATAACGCTGATGTGATCAGTTTGGCCTTTTCCTGCTAACATCTACTAGGCTTCTCAGAAGCCTCAGAACTCTCAACTATGTGCGAAAAACTACTTAATTCCAGCAGTAGCTCACCAAAATGGCTGCACCTTGTTTGCCGGCAAAATGCCTCCCAAATGAATTACCATACGCTGGCCTCTAAATTCACTTTATGCATGCATATCAACATGTTTTGGCCACTTTAGAGATGACATGCCAACCAAAGAGCGCAAGACAGTTTTTAACCACCCAGGCAGTATGTACAGCAATCTGCTAAAATGACAACTGATGTTTTAGCAGCAAGCTAACTTTGACCTGTCATCAGTCTGGTAGGTAGCATGATATGATAGAGGATGTATCAAATGAGTTGTTGAGTTTTAGACCTAATGTCTGCCACTTTATAACACAGTAACATAGTAGAGGAGAAAGAAACAGGGTGTTCTGATTATGAATCATTGGAAATAGGAAGGTAAATTATTTTATGATTATTTTATTTGGGAAATGAAATCTTACATCAGAACAAGTTAGTTTCATAGGGATATTGTTAGCACAGCTGGCCTTTAACGAGGTGTGAAATTCCTCTTTCTCCAGGCTCACATTAGGGTATATAGGCCTATTTGTTTAACATTGTTGAATATAATATGAATTGAAAAACATGCATCTGAAGTTGGGCCAGAAAAAGCTATGCAAGCCAAGATTTAGTCTCACCAGAGACGCCACCAATGCTGAGACCAAATCTACGCCTTGGCAGGCACTGGCTGTCTCCAGTCTGCATCCGCACCATAACAACTCCCAAGAGTGTGCTTTGTGTGTGTGTGTGTGTGTGTGTGTGTGTGTGTGTGTGTGTGCGTGTGCGTAAGATACTGTGGATACCGTGTGGCTGCAACTCTCCTGGGTGCCCTTTAGCTTCCTCAGACACACACTCAGCTTCTGGTGCAGAATCTGTTTCATGAGCTAACTGTGCTGTATGTTTTGTGAAGGAGGAGATAGGAAAGCCAGTGGAGGTCCGCGGGGACACAAGTGTGGAGATTTACTGCAGGTTTGGTAGAGGACACCTTCTGATTCAATCCCTCGTTTCATTCAACACTGCAGAGATGATAAGAGGAAAGAAGAGAGAGGATGGTATCATATTTCACACCATCAGAGTGAAGGTCACTGAACAGTCTAAGAACTAGGCTTGTTTTCATGAAGATGTGTATAGATATACTATGATGACAAAACATTTTGTGTGTGTATATTTTCTGTTTGTTTGTTTGTTTTTGATGGGTTGGATGTTCTATTACATCGAGTATATTATTCCTTTCATATTACGCCACACAAAATTACTGACTGGAGTAAGCAAAATGTCTCTGCTCCTTGTTTTGATCATTCCCCGCACTTTCAGTGAGACACTAACACTTAAGTCAGAAGAGCGTGCATCTCAAACAAACAATTTATTTTGATGCAGTCTTTTTTGGACTGTGCCGTTTAGGCCTCTAGAATATCGCTGTAATCTTTGGTAGAACATTAGAGCTTAATTAAGTGTTATTTATTTCTTTATTAATTTTTTTGCCTGTTTTGTAAGCACCTCTTACCCCCTTGAAAAAAGGAAAGAAAAAAAAAAAGCTGTCAGAGAAAATTGTGCTGGCCTGCCCATACATTTAATGGTAATTGCCTGTTTCTGGTGGTTGTTAATAATGCTAATTGCTTAAGTACTCTCCGCTCTTACAGCAAGCTCATAATCAGCAGGACAGGCTTAGGCTGGTGTTTACACAGTGGGCTTACTGAGAGAGAGAGAGAGAGAGAGAGAGAGAGAGAGAGAGAGAGAGAGAGAGGGAACAGCCTGGAAGTACTACAGCGATGGCATGCTAATATATTTCATTGTAGTTACCCGCTCATTATTCATTCAGCTCTTTATCCATCTCTTGATCAGTCCATCTATCTATGTATCCATCCATCCATCCATCCATCTTTCCTTTCTTTAGTACATTCTGGAAAATGCACAGTATATTTCGAGTGTAAATGGGGACGGCAAGCTCGACATTATGAAGTGCTTCACAAAGTGGCTGAATAATAACAGAGACTATGTTGATGCTGTAAAAACTCTGTGTGACCAGCCTGCACACAGAGCCTAATCCTTGCTGACTTAACACACCTGATTTCCATCTCGGCTATGTCAATACAAACCATGCTCCAACAACATCGGCTTCCCTCTTCACTCTCAGGTAGTACAGTTTGACTGGCAGATTTCACATAGCCTAATTGAGAAGAGTGTGTGCGATCTCCTCACCTCTTCTAGTCTATCTGTCATGTAAATCCTTGCTTCGCTACGACTTTTCCTTGTTTCGCCGGCACAGTGGGTAAATAGCGGAGCAAGGCATTATGGGTAGTACAATGAACTCTAAAGGAAGCAGCCTTTTTCTAGAGACTGGCTTCTAACAGACAGATGTGTTTTATTAAGCGTTGTGCTACTTACCACTGCACTCCAGGAGGATAAGCAGAGGAGAGGCGTAAAGAGAAAGGCGCCTTTAACCACAGCACCTCTGAGATATATTGCATATATGCAAGACAGGTTCCCCATCACTGGGAAGGTGAGAGACTGTAACAAATGATTATTGTGCAGTGTAATGATTATGGATATTGGTCTCTCCCCCCTTATGAAAATGGTTTCAATGGCCACTGATGTGACAGTTCAGAGGCAGCCGGCAGGTACGAGTGAAAAAGATGGAGAAAGATGGAGTGACATGAGGGGCTTAATGAAAAGGAAAAGGTTTTCTCTGCATGGTCGTGTGTCCCTTTGGTGGTCCCGGAATAGGCACTTTCTGCTTATTAGAGTCCAGTCAATCATGCTTTATTTGTACAGCGCTTTCTCTGCAAAGCAGGCGTAGTTTCATGTGGTTTTGATCTGTTTGGAGAGTGAGGGCTGTGATGAAATAGCAAATAATAATGATATGTGTGTTCTCTGTGTGCCTAACCATATTGCTGTTATTTAGAGTTATTACTGTAATGTCGGTCTGCCAAGAAGCAGGGAGGCAGAGCATGAGTTTACACAAGGCCAGTCGCTTGCTTTACGGCCAGAAAGGCTGAAGTGAACACATGGAGCATGGAGGTGAGAAGCCAGGACTACATCACCTTCACATCTCCTTTTGCCCAGCCTAAACATCTGAAAGGGAGTGTGTATGTGTGTGTGTGTTGTGTGCATGTCTGGCTGACTAAAGTAGTATGTCTCTATGTTAAGTCACTCAGTCTTTTATTGGGGTTGTTCTCCTTAACAAAGCCTGAGGTTTTCTATGATAAATGTTTGTGTGTGTGTGTGTGGGGGGGGGTCTAGACACTTGGCATTTACTCAGTGCTGTGTCTTGGATTAAACACATCTTTGCTGGGATGTACGTTGGAGGTTCTGTGAACTGGTCTGCAGGCATCCCTACTTTTGTCAATGCCACTCTCAAGGAGCAAATTTTACTTTATTGTCATCTCAGTCTTTTGCATAGAATCAGGTTTACTAGCCCTTGGGTTAGTTAGAGATCAGTCAGTTAATTTATTTTCCTGAAGAACTTTACGTCCAAGCAAGTGAATAAAACTTTACGTCCAAGTGAATAAAAGAACTTTACGTCCAAGTGAATAAAAAGTTTGTCAATGAACACTCTGTTTTTGCTCTTTTCCCTATGACGTCCACAGAAACAAAGTGTTCGTGATTAATTTTTAAGATCTGTTGGAGTTTAATTACTGAACACCCCAGACTACAAAAGAAAAAAAAATCATCTTCCACTGTGGTTTCAATCATTTTTTTGTAAAACTGGGGAAAATATATAACAGTGTGTAAGGATGTAGTCTAGTGGAAATTCTTTTGGTCCCAGAAGTCTTGTAGAGTAGTCTAAACTCTTATGACTGAAATGTTATCTATGGGCCTAGAGGATGCATTTTTACTTGGTTGCTACCTGCCACACTATGGGCAATAGGTATCATTTGGAAATAGTAAATTTCCTGTTGAAATGAATGGAATTCTGCTGGAGTTTGGAGGCAAATGTGCACAACCAGTTTATTTGTGTCTGAGGATTGAAGGGGAAACTGATTTCATCGTACATCCCATACATTTTCTGAAAGCATGCACCCTCAGATATGTACGTAACATGCCTTGCTATGACAGTGAGGCATGCCCCACTCTCCTCATTACAATAAATCCAATAATTAAGACATTTGGTGTTTGCAAGTTGGGCTGTTTTTGGTGACATTTAGGCCTGTAGCATTTAAACCCCACAACCTATATATTTTCTGAGAGCTTATACCTTCTGGATTAGCCTATAATACTTTTTTTTACATGTCCCACCCCCTCTTTATTTTAAACCCCATGCCTATTTTGGGGAAAAATGACAAATTGGGTGCATTTCTCATACAAAATGGCCTATGGAATGTAGGAAGAGGTATTAATCCCCATGCGTAATACCTCTTTTGAGAGGACCTCAGGATATCAGTAGACGTAAATTGAGACAGGTCTCAGCCCCCTCGTCCCTTTGCGGCCCATGCATTGGTCATTGGGCACTGGTGACTTTGGCATATAGCCAATACATTTGGACCTGAGACATTAAGGGGAAACAAATCATCTCGCTTAAGCCACATCTTTCCTGAAAGCATGCACCCACAGGGTGTCACAAAATATAAATTGAGACAGATTCGAGACTCTAAGATTACCTTTCTAAGACTGAAAATAAGCAGATTCCATATTTTTAACCCCATTTTTGCATGGTGCAAATTACAAAGTATGCTAATAAGTAACAGTTGTCTGACTGAATCATGGTTATAGATGAACATAGAGATATTTCGATATATAGATGTAAATATAAATACATAGATAATATATAGAGATCATATACTTGGACACTTGGATCACCTCTCTATGTTAACTAGAAGCTAAATGATAGCATTTCAGTATTTTAGTGATTTAGTGACATTTCTGTAATAAATGTTTAGGCTACTGAGTCTACTATGGGGCCTTATGGAGCTTCCGGTAGACTAATGGGTTTCTATCAGGCTTTAGGAGAAGGCCAGAATGTCTCTGATGTATACAGAAGTGTGGAAATACTGAGAACCTTTCCTGTTTCTGTTAGTCTCTATCTAGATACCCTTGGTGATACAGTGACCTGTTTATAACAGGCAAGGTGTTTTTTGATATGAAATGGGAAAAAAACCTCCATCTCCACCTATGCATACACTATATTAACACATGTTTAACATACACCTGTATAGCATAGCTTTGAAGTTGTTTGTTCTGGCCTGATTTATTTAGTAAT
>PYXC01001984.1:85000-91054 GCA_015244755.2 Tenualosa ilisha
TGCATTTGTGCAGGGACAAAAAACACAGCGATCCCTCAGATTTTTTTCTGTCAGTGTAATAGGCTAGGCAAGAATATTCTTTATAGCATTTGCAGTGGAGAAATCCGGTGTTTCATTTGTCTATTCTTCATTCAGCAAATGCATGCAGTATTTAGTCTGTTATTAATGGATTGCAATGTTGACAGAAATGATTGAATTAATGGTCGTTTAGCAAGCAAATGAAACCAAATTGCTAACCTCTTCAGGTATAAGCAGAATGGTGGTAGCCTGCAGATAAGGAGAGTGCTTGTAGAGTAGAGAATTATGGGTTCAAATCCAGCCTCAGTTAAACACAGTTTGTTATGTTTTTTTGTTGTTGTTTATTTTCGTTTAAAATGGTTTTAATAGTAAACTTTTTAATGGTAAAGTTATGGTTAGCTTTATATGCAATAAGGGAAATACTCCAAATACAAATACAAAATTCAGTTTTCAACTTTGGCACATAAAACGTGAGTCCATGGTACAGGCCTAAGAATATCAGTGGGTAAATGTTCCTTCTCTCTATCAAAATCTGATTCCTTTGAAATGCACGATAGTAACAAAGGCAAAGTGGTTGTATACTGTATTGTGTCTTTCAAGATATGATTATAGTTGGAGGGAGGGGTTTAGAGACCAAAGGCCTTGCTGAGTTGTTTTTTAAGATATACTATCTACAGGCCCCAAAAGGGCCGATAACAGATGTAGTGGGGTAGCTTGGCCATCCCTCATGGAAGCTTTGTCCCATGAGGGATAGCCAAATGGTTCTAATCAGAGGACCAAGGGGGGGAGAAGAAAGTTGTTGGGATTGTGAAAATTATTTGTAGAGGAGCAGGACTTTGTAACAAAGGTATAAGTATATTTTAGACTCAGAGAGGAATATCTTGCCATTTTTATGTAGGAGTACAACACTTTGGACATGAAAACTGTATTACAGTGAGCTACAACTGCACTGTATCACTACAGTCCCTGCTCAGTAGCCTATTCAGCTTGGCCTCATAAGAAAGCAGATCAAGACACTTATGCTGTTTCCATGCACATACACATATGCTCAGGTGTAAATAGGACTGTTTACTACAGACACCTGGGTGCTTGTCTCTGCTATTCCATGCTATATACACCTGAGTGTAAAGAGACACATTTAGTACACCTACAGGGTGTAAACAGCATCGTAAACAGCATTGTAAACAGCATTGCAATGGCATATACACCCAGATGCAAATAGCATCAGTCTAATTCAAATGGAGACCTTGTGTTCAGTTTTTTGGTTCACATTACAAAAACAGCACCATTCTGACGAAATGGTGGATAAAATGTAAGTTGAACTTTTTCATTTTCTGTATCACTTGAGACGTGTAGTGGAAAATTGGCTTTATATTTTATTCTAGTAATGGTTTAGATGCACAGAAGAAATCAGTCAGCAGAAACTGACTGTGTTTGTGTGTGTGTGTGTATGTGTGTGTGTGTGTGTGTGTGTATGAATGTGCTATTCTTACTGCCAGTGATTCACTCTTCTAATGTAATGTCCCATTGCTTAATCTCACTTTCCATGGAGTTTTTTTTTTCTTCTTCTTCTCTTTGCAGTGTTTGAAAGTTTCACTAGCGGTGCTAAAAGAACTCTTGGTTAATGGCAATAAGCTCATCTCATAGTGTTAACAAGGTCACACATGTTTGGTTCCCAAGGAACATACATGCACACACACACACACACACATACACAAGAGAATGTGTGTGTGTGTGTATTTAATTACAGTAATAGTGACTGTGAAATGTACTTGTTTCCTAAGTGTCTTCGGATATAGCATATAGCCCTATTTTTAAGTGTCGTACATTTTGAATAATTTGTCAGAAGCGTAATGTTGTAGAAGTGTTATCTTTAGCAAAGCATTTAATAGCCATTATATCACTGTTATTTTCATGCGCAAAACTTTTAACTGATTGACTGCAGAAAATGAAGTGGGTTGAGAAATAGGACTCAACAAATTATGTGTAGAATGTAGAACTTTCAATTTGTCATAATCCTGCGCTGAACAAATAACTGTTCCATATGACGATGGAAAACAAGCGGACTTACAAGCTAGTGAATGTCATTCAGGATATGGGTGCCGATGATGGGAGATTAATGTCAGTTTTTAATGAGAAACAATAATTGCCATCTTTTACTGAAATGTGGCATGCATTTGCGTTTGGCTGACATATTGTGGTTTTTTTTTTTCATTATTACTATTTTACAGGGCCATTATCTGACATGCTTTCAAATATGTCAGATAAAGACTTTGCCACAGACTTCAACTCAACTCAACGTTTGCATTTACATGCCAAAGTGATCCACTAATATTGTTGCATAAACTATTTCACAGTAGCATTAGATATGAGGCTTATCCTCACGCACAAAGATTCTCAATAATGCTAATATTCTGTAGCTAATAGTTCAGATATCCTAGTGCCCCAAATTAATTCAGGAGCTGAAATGAACTTGGTGGTGTAATCTGTGTAAGCCATGGAGCGCCATATAACCACTTGTCTGTGAAACGGGAGGCCTGCATAAATGATCTTCACTGAGAGTTAATGGGCCTCATTTGCTAGCATTGATTAAGAGGCCTTGTGACATGACGTTCCACTAATCAGCCATAGTGTGCTGTGTGCCATGAATTACATTAAATATGGTGTGTGATGTGCCATGGATTATCTCACATTAGAGTACAAAGATATAGCTATAAATACTGTACGTGGTGGAAATTGATGTTGACAATGTAGTATAGAAGTATGGAAGTGCACATTTTTATAGTACTCGCTTCTAAAAAAACATCCTTTTGTTGGTGCATAGATTACAGTTTCCCCCATAGCCAACATCCAGTCAGCTGTCCAGTACTTTGGGTGTGCGAGAGTTGGTGTGAATGTATGTGTATGTGAGTGTGTGTGTGTGTGTGTATTTGTATGTCTATATGTGTGTGAGTCCATGTATGCTGTGTGGTGGGGAGAAGGGAATTGTTTGTCTGAGAGATTGCGTCTGTTTCTGTGTACACTGTGTGTGTGTGTCCCGATATCTCTGTGTGTGTGTGTGTGTGTGTGTGTCCCGATATCTCTGTGTGTGTGTGTGTCTGCTGTATTGTATTTTATCTTATTTATCTTATTTTTTCTCAGGTTTATGTCTGTCTATGTGTGTGTGTGTTAGTGTGCGTGCATGTGTGTATGTGTATGTGCATGTGCGTGTGTGTATGCACACGTGTGTGTGTGTGTGTGTGTGTGTGTGTGTGTGTGCGTGTGTGTGTGTGCAGCGGGATGATAACTCCCTCCATGAGTGCGATGACTCACAGCAGAGGCAGGTTACGGGCCTGCTGGGGCAGACAGGCTGCAGTGCCAGTGGATACGTGGGGATATAATGGTGAACTTATCAGTCCTGGCCATTATCTTTTGCTCTCTGCTCCCGCTATCCCATGGTCTCACCTCAGGCTGAGGGGCACACACAAGACACACAGGAGAGGTGGGAGAGAGAGACAGAAAGAGAGAGAGAGAGAGAGAGATGGAGGGAGGGAGGGAGAGTGTAAGTCTGGCAAAAGAGCAAAACTGCATGATGGGAGAAAAAAAGAGAGAGAGAGATGGCAGAGAGAAGGTGGAGGGTGGAATGGGGTGGGGGTGGGGTCGTGGGCAGGGGTGTGTTGAGAGAGTGAGAATGGAGAGATAAATAGAGAGGAAGATGAGTGTGACAGAAAAAAAGAGTGGGAGATGGGGAAGAAAAACAAGAGTGGATAATGGGGATGAAGGATGGATTGGACAAGACAGAGAGAGAGAGACAGAGAGAGAGAGAGATGAGGTATGAGAGAGGAAAGTTGGGAGACAGAGAGAGTGTTTATGTAGAGGAAGACAGGTAGAGGGATAGAGGCAGGGAGCGGGGGTAGGGGTGCTGATAGAAAGTCCAGGCGACAGGTCCTGTAGGGAACGATAAGGGAAGAGCAAAGAGAGGAAAAGAAACAGATAGAGGAGGAAAGAGGGGAAAAGGACAAAGGAGAGAGAGAGAGAGAGAGAGAGAGAGGGAGAGGGAGAAAGGAAAGACAGAGGGAGATGGGGTTAGGGAAATGAGTGGACTGCTGGGACCTGTAGAGAGCACTCAGAACTAGTGATGGAAAAGGAGGGAGAAGGAAGAAGGATAAAAAGAGAGGGATAGAAGACAAGTTGAAAACGACTAAATGGAATAGTAGAAAGAGAAGGAAAAGAGGCAGGAAAAAAGAGAAGCAGCAAGAGAGAAAGTCAGATGGAAGAATAAAATGAGATAGAGGAGGATGCACAGAAACAGAGATAGAAAGAGAGAGAGAGGGAGAGAGGTAAAGAGTAGAGCAGAGCAGGAGGGAGGGAGATTTGCTCTTTTACCTGTGTCAGCGCTGCAGGTGGTGGGAGGAGGGGAGAGGAGAGGAGCAGAGCAGAGCAGAGAAAAGAGGAAGGGAAGGAAAAAGGAAGAGAAGGGAAGGGCGGCCCACCCTCTGGCTGCTCGTGATAACGGCCGTCTCGCCTCTGACGAGTCCGTTCCGAGTGACGGGATGGGACGGCTGCTGATCCGCCTTATCGACCCTGTCACTCAACCAGACGGATAGCAAAATTCAGCTTCCACACACCTATTCACAGACAGACACACACACACACACACACACACACACACACACACACACACACACACACACACTCAAATGATGGCTATATGGTTCAGTCATAATGTTAATGGCATTAATGTGATGGCTGAGAGAGAAGCAGAGAAGCTCTTGACAAGGCTACAAGTTTTAGCACCATTAGAACAAGTGGAATATTCAAAGACCTGTATAAGCGTGTGTGTGTGCATGTGTGTGTGTGTGATTGTTTGTGGGTACTGTGTGGCTTTGACTTTACAGTAACTGCAGATGCCTTTGATGCATTGGGTTTCAGATGATCATTCTTCTCATTTAACCTGCACAAAAAGAGTAAAGGGAGGCACCCACCGTCACATATTTTGACGTCGACCAAAATATACGACCTAAAGATTTCTTTCTCTCTCTCTCTCTCTCTCACTCTCTCTCTCTCTCTCTCTCTCTCTCTGTCTCCTTTCTTTTTTTCTCCAAGGTTTCTCTGGTTGAATGTCTATATAGTTCCCATCCTGTTGTGTGCTTCACTTCTACACTTCTGAAGACGGCAGTCTTTTGCTTTGTGCGCTCTCAGGTGCTCCATTACTTCTTTACAGACAAGTGGTCCTTCAGAGCAGTTTGAAGTATACCAGAGGACCTTCTCTTTCCCAAGGCATACTACAAAATAATGCTATACAGATAGATTTTTTTTGTGTGTTTGTGTGTGTGTTGTTGTTGTTTTGCTTTGTTTTGCTTTGTTCTGGCTCCAGGTGATGCTAATTGGCAGTAGCTTTTGTTTGGAATAGGATCTTGCCTTGAAAATGAGATTTCACAATGTGACAATGAAATAGAAGTAGATGATTTGCATCACGCAATGATTGCCTGAGATTGTTGTTTCAGCACATGAGGGTATCTCATCAACTCTCATTACATTTTCCAAATGAGATTTTAGGGCCATTGTGTTTGTTTATAGAAATGTAGCTAGCCAAGATAAACACATGGACCCATGCACATACATATTGATAGTGTAATCAAATTTTTGCGCGCCGAGACACAGAGCTACAGTATATTTCTGTCTACGTCCCTACACCAATTACTGGTTAGTTTGTCAATTCATTAGCATTGTGGTGCTAATTCTGAATCCAAGTGACAGCACAGAACAGCGCAGATACTATGAATTACCCTTGGGTCCGCCTCTGTTGTTTACTCTATGGATACATGTGTGCAGGTGTGTATGTCTGCGTGTGTGTGTGTGTGTGTGTGTGTGTGTGTGTGGTGTGTGTGTGTGTGTGTGTGTGTGTGTGTGTGTGTATGTCTGTGTGTGTGTGTTGTGTGTGTGTGTTGCGTGTGTGTGCGTGTGTGTGTGCGCGTGTGTGTGCGTGTGTGTGTGTGTGTGTGTATGTCTGTGTGTTTGTGTGTGTGAGTGGAGTGTCTTTCTCTCAGTGTCTTT
>PYXC01001985.1:0-79421 GCA_015244755.2 Tenualosa ilisha
AACGTGAAAAATGGACAGTAAATTACTATTAGATGTCCTTCTGTTGCCTTTTTATTTTGACACGTTATGCATATCATATCCATACCATAGCCAAAGTTGAGTTTGGGTTTCCTTACCTCAGTTAGCTTTTCCATGTTAGATATGGCAACAGTATATGAAAATATGAAATGACAAATACTGTTCATTTTTGTCACAAATGACTGAAATTCAAAAGCCGAATGTAGTTATTTTATGTCATGAGGAATGACATGGTAAAACGATTTTTGCATTTTCATTATTATATTTAATTCTGGCAGATTTTACTTCCCATACAAAAGTCGGACACCACAGTAGAGTGATGTAGACAGATGATGTGACATCTTCAGTACCAACCTTAATACCTGCAGTTTGCAGTGTGAACTACACAGACCCTTAGAGAGATGCAGAGCTCCAGAATCTCCCAGGTCATTGTGACTCAGGTCCAGCTCCATTAGGGAGTTTGGTGACTGTAGAACATTGGCTACAATCTCACAGGATTCAGCACAGAGTTTACAGCCATTTAGTCTGTTCAAGGGAATAGACAGAACAGTTACAGATCACAACACTGTTAAACAACAGGAGTGATGTGGCACAACTGGCTCACATAAATTGTTATAAACATCAGTAAATATGAGGCAGAGGAAAGAGTTCATTCAATTTATTAGTTACAGACTCGACAAACAAATTAGGCTAGAAAAAAGTGGTTCTATACTGGACGTTGGATATTGGTAGATAGTTCAACACCTAAAAAATCCATTTCACACTTGCTACAGGAAACAAACCTTTAACTCAGTTAGCGCAAGTTGTGGACAAACTTAGGTCAAATGGGTACGAAACAGAAAGAAAATTAAACTTGAGCACATACATCCATAATACTGTGTTACCGGGCCAGCACAAACCAGCTTGTCGTCACTTTTATGTAAAGAAGCACAATACGCTGGGCACAGTAAGAGTTAATTTCTTTGATTAAAGTTACAGACTCAAGCACACAAAGACAACTGATTAGGCTAGAAAAAGTTGGTTGTATATTGGACTTTGGATATTGGTAAATAGTTACCAAGCACTTAAAAAAATCCATTTCACACATGCTACAGGAAACAAACCTTTATGTCTGTTAGCGCAAGTTGAGGACAAACTTAGGTCAGATGGGTACTAAAGCAGAAAGAGAATGGAGCTGAAGCACACACATCCACAATACTGTGTTACCGGTCTTATATCTAGGGGACCCTGGGCCAGCACAAACCAGCTGGTCGTCACTTTTAAGTAAAGAAGCACAACAAGCTGGTCAGGTGATACAGCATGGAGACAATGGACTTCATTTATAAACATGAAAAGACAATTAAATTAATCAAGATACAACACACACTAGTTAACCAAAGTCAATATAACTAGAGCTTTTCATTCCATCACAACCACAAAACCAAATATCAGTTCCCCCACAGCTCTTACAAGCATTTCAGACATACTCCACACATCATTATAAACTACATATCAGTTCCCCCACAGCTCTTACAAGCATTTTAGACATACTCCACACATCATTATAAACTACATATCAGTTCCCCCACAGCTCTTACAAGCATTTCAGACATACTCCACACATCATTATAAACTACATATCAGTTCCCCCACAGCTCTTCTACACATGCTAAACATATTATTCAGTCTCTCCAGGATTTCACAGGCATTTCTTGAGACTGCTCCGATTACCAATGATTTATCCTGCAGCAGATTTTCTAAACAGTTGTAATGTCCTGGCTGGGTTGTTTGACATTAAGAGAAATGGCTGGGTTGTTTGAAATTAAGGAAAATAGCTTGCCCATTGACTGCTAAACACATTTACTGTAAGTAACCATCAAGACCTTCATTCTGGGAATTAACCAATCACCTCCCTTGTTTCTTACATTAGCTGCCATGCTTATGCTGCCTAATGCCTTTAGTTCTTGTAGCACCTGCTGGTCATTAGCATAACGATGTTCTTCAAATTGAAAATGCGAAGTGGAAAATGGAAATGCAACGTGAAAAATGGACAGTAAATTACTATTAGATGTCCTTCTGTTGCCTTTTTATTTTGACACGATATGCATAACACAGTAGAGTGATGTAGACAGATGATGTGACATCTTCAGTACCAACCTTAATATCTGCAGTTTGCAGTGTGAACTACACAGACCCTTAGAGAGATGCAGAACTCCAGAATCCCCCAGGTCATTGTGACTCAGGTCCAGTTCTATTAGGGAGTTTGGTGACTGTAGAACATTGGCTACAATCTCACAGGATTCAGCACAGAGTTTACACTCATTTAGTCTGTTAAAGGGAATAGACAGAACAGTAACAGATCACAACACTGTTAAACAACAGGAGTGATGTGGCACAACTGGCTCACATAAATTGTTATAAACATCAGAAATATGAGGCAGAGGAAAGAGTTCATTCCTTTGATTAAAGTTACAGACTCCAGCACACAAAGACAAGTTTCCAACCAGCCAAAAAGAGGACGTCACACCTCTGTTCAATGAACCTTAGCTGCTTGCACCAAAGTCAAATAGCTGATGGCTAGACTGATGGACCTTAATACCCTTTTAAAGCCATGCAGTGTTGGGTTACTTTGGTGTAATGTAATGTAGATGTAATGTAGATGTAATGTAATACAATTACAAGTTACCCTATCTAAAATGTAAAGTGTAACTATTTCAATTACTTTAACGAAGTAATGTTACTAATTACACTTGATTACTTTTGGATTACTTTTCTACATTTTGAATAAATTTTCTCAGCTGTCAACGCTTTTCAGTTTTTCAAACAGGCAGGGTTAACCTTACAGATTTACCTAACACTGCTGTCAATGACCTTTTAAACTCCCTCAACACAGCCATAGCACAGTTAGACTTCAACACCTCATCATTGCTTTACTGTGAGATCATGCTCATCTTTGAATAGCTATGCCTGTCAAATATTATTAATTATTAATAATATATGCCTGTCAGATATTAAATCAAATATTTGATGTTCAACATTTGGTGAAAATCACTGAATAAGCAGTTGTCTATTCATGTGGGATTGATTGTGCACATGTGCGTCTCCTCACGACAGCTAATTTTCATTTCTGGCAATGGGCTAATAATTATAACCAAAATAATATCAAAGGAGATCAATTAATATGATAGGAGAACCAATAATAAATTGTAAATATGATATCCTAGGAGAACCAATTAGACATTTCAGAATAGTATCAGACTTTCAGCTGTAAATGGGGGACGTTGAGCACAAGAAAAAACGGCAAAACAAATCTATTATTATTAAACATACAGTAAATATTTCTGCAGAAGACATTCAGATGTAACTGAAACTGTAATCCTGAATATTTAATACTGTTTTTTGCAGTGGGGATTAGACAGTCTCTTAGAGAGAATCTGGACTCCACCTGTCCTATACTCCAACTACAGATATTGTCATTATCACTCAGGTCCAGCTCTATCAGGGAGTCTGGTGACTGTAGAACACTGGCTACAATCTCACAAGATTCAGCACTAAGTTTACAGTCAGCTAGTCTGTAAGGTAAATATGACAATAAAGATCATAGAATGAATTAGCACCATTGTGTAATACAACAAAGCTACATTTCCTGGGTCACCATCCCTCAGAACTTTAAATGATTTTGTGCTCATTATCTGAACCACATCTGTAAAACATACATAATATTAGAGTGTGCCTATGAAGGACAAACTTGTGAAAAAGACTTGATCATTCATTGCATTCATAGACCAACACTTTCATACTTAACCATTAACATGTGAAACACAACTAAAAATGGAACAAACAGTAACAGTATAAAATTGCCTTAATTTTTACTGTATGTAGGATTTTAGTTTTCCTCACGTTTATTATTACATCCGCCAAGGAGGTTATTTTTTTCGCTGGTGTTTGTCTGTTTGTCTGTCTGTTTGTTTGTTTATCTGAGTACAAAATAAATTGAAAAGTAATGCATGGATTTGGATGAATTTTTTGGACAACATGGGTATTAGGACAAGCAACTAGTTTAGCATTTTATTTAACTTGCACTTTTGTGTGAGTTTTTTAGTGAGAAATGTCTTGCATTTTCTTAACTTCACACCACAAAGTGCCATAAGTAACCACAGCTGTGGCAATATCCACTAACCAACCCCACAACCAAAAGTGTTATATTGCTTTTATACAACAGTCCCATTACCAACTGATGAAGCTTTAAGATATCAAATTGTGTTTTCTACCATTTAGGTTTCATATCTGTTCATTCAACCTCCGCTCCCTAAAATACTTCCAAGCTTACCTTAGTGTCCCTTTCCTAAGCAATGCAACAGTTTAATCAGTGACTTAGAAGTTTAGAGAAAGGCTAAAGCTGCCAAGCTGCATATTCACACTACTCCATTAAGATGTTTTCTCTAAAGAGAACTGACAAATACGACATTATGAAAATCGCTGTTCTCTGGCTTTGAATTAATAGCACGTTCATGTGAGTCAACTCAATGAAAAATGTGTTATGGAAAATGAGTGATTACTAGCTGTAAAGAGTCACCCGTGGTATTTTGCCACTCCTAGTGACACGTACAATGCATCTCGTTCAATCAGAAATTAATCAATAGCTTGACCAGACCTGTTGTAAGAAGTGCTCTCTGCTTTACACCACCCTAACTGCAGTGTCTGCTTACTGATAGCTATGCCCCTGGCTGTATGATATGAAGTGTTCTGTATACGAAGTGTTCTGTAAGACATGAAGTGTTCTCCACTTTACACCACCCCTGGGTAATTATTTCCTGCTTATTGGTTCTTTGCTCTTTATTCAGCATTCGAAAGGACAGGATATTATGACAGTGAATCTTATTAACACCATTTCATTCTTTAGTTATGTGAGTGTGAAACACCTGAAAGTGGGGGCAGCTGACATATTGATCAATGACTGACCTCAGCTTCTTAAGCTTGCATTGTGGATCTCTTAATCCTTCACAGAGCATCTGCAGTCCCTTATCTTCCAGGGTGTTATTACTCATGTCCAGTTCTGTTAGAGTAGTTGACTTTTGCAGCACTGATGCAATCATTTTACAGATTGTGTTAGAGAGCTGACACTGATTCATCCTGCATAAAAACAGATAATACATATTTTATAATGGGTATTTATTAACACATATTTTGACACATAGAGTCCTCTTAACCCATCAATGACCAGAGTAGAATGTCAAAATTTCCTTCACAGAAATTAAAGGACTCTACAAGTTGGTCCCAGGCAGGTTTGATGATCTAACAACCTCTAGGCATCCTCTACTAACAGGCTATAAAAGCTCTTGGAAAAAAAGAAGGAAATAACATCACCATAGCAATGTAACAAAACACAAGTTATTGCCCACTGTAAGTTTCCTTTTTTGCTGATATGTATTTGATGTATAAACTTACTCATGATCTTGCATCACCACCATTCAAGCAATGCATATAATTTTGTAGAGATAAACTACGGGTCTCTAGGTCCTCTGTGAGAGGTGATTATTATGTAAATTTAAGGAAGATTGCTGTTGGCCAATCAATCAGCCTTTTCAATTAGTGCAGTTGAAAAAGGGAACTCAATTCTGGTTGGACAATATACAAGTTTCAACCAATTTTAAAATGTCTTTGAAGACATGGCTAACGGCTATTCAAAGATGTGATTATTAAACCTATGTACATACAGAACTGTATCTGTCTACTTGTTATTTTATGTGGTGTGTGTTGTCATCTGCATACCGATACTAGTATCCCTGTAATGCACACATAGGCCTTAGTAGGAGTTAATGGTAACAATCGGCCTTTTCAATTAGTACAGTAGTAAAGAGGAACTTAATTTCGGTTTAAGACTGTACAAGTTTTAGCTAGTTTTAAAATATCTTTGAAGACGTCATCATTCAGCCCTTATTCATACAAAACTGTTTTTATGTACTTATTATTCTATGTGGTGTGTATTGTTCCCCTGTTGTCATCTGCATATTGATAGTAGTGACCCTGTGCCATTGTATATTAGGGTTAGAACCTCAGAAGAATGTTCATGTTCTGCTGTTCATAACGTTATTGAACAATTAATCGATTACTTGCATTACTCGCATGGCTCTGTTCAGAGCCGTAGGCTATCTACATGGTTTTGCCCCCACCCATCATCCCCACACAAATTAAGGTCAAACACGCACACAACAGGACTGATATTTCCCAGTGGTCAAAGCGACGTTGACAGTATCTAGCTTCTCTTTTACCTCAGCCTTCTTCTTAGCATCCCGTTGCTCCAAGCAGTTGGTCAAAGTTTTTTCTGGATAAAATACGATATCCTGGCTCAATAAATCCCATTAGTTTTTGGAAAAACTTGCACATTTAAAGGCAACATGTCTTTGACAATCATATTAACAATGCGTTTGGAAATGTCGTTGTCTCGCTTGTCATCACACGTCCTCCTAGCTAGTGTCGATGGAGTCCTCCGCTGGCGCTGGCTTCGCCGGAATTTACATTCGAATGTACATTTTTTAAATGATCTATTAGAGGAGACGTTGTGCTATGGTAGGTAACTACAGCGACACAGTAATTGCATTGGACTTGGTCCCTCACTGCACTTAGAGTTGACTGACTCTGGAATACTCTGGATTGCAGATATAATTAGGCCAAGCTCAAGTCCATGGTCCTCCCCTACAGTGTTAGTATGAAAGAGGGATGGTTCCATTAGTTTTTGTGTAGACTATAGGCAGCTGAACCAAGTAATTAGAAAAAATATTATATCCACTACCACGGGTGGAGGAAACAAGCTCCAGCTCAAAGAAGGCCCGATGGTACTCAACCTTAGATCTGGCATCTGGCTATTGGCAAGTCAGGATGCACCAGAAGGATATGGACAAGACTGCATTTACAACCCCTATGGGGCTATGTGAGTTCCAGCAAATGCCATTTGTATTGTGCAATGCCCCAGCAAGCTTTCAGCGTTTAATGGAAAGTTGCTTGGGGGATCAAAACTATCAATCATTGCTGATATATCTGGATGATGTGATTTTTTTTGCTGCAGACTTTGATACCCATCTTGATCGATGTTCTGTTCTGATATCCAATGGGTGCTGCAGCGGTGCCAGAGGAAGATGACGGTGTTGAGGTCCCGGGGTTCCCAGAGGTTACCATTGATGTGGTGCAAGCTTACCTCTCAGGATCCTGTCAGGCAGTGTCTGCAATGCCAGCACAGGACCAGCCACCGTCTTCTGGAGGCTCCAGAATAGGACAGAACTGGATAGCAGAAAGGTGGGTGCAAGTGCAACAGCAAGACCCTGTAATCTCTCGGGTATTGTGGTTTTTCCAGGCAAAAAGGCCTCTGCGGCCTGCTGAATGACAACTTCAGGTCCCCAAAGTACTGAGGCTGTTGAGGGAGATGCCCCGCCTGCAGCGGCGATAAGGAGTTCTGTATCGGTGCATCCGAGACCCAAACATCCACATGCTGTGCTACCAACTCTTGCTCCCTCAAAATCTACAGAATGAGGCTGTAGTTACCTGCTGTCACGATAAGATGGGACATTTTGCAGTTGAAAAGACTCTGCAAATGAACTACTATTGGCCACACATGGCCACAGACGTCCAGAAATGGTGCTCAGAATGTCAACCATGCACCCTTAGGAAAAGGCATGGTATGTCGGCTGTTGGTTTGACTCCTGTTGCGGCCTCTTACCCTCTTGAATTGATCACCATGGACTTTTTGTCCCTTGAAGCAGCAGTTGGGGGCTTCCAAAACATCATGGTCTTGACTGACCACTTTACCAAGTTTGTGTGGGCTGCAGCCACCCGAGATCAAACTGCTGCAACTACAGTGAGGGTGATGTGGCAGCAGGTCATACAGTATTTTGGCTGTCCATCCCGGTTTCACTCAGACCAGAGTGCAAATTTTGAGGCAGCAGTGGTGAAGCAGCTCTGTGATCTGTATGGCTGTAAAAAGAGTCACTTCATGCCACCCGGAGGTAACGGTGTCAAAGAACGTTTCAACCACACTCTACTGGGCGCATGCTTGGAACTCTGGTGAATGAGAAAAAACACAGGTGGGCCAACTACTTACCGGAAATGCTGCATGCCTATAATAACTGTCCATAGCTCTACAGGGTATACACCATCCTACCTCATGTTTGGCCGGCATGTTGGATGTGATGTTGGGACGCCTGTGGAGGAGTGGGTGAGAAGACATCATGAGCACCTGCACTACGCCTACAAAAGAGCTGGTGAGTTGACTGTAGGGGCAGGGCGGCATCAAAAGAGGCCACATGACAACCAAGGTCTCCTTGGGCCTTTAATGGTGGGAGAAAGAGTGTTGGTCCATAATGTTGGTCCTAAGGGACAAGGCATATTGGCTAATTTCTGCCATAGTGGTCACCATATGTGGTGATTAAACAACCAAACCCTGACATTCCTGTTTATGTGGTCAAACCTGAAGAGGAGGGTGGGAAAGAAAGGGTGTTGCATAGAAAGCTGCTTCGGCCTTGTCTTCTGACTTTACAGGCTCCTGTTGAAGTCAGGGCAGCAGATGAACCTGGACCAGGAAATCCTTGGTTGTTCCCGCCGACCCGATGGCTACCATCTTGGACAAGTTGGACTCCCTCTTTAACACTGTCTGAGGAAAACTTGACCACCCCTGACACTGAAGAACCACGACAGTCACATCGCAACACCAAAGGCGTCCTACCACAACGATATGCAGATGCTTGAGGTCAGCCCAAGGATGGGCTGAGGAAAAATGGAGGGGGGTGTAAGAGGATGGACTTGGGTGTCTATGGTGGGTGCGTGCAATTACGGGGCCAGTGCAATAGAGGAGCTGTCACACTGGACAAGAGGAAGTGCCCAACCTGTAAAGATGGTTGCCCTATATAAACAGGAAGTTGAAGGTGCCGGCCCTCTTTTTGGTTTACTTTGTGCAGGGGGTAAGGTTGGTGGCGTACAGGAGTTGTCTTTTGTTTGTCTAGGTGTGGCGTGTGTAAGATACTTGGTGTGCGCTTGTGATTGACCTGTTTATGTCCTAAAGACTTGCTGTGTAGACTGGTATTTTAGTTTAATATAATTTTGTTAGTTTACGGTAGGTCTGTTGTATGCATGTAATCGGTTAAGATGTGTTTATGAATTCAATAAAAGTGACTGTGGAAAAGGGCGATATAGCTTCGTCCAAACCCGCGGACTTGCCACAGTAGTTTCGCCCGCACAGCGTCACATTTACACTGATAGCTGCACTACACTTCCCAACATGCAACACATGCCGGCTGTCGCCGCAGCGGCAGTGCGAAGTTTAGTTCATCGCGAATAGCGGTGGGTTAAACTAACATAACCACAGTACATTTCATTCCATAAACTTTCTTTACTAACCAACATAGCGAACAGTGAGGTACCCGCTGATTCAGCTCCATTCTCCGTTCCGTAGCTGGCAATAAATCCCAAGGGTTAACATACATAGCACTCACACTCATGCCGCTTAGTTGCCGATGCTCTCCTGGTCCGTCCGCCGACTGGTCCGTGGGGAAACACGGGCTGAGTTGGATCCGAGTACTTATCCACTGTCCCGGGACGGTGGAAAATACTTTGTAGGGAGAGGGGTGGAGGTTTGCTGTTGACTGTGTTAATTTGTCAATCTATATTGTATTCATTGTGTGTAGCTGCATTGCGGCAATGAATGAACTATTTATAAGTGTTTGATATGTACAAAGTAGTGGTGATGTGCGTTTTATGATGTTTATTACCATGGTAATTATGTATTGTGGTTGTTTGCCTTCCTGTTTAGTTGGGCTTGCCCAATTAGCTAGTTATTGGTGGGCCTATTTAGAAGGCAGTCAGAATGTGTCTGGGGGTTGAACGTGGTGGACGTGGGGCAATGTCAGCTTGCTGTGAGGTTGTATGTTACCTACATGTATATTACCTGCAATGGTCGTTTTTTTTGTTTTCCTTGTTCCAGTCTTTTGGTTTGCCTTTTTCCTGCACTGGCGCACATGTAAATAAATGCCCACCCGCTTTGCACGAAAGTCTGTTATCCCCTGGTCATTACCTAGTGGTCCCTCCTTTCCTGCTGTGAGACGAAGGCTGGAAAAGTCTCTGACTCACAGTGACTAACTTATACCTCTGTTTAAAATGATTTAAAACTGTATTTAATTGCAGGATTTTAAGCTTGTCAATTGTGGGCAACTGGCTGTGGTAAGGAGTTATCTGTTCTCTGCAGGTTTATTGCATTTGTTTGTTGTGTTTTTTATGTGTTCACCTCAGAGTTATTGAATATATTTGTAGAGGGTTTTACGTGTGAGGACAAGTTGACTGACTGGATTTTCTAGATTGCTGTATTTCCCCTCTTCTTTGGTGTCAAACAACTTTGCTGGTGTCTTCATCCTGTGTTACATCTTCATCTTAAAAAACACATTTCATTTCTGATGTATAAAATGCTGTGAATTCCCCTAAGCCAAAAAGACTAAAGTCTATGGTGGTTAAACTATGCTACATCTGTAGTGGTTTTCCACAGGTCTTATCCAAATGCGCTCTCTGCAGGTACTGTAATATATTTTTATTCAAACATGTGACTAGTCAACTTGTTATAAAACAGCACTGATATTAATTTCTAAAAAGTTAAAGATGTATCTTCTGAATCTTCACTCACCAAACTCTTGTAGAGTCTTTCATTGAGGGAAGCATTTTTTTGAGCCCATGCCCTGAGTACTTCTCTAGATGAAAATCACCTGGAAATGCAACCATCTGAATTGGTGTTTTTATTTGGTGCTCCACTGATGAGGCAAACATGCAAAGGTGCTAAATCTGTCCAGAGGTTCCAGGCAGTACAGGATGCCAACTAGGAAATTTCAAATCACAGCTACAGCAATACTATCACAGAAAACAATATTTGTGGAACTCTATGAATCATCTCCCCTTTCAGACACACTGTCTATTAGGGTTTGGACTTCAGAGGAATGTTCATGTTCTGCTGTTCATAACGTAATACTATCATAGAAAACAGTCAACAGAAATGCCTTTAAACCTCAAATCATACACTGATATGATTATTCAAATATTCAAAGGTAGGGCACAAACTATTTACCCCACAGAATTGAAATAGACTCATATAAAAAAATATGGGAAAAGTCTTAATCTCGGAAGGGAAATTTGTAGTAAAGTTTGAGTTTTTTGTTAACTGGTGGAAGGGAAAGTGAGATCTCAGAGGTGTCAGAAGTTTGACAGATTTGGCACAAAGGACTTCAGCAACACTGGGACAAGGGAAAAGAGTCATTTTGCTGTGCTGCAGATCCATTCCCCTTGTGCGCAGCATTAAGCAGTTGAGCCAGTCCTCTTCTACACTCTATGCAGGATCAATGCTTTTCTATAGTTATTTTTCCCAGGGATAATCCGCAATGGTAAATCTGAAGTATTAATAGCTACTGAAATCTTCAGTGTGTTTTTCTCTTTCAAATGCTCCCACCATGTCTCAAATGTTCTTGGCAACCTTTCTCCAAGAGAGTTTCCACGTTAGCTGGTTACTCAATATATGGCCATACCGGTAGCAAATGGTTTTGCTATGCAGGTACGTCTAGAAACGAACAATAGGGCCTCAGTAGCTGTTCTTCAAAGTTTGGTGAGACCAATCACATCGCTCTATCCTTATAAAGAGTCGTCTAGATGTACCCTAGCGGTAGTTTATCTGCTACTATAGTGCGCAGAGGCAGTTTGACAGACAGTTGCTGATTCCGCCCCTTGGATCGAGCCCACTCTATTGGTCATAGCCAGACTAGACATTTTGATGTTATAGTCTGGCTTGTCAGGTTAACATTCTCCCCCCTATGGAGAGACAACCCATGATTGGTCAAAAGTAAGCTGTTTAGGTTAGCCTACCTAAGATCAAAACAGACTGATTATTTCTAGATCCAATCTTGGCAACAGTAGAATAATGTCTGTCAGTGGGTGATGTTTTGGATTGTGGCTGGCACCTGGTTCACATTTGTTGAGTCAACAAATTCCCAGTTCTGCTTCTGGTCACAAGATGACATTAAAGAACGTTTAGAGCAGGACAAAGCGTCTTGAACGTCTTTAAGATGCCGCAGTTTGCACTTACAGACAGTTCATGAAAAGCTTGCAGGAAAGAAGGAATATGTGACTGGAATACAGACACGATGAAACTTCAAATTATTCTTCCTGAGGAAGGTTAATATAACCCAACAGCAACCCCAATATGAGACAATGCTATTGTAAAAGGCACTGTATAAATAAAACTGAATTGAAATGAATATTTAACAGAGACACAACAATCAATTGGGAAATTAAAATCCAATCATTTGAATATCTCTAAAAGTAAATATATTACTCATACATCAGACTAATTCTTCATATAATGATACCTGATTAGAATACCTTGATTCCAACATTAGAACATCCATTGTGTAAGACATGTGCAGTACACACCTTCTCTTTCTTCAGTGTTTCTTACTAGCCTCCAGAGCCTCTTCTCCCTCCTCTTTCCTTGAAACATGAACATGTATAATAGTAAAACAGCAGAAGAACACAACTGTACAGTTACAGAGCAGAATATGCAGTCATTTGAATCAGTTAAATCTTTTTCTCCAGAAATTCTATATTCATTTATTTGCTTGTTGTTGTTTTTGACATTTTAGGCATTACATTCCCAGTACTTATCAAGTAAGTTATATGTAATCCATTCAACATTCTATTCTTTACTGTTTATTAATATTAGTTACACATTACTTACATGATCTCTACCCTATACTTTCTGAGTTGTGATCCAAAGAGTTACCAAATCTTGAGCCTACCTGTGAATCTGTTTTCCTTACCTTTACAGTGAATTATAAGACCCACAATTAATGGAATAATGATGAAAAGAGACACAGCTACAATGAACGGTGTTTTCCAAGGCCGAGTAAATGTACCATCTGTAAAACATACACAAAATGAGACAAATACAACACCTGGGATGTTTATATTTTTAGTAAAACAACAGAGTTTTAGCTAGCAGCAAATGTAGTAACTTGCCTGAAATATGAAATACGGTTTCTTCTCGCTCAAAGACTGTTTTTTCATCTTTCTGTGTGAGTCTGCAAACATAATTTGTATCTCTGTCATAAGCAGTTAGCCGTCGTTTCACTGTGACGCCGTTTGGACTTGAGATGATCTCAGGTGGTTCTGCAGCTAAGTGACCTCCCTTGCTGTCCAGCCACTCAAGAACAGGCTCAGGCTTCCAGCCTTCAGCTTCACACAGAAGACTGATCCCTCCATCCCATCTGACGCCTTCCGAAATGATCCCGGGTGCTTGTCCAATAACTAAATGTTTAAATTTAAAGACATCAGAACATGCTGTCAGTTTACTGTAGTTGTCAATACATCAGACTTATGCTGGTTATTCTGACATAAAACAGGTCTCACCTCTGACAATGACTTGAATGAGGGCATCATCATAATACAATTCCATCTGGATCAAACATTTGTAGCTGTCCTCATCAGATACCTGGACCCTGCTGAGTTTTAGTGAAGCATTGCCCATCTTCAGGTCTTCTTTGAACAAGGATGTCCTGTTCCGGTAGGACTGCATTTGTTTGTCATTTTGGTCCTTGCGATCTTCATAAACGTGCACCCAGGATCCCTGTCCCTGGTGATTTAGCCTAAACCATTTCACAGTCATTCCCTCAGCACTCATGTTGGGCTTTAGGGAGCAGGGAAGAACCAGGTCTTCACCTGACACAACATAGAGAGGCTTGTCTGGGCCGACTACCTGGAAACCCTCTGTAAAAACAAAGACAACAAAGGAATGTCCAGTGCACAATGCCATTGATAAGTCATTCATGCAAATCATCAGCCATTTCAAATATAAACAGATTTTGCTCTGTAGAATAAAAAACATCCTGAATTTGTTTCCTAATACATCATTACAGTCATTGCACCCAACTGCTGCATAATTATTGACGTGATTATAATGACATTAACTCAAAATTAAAAGTATTTTAACATGGAATGCATTTTGTGTAAATAGGTTGTCATTGACATCTACTAAAACTAAATTTACATCCTGTGATTGGTGACTCATTTAGTTACTTAGTTACCAGCTCCACTCACTCTTATGTGCTGCTGTTTAAGTATACTGCTCTTTACTCATTTACCAGGGCTGTCCAGATAAGTGGAATATTGCAGGTAGTATATACTACAATGCATTTAGTGTAATCTTGATTTTTTATTGTCGTTTTATTATTGTGACTGTGTTACCCAACACTGTGAAGCCCTGACCTTTGGTGGGTTTGAGTTGTCCTGTAACTATTTTCATCTCTTACACACTTGAATTATTAGATGCTTCTTTTGTTTTGTTTGTTTCATGCTAGGTTTTGAGTGGTGTTCCTTACCTGAGCTGTGTATGGTAGTGCAGTGGATAATCAGAATCACACAGACACACACCAGGGGCCTGGATGCAGAGTCACACACACATGCCATCACTGGGGACACACAGGACACACCATCCACTCCTGGTCAGAATGATGTGATGTTTTAACAACATGTATACATAATTGAGGGGCAGATGCTATTTACACCCAGGTGGATACAGCATGGAGTAACAGAAACAAGCCCCCCTGTGTCTGTGGTAGACAATGAGACAATGCTGTTTACACCCGCGCATACTTATGTGTATGGAAACAGCATCAGAGTCTTGATCCAAAGTAGAAAGTGGGGGTGCTTGCTTCCTTATGAGGCCAAGCTGAGTCTGCTACTGAGGTTGAGATTGTAGCCTAATGCAGTTTTCATGTCCAAAGCACTGCATTTCTATATAAGAAGTGCAAAGTACTCCTCTGTGAGTATGAGACTCTGAAAGACAATTGTGCCTCTCCTACAGAGTTCTGCTTCTCTACAAATCATTTACACAATCCCAATAACTTTCTGATCTCCTCACAGTGCCCTGTGGTCCTCACATCAGATTATGACACAGCCTCCATGTTGGTGCCCCCCTGTGGAACAAGCTATCAGCTATCCCTCTGTTATCGCCCTTTCCTTGGGGCCTGTGCAAAACACACACCTTAAA
Source organism: Tenualosa ilisha (assembly GCA_015244755.2). Taxonomy (NCBI): domain Eukaryota; kingdom Metazoa; phylum Chordata; class Actinopteri; order Clupeiformes; family Clupeidae; genus Tenualosa; species Tenualosa ilisha. The sequence goes on from PYXC01001985.1 coordinate 15,062, forward strand.
GCATACCTTTTCAGCAAGGTCTTTGGTCTCTAAACACCTTCCTCCACTTTCAAAGGAATCAGATTCATACAGAGAGATGGAAATTTCATCCACTGATATTAGTAGGTCTATGACATGGACACACATTTATTTGTGCCAAAGGATTAAACTGACATTTTCATATTGTGATTTGTATTTTGAGTATTTAACTTATTACCTGTAAAGCTAACTATAACTTTGCAATATAAAAAAAAACCTTACTATTAAAACTGTACTGAAAAATAAATACATATTATTCAAGAAACACCTCATGAATGCACTGGGACGCATCATCAGTGATGTATCCTGGGGTCAACGGGTGTTTCGGGTCTCGCAATGTCATACACCCTCGCCCAGGCGACCCAGCCGGGGGTGATCAAGCCCCGACTTGCATCCCAGTAGCAGCCCACGGATCTGCCCTCTTCATCCAAAGCCACTGGGTGGACTCTCGGCGGCTTCACTTGCGGAGTTGATGGCCCTCTTCTTCACCGCTCCTACGATGCCAAGGCAGCTCAGGACCTTGCCCTGCAAATCTCCAGCTTTGACAAAGAGGACTGCCTTCTTTGTAGCATGATGGTTCTTGCTGGAGCTGATTGCTGAGGCTACGCTCTCTGCGACTGCCTTAAGCACCTGGTCATGACATCAGCGGTAGCGACCATCCGCCAGGGCCATTGCGCAGCCGCTGAGGAGGTGTTCTAAGGAGCCTCTACCAGAACACAGCAGGCAGGAAGGCGTCTCGCTTTTCCCCCACACATGGAGGTTCGCTGGGCTTGGTACGGCATCATAGACAGCTTGCACCAAGAAGCGAACCCGCTGGAAATCTGGCTGTAGGATGTTCGCCCAGGTAATCCTGTGCTGCAGTGTGCTCTCCCACCTTGTCCATGCTCCCTGTTGCCATTGCCACACTGCCCTGCTCACTCGCACTTCCTCCACTCCTGTGTCCTCTGACTTCTTCCTGGATCATGTGGTGTCTCTCCTTTCCACGGGTCTGGCTGATGAGGATTTTTGGGAAATAACCCAGGCCTGCTCTACCTGTCACCACAGTTCCCACCAGTGCCTTCTGCCTCAGCCGTGACTCTGCCAGCTCCACTGCTTCCCCTGCCTTCTACTTCCTTCCTGTCCTCACCTCGATGCCGGCTGCTGACACCTTGCAGTCCTTCGAGTCCCTGTACTGTATGGCTTCTCTGGTGCCTGCCACCATGAACTCTTCTGTGAGGCCATTGAGAGGAAATTTCAGGATGTTACTTGTTCCATACAGGGCAGTGCTGGTGAGGCTGCGAGGAAGGCCCAGCCACTTTCGAAGAAAGCCACTGATCTTCCTCTCTAGGGACTCAACTGTTACTGTTAACTGTTATGGGGACAGCATAAATCAGCAGGGGCCACAGGATGCGGGGCAGGATAGAATGCTGGTAGATCCAGGCTTTAAGCCTACCAGGCAGGCCAGACTTGTCTACCTTGGGGAGCCAGGTTCCAAGTTCTGAGCTGGCCTTCAGGATGGCTGCCGAGTCCTTCAGGCTGGAGTCGAAGAGCTTCCCCAAGCTCTTGACGGGTTGCTCTGTGATGGTTGGAATGACCGTTCCTGAGATGGAAAAGCGGAACTTGCCAAATTCCCTTCTTCAGCACCATGGATCTTGATTTTGAGGGCTTGAAACTCATCCTTGCCCAGGTGATGAGTCTTTCGAGCGCTTGTAGGATCCCCCTGCACCCTGGGACCGACGTTGTTGATACGGTTAGGTCATCCATGTAGGCTCTGATGGGGGGCTGTCGTACACCTGACTTGGTCAGGGGCCCTCTGCACTCCACCTCGGCTGACTTGACCACCATGTTCATGGCTAAGGCAAAGAGGACAACAGAGATTGTGCAGCCTGTTAATATTCCTTTCCCAATGCGGTGCCAGTCTGATGTTTCTGACCCAGAAGTGACCTCATCTTGAAGTTATTGTAGTAATCCAGGATCAACCAGCAGTCCTTGATCTAACAGGGAACGTGGTGGAGGTGGAGAGCGAGCTCGACCAGTTTGTGTAGTATGGACCCGTAGTCGTTAGCCAGGTCCAACCACAAGACAGCTAGGTCGCCTCTGTTCCCATGGGCCTCTCTGATTAGCTGTGTGATGACTCCAGTGTGTTCCAAGCAGCCAGGTGCGCCAGAGATCCGTCCCTTCTGTACTGATGGGTCAATGTAGCTGTTCTTGAGGAGAAACTCAGACAGCCTTCATGACACAATGCTGAAACTGGCTGATGTCTCTTTGGTGATCCAAACTACCTCCGCACACCTCCACTGATTGGCAACTTTACCCCTTTTCCAAATCACCTACAGGACCCTCCACAGGTGCCGTAGAAGCTCCGGGCAGCGCTTGTAGACCAGATAAGGAATGCCACTGGGGCCTGGTGCCGATGCCGAGCGGGCCGCCTTGACGACCTTCTCAACCTCCTTCAGGCTTGGCTCTTTCAGGTTGAACTCTGTTGTTGGGGGCCCTGTTGTTGGGGGGCCTGGCCTGATGCGAGCTTTATTGGGCTCCAGTTTCTGGTCTCTCAGGGGATTGCTCATGGTGTCCCGTAGAAAGCGATTCACTTGCTCTATGGGGCACTCGAGCCGGCCACTGTGTTTGTCCCCAAGCAGTTGTCTTGTAAAGCCAAAGGGAAGGCGATGAACGCTGCTCTTTTCCTTGCCCTCTCTCTTCCCTGTCTCTGGTGCCACTCTGCTCTTCGAAGAGTCATCAGCTTCTTGCACAGGATGTTCTTAAGTTCTGCTAAGGGCTGCCTCTTCTCATCTGGAGCAGTCTTGTACTGTTTCCTGAGGGAGCAAAGCTCCTGGCACAGATGATGTATCCTGGTGGCCCTGCGGCTCATTATGTAGGGGGTGGGTTTTGATTTTCCTTTGTCCACATGCCCAAACCTCTCCGAGATGTAGGTAAAGATGATGGTCGTCATCATCTGGAGTCTGCTGTCCGCGTCTCCTTTGGCTGTGGCTTGGATGATGTTGGATACATCTTTGTCTCGTTCCTCTTGCTGGCTGGGGGCCACTTAATCCGTTGCTGTGGAATTACTCTGCTGGATTGGGAGTCTGCGGTACGTGGAGGGACTGGGCTCTATGGGTTGCCTCCTGGCCGGGCTCCTACTGCGTCTCACCAGGTACTGGACCTGTACGCTGTACCTCCTTCTCTTGCTCCAAACATTTCATTCTGGTCTGATGGATTTTCAGACCATATATAAATAAACAAACATAACATATTCCTTTGAGTAGATGCTGGATTTGAAGCACACTACATGCACTCTCCATATCTGCTAAGCTAACATCAACTTGGAGGTTATTGGAGAGGTTAGCAATTTGGTTTCGTTTTTGTAGGTTGCTGATAAACACAGATTCAATCGTTTCTGTCAATGATGCAAACTAAAGAATGTATGCATTCACTGAATGAAGATTAGCAAATAAAACACCTGATTTCTCCACTGCAAATGTTGCGTAGCCTATTCCACAGATAGAAATATGTTTTTAGTACATGCGCAAATGCATTTGGTACTATGGGTGTAAATAGCTTTTTATTAACTGTACCAGTGGGGCAAATAGACATTCCATAATCCTGTGAAGTGTAAACATTAGGTAGTATGAGATCTGGCTTGTGTATGGCCTGACTCTCATCTAAAGTGAGTGAGTGAGTGAGTAAGTGAAAGAGAGAGAGCAGAACTTGCTACAATTGACTTTTGGACAACACCATTTGCCCTATCTATTTTATAAGGATGACCACACCCAGTCTGGTGGTTATGAGCAATGAATCAAACACAGTTAGCATAATGTCTCAAGGCTGTGGATAGAAGTTTGTTGTCTGAATTTCCATTTCTGTGGCCTCTTTTATTCAACTTTAATAAGGGTTGTTCTTAAAGAAACAGTAACATGGCACAGGTGCTGTCAGTGACTGGGACTGAGCTGAACTGCAGCATATTCTGTGTTCAGCATACAATCATTGACTAGGGGGATAATTTACTCACTAGAACTACAGTCATAAAAACAGTGTTGTCAGTGTTGTATTACTATGGAAAAATAAAACACAGCCCCAAACATGGCGTAGCTGATGTCAGTGACTGGGACTGAACTGAACTGCAGCAAAGTCTGTGCTCAGCATACAGCCATTGATTAGGGGGATAATTTATCAACTGTTGCCACTCACAGTATCACCAAACCCATCACTCCACACACAGGCTGATCTGGGCACACAAGGCTCATCAAATTCTGCTACATGCACACACCTCATACTGACCTCAGATCTTGATTTATTTACAGAAGTTTCTTTACAGAAGTTTACAGTTCAGTGTAGGTGTTTGGGCACTGTGTTTGAACACACACACACACGCACACACACTCACTCACACACTCACACACACACACACACACACACACACACACACACACACACACACACACACACACTCACACACACACACACACACACACACACACACACACACACACAGATACACACACACACAGACACACACTGCAGCAGATCTGAGATGTCGGCAGCACTTAATACAGGGTTAAACACTCGTAGCTTTGCCCCTCAGAAATGATTCCTCCAAGAATAATGACTGCTGTATCAAAGATGGCCTCCAGCCATGTAAACACAGAGTGGTTTTATAATTTTGCATCTCTAGTGGCTCTAGCATAAGAGCTGTAAAAAGAATGATATTGCAGGTAATTCCAGTGCTATGTCTGTGATGGAACATGAGCAAACATACGTACAAAGTGGGCATATTATTTATATATTTCTACAGTTTTTAATGTAACTTCTACCACTGAATATATGGCATTTTATTGCTGTCATGGGTGACAAAGAACAAACATTTTTTTTCTTCAAAATCATCATCTTGTTTTTTTTTTTTTTACTTACACAATATGAAATTCACTTTCACAATATTCATCTCTATTGGTGTTATTTGTGTAATAAATAACTTGCTTGTGTAATGGACAGTGTGCGGGAGCATACATTTCTACCAAAGCTATGGACCGTTGGTTACCTCTAACACACCTGTTCACAAGAGGTGTGTAAAAGCTCATCTTTTGATATTTAAATATAAAACAAGGAAATGTGCTTACCTGAAAATCATTTTAACCGCCTACAGCTTATTCCTGTAATGGACGATCACTGAGTGAACTTTGTGCACTGTGTTTCTAAGTGAACTTCCAGCAACAAGCAGTTGTAAAAAACAGTTTTACAGCTTTGATTACACTGTATCCAACAGCACTGACGTCTGTCCTTCAGCCTTCTTAAAGAAACAGAACAGTTTCAACATTTTGCTACCTTTTTCAGTAAAAAAAAACAAAAAACAAAACAAAAAAAATCATCACAGGCCTCCTAGAGGCCAAGGTTCCCAATTCCTGACAGTTAGACAGAGAGACCATCACAGGCCTCCTAAAGGCCAAGGTTCCCAATTCCTGACAGTTAGACAGAGAGACCATCACAGGCCTCCTAAAGGACAAGGTTCCCAATTCCTGACAGTTAGACAGAGAGAAGCAGGATTAAAATGCAGTGAAAATGTTGTTTGTTTGTTTGTTTACTGCTGTAACAAAAATCAATATTTCCACAAACCCAAAATGAGCGATAGTGCTTAATGTTATGCAAATTAGCATGTGGAATGCATTTTCATGTATGAAATTTAGAATTATTCATTTAGAATCAGTCTGGAGTTGGTGTCAGTAACATGGTAGAAACAGTAACATGGCACAGATGCTGTCAGTGATTGGGACTGAAGTGAACCAAAGCATATTCTGTGTTCAGCTTACTGTAATTGATTAGGGGGTTTCATTTATTACCTGTTCCCACTCAGAGTAATCCCCAATCTAGCCTGGTAAAACCAGCCCCTCGCACTTACACTTCGTTTCATACAGAGATTCGGTAGTGAGAAACGATTGCTTGCTGATCAAATCCAGGCTAGCACTGTAGGGAGATAATAATTGAGTGGTATTGAGTGGGAAGGTTTCTTCCTAGATTAACTGAACATAAGGGAGTTTTTCCTTGCCCCTGTTGCTCTTGGGTGCTCCTTCTGTGAAGCGCCATGAGACAATACTATTGTAAAAGGCGCTGTATAAATAAAACTGAATTGAATTGAAGGTGTGGCCAGGCTACCCCAAATCCACACACAGACATCAATCCACACACAGACACCAACCCACACACAGACACCACTGATCACTGACTGCCTGAAGAGAGCCATGAGAGGGTGAATGAAGTCTGATTTGGAGTCAGTCTCTAGTGTATTCAAACAAACACACTGACCTCAAAGTTTTTAATGAAGAAGAATTTAATGAGAATTTAATGAAAACAGTGCCATAGTGAAACAGTGAAACTGCATTTTAAGTGAGGGTTAAATGAGCTTTATAAATAAACATTACTAACAGTATCATAGTGTAGCTACTGTAGGTGTTTGGGGTCGGTGCTGCTCACCCACACTCACATCGTGTCCCAGTGAACAGTCATAGTGAGACAGTACAGCAGTATAGTGAAACTGTATCATAGTGTAGCTACTGTAGGTGTTTGGGGACTGTGCTGCTCACTGACACTCCCCTCACAGTAACACCAGTAACACCAAACCCAGCAACACAGACACCAGTGATCACTGTTTGAAAATGCTGATCTGGAGTCAGTCTCTCAGCTCCAGTGTCATCAGTCTCTCATCAGTGCACACACACCTCTACTGATCTACTGAGCTCACAGTATCATAGTGAGACAGGGATAGTGAGTAAAGGGAGAAGCCTCCAAACTCTACTGGAAAAATGGGACTCTTGTTTTGGAGGAAATGGGACTCTTACACTGGTAACTATTTACCACTGAATCTGTTCTCAGAAACCTTCAATCTACCATCCTGCTTGTCCAGTAAGTTAGTGAGTCAGCATTAGAGATGGAGTAGAAATGCAGACCTTGAATTTTCCACTTAAAATTATTTCTACTAAACTTGAACTTCCACTGAAAATCAAACAGAACAGAGTGAGCCTGAACTATTTACAAACCTGGACAGGATTCAGGGAAGAGCTAAGGATGTATGTCGGCTAACCGATATTCCGGGAACGTTTGGAAGGTTAATGTTTGGACATTCAATGACGGAAATTATAGTATCACTTTTTTCCTCTGTTGTCAGCCTGAATGGAATGGCTGTGTGTTTGTGTGTGTGCATGCATGTGAGAGAGAGAGAGACAGATAGATAGATAGATAGATAGATAGAGAGAGAGAGAGAGAGAGAGAGAGAGAGAGAGAGAGAGAGAGAGAGAGAGAAAGACAGAGTGCTTGCTGCCACAGACATAGTCTAGTGTAGTTCACCAAAGAGGGACTCTGAGTCTGGTGCCCCCCCCCTGCAGCAGACCATCACACTAGTGTACAAACCATGCTGTGAGACACAGACCATCACACACACACACACACACACACACACACACACACACACACACACACACACACGCACACACACACACACACACACACACACACACACACAGACTAGTGTACAAACAGCAGAGTGAGACACAGACCATCACACTAGTGTACAAACCATGCTGTGAGACACAGACCATCACACACACACACACGCACACACACACACACACACACACACACGCACACACACACACACACACACACACACAGACTAGTGTACAAACAGCAGAGTGAGACACAGACCATCACACTAGTGTACGAACCATGGCTGCCGACACTTATCTGAGTTTCTCTCATATTTCATATCTCTCATCCATTTGGTCATTTTGGTCATTGGCCCAAACTTCAGTCAAATGATCTCATGAATCCCATCCTTCCACACATCCTTCCTGCAGAAAAATTATTTAAAAGAGAAAGAGAAGAGGATAGAGAGAGAGAGGAGGGGGAATGAGAGAAAGAGAGGAGGATAGAGAGAGAAGTAGAGAAACTACAGAATGATGGAGGGATGAGTGTGTATGTTTACTGTCTGCTCCAAAACACACACACACACACACACACAAAGGGAAGGGATGAGTGTGTGTTTACTGTCTGCTCCTGTATGAACGGGTGGATGTATCTGTTGAGAGATGGACACACACACACACACACACACACACGCACACTACACACACCAGCATATGACACATATGACACACACACACACACACACACACACGCACACTACACACACCAGCATATGACACATATGACACACACACACACACACACACACACGCACGCACACACACACACACGCACACTACACACACCAGCATATGACACATATGACACACACACACACACACACACACGCACGCACACACACACACACGCACACTACACACACCAGCATATGACACATATGACACACACACACACACACACACACACGCACACTACACACACCAGCATATGACACATATGACACACACACACACACACACACAGAGAGAGAGTCCCAGGCCAGACTGGAGCCAGATCAACTGCTGTATGAGCAGGTGACAGGTGGACTGTTATGGGTTTGAGGATCTGTCTGATGCTGTTACTAATTGGGTTTGGCGCCCTCTTGCTGTTGTTGTCCATGTTTCACAGGCATTTTGATACAGAAATACAGCATGCACCTCGCGCGCACACACACACACACACAGCCTTGACAATGTGTCATGGTGAACTCATCTGAAGAGATAAAAAGAAATGATGACTCAGAAAAACAGATCATATTTTATTTAGATGTAACAAATCAGGGAAAAAAGATCATGTTTTCATCTTTGCATTGTACACAGTGCACAAGTACTAATACACATTTATGAACATGACTAAATATGAAAAGGCAAAATCAACATTTGCATACAGTATCACCAAAGCATTGATGTACAAACAAAATACAAATCTGAGTATTTTCACAGCATCTCAGTATCACACAAGTATGTGAACTGGAGTGTGTGACTCTGGTGTCCTGCAGCATGAGGAGCTCATGTGATCTGGCACAGGGACACTGAGGAGTCACAATAAACCCCAAACCCTGGATAGAGGGGCTCTGTGAATGTGGAGTGGAATGTGTGTATGTGTGTGTGTGTGTGTGTGTGTGTCAGAGGAAACGCTGTAGAAGGATAGAGTGTCAAACCCTGGATAGAGGGGCTCAGTGAATGTGAAGCGGAATGTGTGTTTGTGTGTGTGTGTGTGTGTGTGTGTCAGACGAGATGCTGTAGAAGGAAGGAGTGTCAAACCCTGGATAAAGGGGCTCAGACTCCCAGTAGCAGCGTCCACACAGACCCTCTCTAGCCAACACCTGAAGGGGCAGAGGAGAGGATGAGGTGTCAAACTCCTTCATGAAGCCACTGACATCCAGATAGAGGAACACAGAGAGAGGGAAAGGAGGAGGAGGAGAGGGGCCAAAGTCAAACTCCTTTATTAAACTGTAGTGATGATACTACACTACTGTCATCAGTTTACTCCCTCAGACACAAGACTCACATCCTCCCACCATCTAATAGAAAACAACCTTACTGATGGGCCAGAGAGAGAGAGACAGAGAGAGAGAGAGCGAGAGAGAGAGAGAGACTAGTGGGCCAAGATTGAAAAAAGAAAGGGAGGAAATAGAGAAGGGAAGATATCAGGAAAAGAAGAGAGAAAGACAGCAGGAGGGGGAGGAGGAGAAAGAGTCCAAAAAGAAACAAAGTGAAGAAGAGATGAGCAGAGATAAAAGGAGAGAGAGAGAGAGGGAGAGAGAGAAGTAGAATATAGATGAAGTGGGAGGGGGAAAGGGGGAGGAAAGTGATGAGTGGAAAGAAAAAGAGGAAGGAGAACTAGTATAGAGGGAAAAAGGGAGAGAGGGAGGGTAAATTGAGGGAGAGGAGGAACAGAACAGGAGGAATAACAGAAACAGAGGAGGAGAGAATGAGCAGTGGAGGAGGAGAGAGTGAGAAGGAGGAAAGAGGGAGGAAGAACAACAAGAAGAAACAACAAAAGAAAGAGTCAAAAGAGACAGAGGGAGAAAGAAGGAAAGAGAGAGAGGAAGGGGAAGAGTAAGAGAAGAGTCAAAGAGAGAGGAGGAGTGGGGGACAAACAGGAGGAGGAAAAAGAGAGGGAGAGGAAGCAAAGAGAGAAAGAGAACAGAGGAAGGGAAGAGAAAGGGGGATAGAGAAAAGAAACAGGAGGATGGGACAAGAAGAAAGAAGGGATGAAAGGGGGGATAGAGAGATAAAGAGGCACACATACGAATAAAAACTGTATGAGCAGGTGACAGGTGGACGTACCTGCTGGAGGAGGAGCTCATGTGATCTGGCACAGGGACACTGTGTCAGAATAAACCCCAAACCCTGGATAGAGGGGCTCAGTGAATGTGGAGTGGAACGTGTGCAGGTGTGTGAGTGTGTCAGAGGAGACGCTGTAGAAGGACAGAGTGCCGGCCGGCCAGTCCAGGTAAACTCCTACTCTTCTGGAGCCGGAGGAGGGGGCAGGCATGTCAGTGGGGTTATTATTGTGACTGACAGAGTAACTGTCAGGAGTGCAGTTCAGACTCCAGGAATTGGCATTATGTCCCATTATAACATCATCATCACCCCACCCTTTCCTCTTGATGCTTTTATAGACCACAGCTATATCAGCCCCTTTATCCCCACTCCACTCAGCCTCCCAGTAGCAGCGTCCAGACAGACCCTCTCTACACAACACCTGTTCCCAAGAGTCAAATCTCTCTGGGTGGTCAGGATACGACTGCTCCTTATCCACATGTGTCACCTTTCTGTTCCCCTCAGAGAGAGAGAGATTTCTGTGTGCTGTGTTTGGGTCCAGTGTGAGTTTACAGGCATCTGCAGACAAGAGGAGAGAAACAGTCTGATCAGAATATGGGGAGGGACAGCTGCTGCACACACACGCACACACACACACACACACACACACACACACACACACACACGCCAGCAGTGCCCCCCCCCCCCACCCACCAACACACACCCACATACCTGAAGCGTCTCCACACACACATTTACACGCCATCAGTGCCCACATACACACACATGCCAGCAGTGCACACACACAAAACACGCCAGCATCGCCCTCGCCCACACACACACACACACACACGACAGCACTGCCCACACACACAAAAAACAGCAACGGTGCATAAACACACATAGACAGCAGCAGCAGAAACAGCATCACCCCCACCACACACACATACACACACACACACATCCACACCAGCATCGCCCACACACAGAAACACGCACACACCAGCATCACCCATACACACACACACACACACACCAGCATCGCCCACACACAGAAACACGCACACACCAGCATCGCCCATACACACACACACACACACCAGCATCGCCCACACACACACACACATACACAAACGCCAGCAGCGCACCTCCCCCCCCCCCCCACACACACACAAAAACATACACACACACCAGCAGCGCCCCCCTACACACACACATGCCAGCATCGCCCACACACACACACAAACACACACACCAGCTTCGCCCACACACAGACACACACACATGCACACAAACACACACACACACACGCACACCAGCATCGCCCACACACAGACACACACACACCAGCATTGTCCACACACACACACACACACATCAGCATCGACCACACACAAACATATGTGCACAAACACACACACGCACACACAGACACACACACACTGACACAAACAAACACACACACACACACACACCAGCATCACCCACACACACACACAACACACACCCCAGCATCGCCCACACACTCACACACACAAACACACACACCAGCATCCCCCCCCCCCGACATACACACCAACATCGTCCTCACACACACACACAAACACACACACCAGCATCGACCACACACATACACACACACCAGCATTGCCCACACGCCCATACACACCCAAACACACAGGGCAGCACAAAAAAAACTGTTTGCTATTGGTTCTGTTCTTGGGCTGAAACTATCTGCTATTGGCTACTCCCTTTCCCATGGCCTCATGGGCTCCGCCCATTTTACCTGAGTGTTGTTATCACCTGTGTGGATGGCTATACCCATTTTACCTGAGTGCTGTGCTGTGTGAATGTGTTTCTAAGCCTGCTGGCTTTCAAGATGCTCTTTGTCCACATATATCACAAAACATACACACACACACACACACACACACACACACGACAGCACTGCCCACACACACAAAACACAGCAACGGTGCATAAACACACATAGACAGCAGCAGCAAAAGCAGCATCACCCCCACCACACACACATACACACACACACACATCCACACCAGCATCGCCCACACGCCCATACACACCCAAACACACAGGGCAGCACAAAAAAAACTGTTTGCTATTGGTTCTGTTCTTGGGCTGAAACTATCTGCTATTGGCTACTCCCTTTCCCATGGCCTCATGGGCTCCGCCCATTTTACCTGAGTGTTGTTATCACCTGTGTGGATGGCTATACCCATTTTACCTGAGTGCTGTGCTGTGTGAATGTGTTTCTAAGCCTGCTGGCTTTCAAGATGCTCTTTGTCCACATATATCACAAAACATACACACACACACACACACACACACACACGACAGCACTGCCCACACACACAAAAAACAGCAACGGTGCATAAACACACATAGACAGCAGCAGCAGAAGCAGCATCACCCCCACCACACACACATCCACACACACACACATCCACACCAGCATCGCCCACACACAGAAACACGCACACACCAGCATCACCCATACACACACACACACACACACACACACACACACACCAGCATCGCCCACACAAGCCTGCTCTGTTAACTTCCCTCTGTCTCCCTGCAGACACAGACACACACACACACACACAGTCCTTTTGTCTTATTTGTCATCACACCATGCTGACCTACACGTTGACACACACTAATGCACACACACACACACACACACACACACACACCCATCACCACCCCACAAAACAATGGCTCACAGTTGAGCAGAGTTTCATCCTTTGCCCTCACCAGAGGAAGTGTGTATGTGAATGGGTCTGATTGCATTTGCGAATGCAACTGCATAGAGTCATACAGAGTTGAACAGTCTCTCATTCTTCTTTCCCTTCCTTCCCTGTGCAGTTAACAAAGTATCAGCTCTATATTGAGAAGCAGTAAAGGTGTGAATATGCACAGACACTGACACTACACACACACTCAGGAAACAAAGACTTACATTTCTGCAGTCCTGGTCTCAATCTTATTTCTCCACAGTGGTCAGAACTTTGACACACACACACACACACATACACACACACACAGTGACTGCATGTATCAATACAACAGATAGAGTAAATGTTGTATCAATGTATCAAATATATCAGAAATAAATTAAGTAGCAATGCCAAAGTAGAAGAGAACTGCAGAAGTCCAGTACTGCAGTCTGATGGCAGCCTACTCTAAATTATTATACTATAACAGCAGCCTCCTTAGTAGAAGACGAGTTAATTATCTGCGTGTGTGTGTGTGTGTGTGTTTGTGCAGAAATGACTGAGGTGATGCAGTACTTGGTCTCAGGAGCCCCTGGTTCCTCAGGGAAGGATGGTGGTGGACATTCATCTAAAGCTACAGCTGCTTCTCTTAAGATCTGATGAGGATCTTTGAAACCACCATGTCTCAGTCTGAGATGACACAGCAGTGACTACACAACTTGAACCCTTTTCATATTAAATGTTTTATAATGTTCTCCATCTTGTATCTAGTGGCTGCTCACACAGGTCTCCTCAGTCCACCTATAGGCAGTAACACAGACGCTCCCATTGGCTGTGAATCAGATAAAGCCCGCGCCATGCAGGATAAGCAGTTCTGATTGGTTCCTGGATTTTTGGTGAATCAGAAATGGGCTGCAGTGACCTCATAACCAGACAGTCATGCAGAGCAAACTTATAAATTACATGCAGTGTGTCTGTGTTTACCCAGACAAGCTAACCTCTCTCCAACAGAAACACTCACTCTACTAAAACAATGCTGATAATCTCTCAGGACTATTTTGCTAACTGTTGTTTTGTCATTTTATTGTAGCTCAGCTGTCTGTCTCTCTCTGTATGGTGTCTACATGACAGGAGGAAAACAATCTCTCTGTTATCTGTCTCTACATCCCTTTTAGTTCAGCCATATCAAAAGAGAAAGTGAGATCAAATCCTTGTGTGTCCTTACTATTCTGTGTCACACTATCTAGATTGTGTAGATTCTCTGAACATACTTAAGTGTCTCCAGTTTACAGTGAGGATCCTCCAGTCTAGCAGATAACAGCTTCAGTCCAGATTCTCCAGGATGGTTGTAGCTCAGATCCAGCTCTTTCAGATGGGAGGGGTTTGAAGTCAGAGCTGAAGCCAAGAATCCACAGCCTTCCTCTGAGACGAGACAACCAGACAGCCTGAGAGAGAGAGAGAAAGTAAGAGAGAGAGAGAGAAAGAGTGAGAGCGAGTAAGAAGAGTGAGACAAAAAGACTTGTCATGGAACACAGTAGACATGGCAACCAACAAATGCACAAATATAATCTGTGTTTTGTTTACCCAGCTGGGTAAAGTTTTTCTTAAGCTGTGGAGAGATGGAGGCTACAGACCCACTTCATGTCATGCTGGACAGCAGCACTCTTAATAGTCAACATGGTAATACAGTGTGGTGATGCAATGAGGTTTCACATCCCAAACCAGGAAATGTCAAGACCATAAAACAATATCACCAACCTTAATGTCTGCACTTTGCAGTGGGGACTAGTCAGTCCCTCAGAGAGAAGCTGAACTCCAGAAACTCCCAGGTTATTGTTACTCAGGTCCAGCTCTATTAGGGAGTTTGGAGACTGTAGAACTGAAGCCACAATTTCATAGGATTTATCACTGAGTTTATAGCCATCTAGTCTGTATAGGGAAATATAACAGACAGAGCAGTAACAGATCACACAACAGATTATCAACACTGTCTAAAAATAACAAAGCCACATGTATTCCTGTCTCCATCTTTCATAAGTTTACATGAATATTTGTTGTTGTTTTGTGTTTAGTCTTCTGCCAAATACATTCAACACTTTTGCCATAGCATTCTGACAAACCAGGAATGCAATATCAGTTTTGATCTAAACAATACACACTGAAGCGCTTTGACTTCATGATGACGATCCTCCAGTGCAGCAGATAACAGCTTCTGTGCTGATTCTCCAGGATGGTTGTTGCTCACATCCAGCTCTTTTACGCAGGAGAGTTTCAACATCAGAGAGAGAGCCAGACAAACATAACCTTCATCTGAGATATCACAGTTACTGAGCCTGACAGAGAGAGAGAGAGAGAGAGAGAGAGCCATGACAAAAAACTTGTTAGCTGTGATGATGTAAGATAACCTAACAGGCAACCCAGCTCCTGATTCAGACCTTGGTTATCTCTGGACTTGACTATTGCAGTGTGTTTTTTACATTAAGAGAAATAGCTGGGTTGTTTTACATTCAAAGGAATGGCTGGGTTGTTTGACATTTAAAGGAATGGCTGGGTTGTTTGACATTAAGAGAAATGGCTGGGTTGTTTGAAATTAAGGGAAATAGCTTGCCCATTGACTGCTAAACATATTTACTGTAAGTAACCATCAAGACCTTCATCCTGGGAATTAACCAATCACCTCCCTTGTTTCTTAAATTAGCTGCCATGCTTATGCTACCTAATGCCTTTAGTTCTTGTAGCGCCTGCTGGTCATTAGCATACAGATGTTCTTCAAATTGAAAATGCAAAGTGGAAAATGGAAATGCAATGTAAAAAATGGACAGTAAATTACTATTAGATGTCCTTCTGTTGCCTTTTTATTTTGACACGATATGCATAGCACAGTAGAGTGATGTAGACAGATGATGTGACATCTTCAGTACCAACCTTAATATCTGCAGTTTGCAGTGTGAACTACACAGACCCTTAGAGAGATGCAGAGCTCCAGAATCTCCCAGGTCATTGTGACTCAGGTCCAGCTCCATTAGGGAGTTTGGTGACTGTAGAACATTGGCTACAATCTCACAGGATTCAGCACAGAGTTTACACTCATTTAGTCTGTTAAAGGGAATAGACAGAACAGTAACAGATCACAACACTGTTAAACAACAGGAGTGATGTGGCACAACTGGCTCACATAAATTGTTATAAACATCAGTAATATGAGGCAGAGGAAAGAGTTCATTCCTTTGATTAACGTTACAGACTCCACCACACAAAGACAACAGATTAGACTAGAAAAAGTTGGTTGTATATTGGACTTTGGATATTGGTAAATAGTTGCCAAACGCTTAAAAAAATCCATTTCAGACTTCCTACAGGAAACAAACCTTTATGTCTGTTAGCACAAGTTGAGGACAAACTTAGGTCAAATGGGTACTAAAGCAGAAAGAGAATGGAGCTGAAGCACACACATCCATAATACTGTGTTACCGGCCTTAAATCTAGGGGAACCTGGGCCAGCACAAACCAGCTGGTCGTCACTTTTAAGTAAAGAAGCACAATTAGCCTGGCAGGTGTTAAGGCATGGAGACAATGGACTTGATTTATAAACATGAAAAGACGATTAAATTAATCAAGATACAACACACACTAGTTAACCAAAGTCAATATAACTAGAGCTTTTTATTCCATCACAACCACACAACTACATATCAGTTCCCCCACAGCTCTTACAAACATTTTAGACATACTCCACACATCATTATAAACTACATATCAGTTCCCCCACAGCTCTTACAAGCATTTTAGACATACTCCACACATCATTATAAACTACATATCAGTTCCCCCACAGCTCTTCTACACATGATAAACATATTATTCAGTCTCTCCAGGATTTCACAGGCATTTCTTGAGACTGCTCCGATTAACAATGATTTATTCTGCAGCAGATTTTCTAAACAGTTGTAATGTCCTGGCTGGGTTGTTTGACATTTAAAGGAATGGCTGGGTTGTTTGACATTAAGAGAAATGGCTGGGTTGTTTGAAATTAAGGGAAATAGCTTGCCCATTGACTGCTAAACATATTTACTGTAAATAACCATCAAGACCTTAATCTTGGGAATTAACCAATCACCTCTCTTGTTTCTTACATTAGCTGCCATGCTTATGCTGCCTAATGCCTTTAGTTCTTGTAGCGCCTGCTGGTTGTTAGCATACAGATGTTCTTCAAATTGAAAATGCAAAGTGGAAAATGGAAATGCAATGTGAAAAATGGACAGTAAATTACTATTAGATGTCCTTCTATTACGTTTTTATTTTGACACGATATGCATAGCACAGTAGAGTGATGTAGACAGATGATGTGACATCTTCAGTACCAACCTTAATATCTGCAGTTTGCAGTGTGAACTACACAGACCCTTAGAGAGAAGCTGAACTCCAGAATCTCCCAGGTCATTGTGACTCAGGTCCAGCTCCATTAGGGAGTTTGGTGACTGTAGAACATTGGCTACAATCTCACAGGATTCAGCACAGAGTTTACACTCATTTAGTCTGTTAAAGGCAATAGACAGAACAGTAACAGATCACAACACTGTTAAACAACTGGAGTGATGTGGCACAACTGGCTCACATAAATTGTTATAAACATCAGTAATATGAGGCAGAGGAAAGACTTCATTCCTTTGATTAACGTTACAGACTCCAGCGCACAAAGACAACAGATAAGACTAGAAAAAGTTGGTTGTATATTGGACTTTGGATATTGGTAAATAGTTGCCAAACGCTTAAAAAAAATCCATTTCAGACTTCCTACAGGAAACAAACCTTTATGTCTGTTAGCACAAGTTGAGGACAAACTTAGGTCAAATGGGTACTAAAGCAGAAAGAGAATGGAGCTGAAGCACACACATCCATAATACTGTGTTACCGGCCTTAAATCTAGGGGAACCTGGGCCAGCACAAACCAGCTGGTCGTCACTTTTAAGTAAAGAAGCACAATTAGCCTGGCAGGTGTTAAGGCATGGAGACAATGGACTTGATTTATAAACATGAAAAGACGATTAAATTAATCAAGATACAACACACACTAGTTAACCAAAGTCAATATAACTAGAGCTTTTTATTCCATCACAACCACACAACTACATATCAGTTCCCCCACAGCTCTTACAAGCATTTTAGACATACTCCACACATCATTATAAACTACATATCAGTTCCCCCACAGCTCTTCTACACATGATAAACATATTATTCAGTCTCTCCAGGATTTCACAGGCGTTTCTTGAGACTGCTCCGATTAACAATGATTTATTCTGCAGCAGATTTTCTAAACAGGTGTAATGTCCTGGCTGGGTTGTTTGACATTTAAAGGAATGGCTGGGTTGTTTGACATTTAAAGGAATGGCTGGGTTGTTTGACATTAAGAGAAATGGCTGGGTTGTTTGAAATTAAGGGAAATAGCTTGCCCATTGACTGCTAAACATATTTACTGTAAATAACCATCAAGACCTTAATCTTGGGAATTAACCAATCACCTCTCTTGTTTCTTACATTAGCTGCCATGCTTATGCTGCCTAATGCCTTTAGTTCTTGTAGCGCCTGCTGGTTGTTAGCATACAGATGTTCTTCAAATTGAAAATGCAAAGTGGAAAATGGAAATGCAATGTGAAAAATGGACAGTAAATTACTATTAGATGTCCTTCTATTACGTTTTTATTTTGACACGATATGCATAGCACAGTAGAGTGATGTAGACAGATGATGTGACATCTTCAGTACCAACCTTAATATCTGCAGTTTGCAGTGTGAACTACACAGACCCTTAGAGAGAAGCTGAACTCCAGAATCTCCCAGGTCATTGTGACTCAGGTCCAGCTCCATTAGGGAGTTTGGTGACTGTAGAACATTGGCTACAATCTCACAGGATTCAGCACAGAGTTTACACTCATTTAGTCTGTTAAAGGGAATAGACAGAACAGTAACAGATCACAACACTGTTAAACAACTGGAGTGATGTGGCACAACTGGCTCACATAAATTGTTATAAACATCAGTAATATGAGGCAGAGGAAAGACTTCATTCCTTTGATTAACGTTACAGACTCCAGCGCACAAAGACAACAGATAAGACTAGAAAAAGTTGGTTGTATATTGGACTTTGGATATTGGTAAATAGTTGCCAAACGCTTAAAAAAATCCATTTCACACTTGCTACAGGAAACAAACCTTTATGTCTGTTAGCACAAGTTGAGGACAAACTTAGGTCAAATGGGTACTAAAGCAGAAAGAGAATGGAGCTGAAGCACACACATCCATAATACTGTGTTACCGGCCTTATATCTAGGGGACCCTGGACCAGCACAAACCAGCTGGTCGTCACTTTTAAGTAAAGAAGCACAATTAGCCTGGCAGGTGTTAAGGCATGGAGACAATGGACTTGATTTATAAACATGAAAAGACGATTAAATTAATCAAGATACAACACACACTAGTTAACCAAAGTCAATATAACTAGAGCTTTTCATTCCATCACAACCACACAACTACATATCAGTTCCCACACAGCTCTTACAAGCATTTTAGACATACTCCACACATCATTATAAACTACATATCAGTTCCCCCACAGCTCTTACAAGCATTTTAGACATACTCCACACATCATTATAAACTACATATCAGTTCCCCCACAGCTCTTACAAGCATTTTAGACATACTCCACACATCATTATAAACTACATATCAGTTCCCCCACAGCTCTTACAAGCATTTTAGACATACTCCACACATCATTATAAACTACATATCAGTTCTCTCACAGCTCATACAAGAATTTTATATATACTCCACACATCATTATAAACTACATATCAGTTCCCCCACAGCTCTTACAAGCATTTTAGACATACTCCACACATCATTATAAACTACATATCAGTTCTCTCACAGCTCATACAAGAATTTTATATATACTCCACACATCATTATAAACTACATATCAGTTCCCCCACAGCTCTTACAAGCATTTTAGACATACTCCACACATCATTATAAACTACATATCAGTTCCCTCACAGCTCTTACAAGCATTTTAGACATACTCCACACATCATTATAAGCTACATATCAGTTCCCCCACAGCTCTTCTACACATGCTAAACATATTATTCAGTCTCTCCAGGATTTCACAGGCGTTTCTTGAGACTGCTCCGATTAACAATGATTTATTCTGCAGCAGATTTTCTAAACAGTTTTAATGTCCTGGCTGGGTTGTTTGACATTAAGAGAAATGGCTGGGTTGTTTGAAATTGAGGGAAATAGCTTGCCCATTGACTGCTAAACACATTTACTGTAAGTAACCATCAATCAAGACCTTCATTCTGGGAATTAACCAATCACCTCCCTTGTTTCTTACATTAGCTGCCATGCTTATGCTGCCTAATGCCTTTAGTTCTTGTAGCACCTGCTGGTCATTAGCATACAGATGTTCTTCAAATTGAAAATGCAAAGTGGAAAATGGAAATGCAACGTGAAAAAAGGACAGTAAATTACTATTAGATGTCCTTCTATTGCCTTTTTATTTTGACATGATATGCATAGCACAGTAGAGTGATGTAGACAGATGATATGACAACTTCAGTACCAACCTTAATATCTGCAGTTTGCAGTGTGAACTACACAGACCCTTAGAGAGAAGCTGAACTCCAGAATCTCCCAGGTCATTGAGACTCAGGTCCAGCTCCATTAGGGAGTTTGGTGACTGTAGAACATTGGCTACAATCTCACAGGATTCAGCACAGAGTTTACACTCATTTAGTCTGTTAAAGGCAATAGACAGAACAGTAACAGATCACAACACTGTTAAACAACAGGAGTGATGTGGCACAACTGGCTCATATAAATTGTTGTAAACATCAGAAATATGAGGCAGAGGAAAGAGATCATTCCTCTGATTAAAGTTACAGACTCCAGCACACAAAGACAATAGATTAGGCTAGAAAAAGTTGGTTCTATATTGGACGTTGGATATTGGTAAATAGTTACGAAGAACTTTAAAAAAAATCCATTTCAGACTTCCTACAGGAAACAAACATTTATGTCTGTTAACACAAGTTGAGGACAAACTTAGGTCAAATGGGTACAAAAGCAGAAAGAGAATGGAGCTGAAGCACACATATCCATAATACTGTGTTACCGGCCTTAAATCTAGGGGACCCTGGGCCAGCACAAACCAGCTGGTCGTCACTTTTAAGTAAAGAAGCACAACAAGCTGGTCAGGTGATACAGCATGGAGACAATGGAGTTGATTTATAAACATGAAAAGACAATTAAATTAATCAAGATACAACACACACTAGTTAACCAAAGTCAATATAACTAGAGCTTTTCATTCCATCACAACCACACAACTACATATCAGTTCCCTCACAGCTCTTACAAGCATTTTAGACATACTCCACACATCATTATAAACTACATATCAGTTCCCCCACAGCTCTTACAAGCATTTTAGACATACTCCACACATCATTATAAACTACATATCAGTTTCCCCACTGCTCTTCTACACATGCTAAACATATTATTCAGTCTCTCCAGGATTTCACAGGCGTTTCTCGAGACTCCTCCGATCAATAATGACTCTGTTTGCAGCAGATTTTCTGAACTGTTGCAATGTCCTCCCCGCCAAGGAAACCATTTTTAACATTAGCCCTAAGACAGAATCCCTATCTGTTGCTCCCATCAATGTTGCAAGAAACCTGGGCGTCATGATTGATGATCAGCTGACCTTTGCGGATCACACTGCCTCTGTAGCTCGGTTGCGCCACTTTTCTCTATTCAGCATAAGAAAGATCAGGCCGTACCAAACCCAACATGCAACCCAGCTCCTGGTACAGACGTTAGTTATCTCTCGCCTTGACTATTGCAATGCCCTCCTAAAAGGTCTTCCAGCCTGTGCTGCGAGACAATTACAGATGATCCAGAATGCAGCTGCTTGTCTGGTTTCCAACCATCTAAAAAGAGGACGTCACACCTCTGTTCAATGAACCTTAGCTGCTTACATCAAAGTCAAATGGCTGATGGCTACACTGATGGACTTTAATTCCCCTTTTAAAGTCATGCAGTGTTGGGAAAGTTACTTTGGAAATGTAATGTAATACAATTACAAGTTACCCTATCTAAACTGTAAAGAGTAACTATTTCAATTACTTTAATAAAGTAATGTTACTGATTACACTTGATTACTTTTGGATTACTTTTCTACATTTTGACTAAATTTTCTCAGCTGTCAACGCTTTTCAGTTTTTCAAACCTGGCAGGGTTAACCTTACAGATTTACCTAACACTGCTGTCAATACCTTCTTAAACTCCCTCAACACAGCCATAGCACAGTTAGACTTCAACACCTCATCATCGCTTTACTGTGAGATCATGCTCATCTTTGAATAGCTATGCCTGTCAAATATTATTAATTATTAATAATATATGCCTGTCAGATATTAAATCAAATATTTGACATTCAACATTTGGTGAAAATCACTGAATAAGCAGTTGTCTATTCATGTGGGATTGATTGTGCACATGTGTCTTCTCACCACAGCTAATTTTTATTTCTGGCAATGGGCTAATAATTATAACCACAATAATAACAAAGGAGATCAATTAATATGATAGGAGAACCAATAATAAATTGTGATTATGATATCCTAGGAGAACCAATTAGACATTTCAGAATAGTATCAGACTTTCAGCTGTAAATGGAGGATGTTGAGCCTCCGAAAAAACGGCAAATCAAATCTATTATTATTAAACACACAGTAAATGTTTCTGCCGAAGACATTCAGATGTAACTGAAACTGTAATCCTGAATATTTAATACTGTTTTTGCAGTGGGGATTAGACAGTCCCTTAGAGAGAAGCTGGACTCCACCTGTCCTATACTCCAACTACAGATATTGTCATTATCACTCAGGTCCAGCTCTATCAGGGAGTCTGGTGACTGTAGAACACTGGCTACAATCTCACAAGATTCAGCACTAAGTTTACAGTCAGCGAGTCTGTCAGGTAAATATGACAATAAAGATCATAGAATGAATTAGCACCATTGTGTAATACAACAAGACTACATTTCCTGGGTCACCATCCCTCAGAACTTTAAATGATTTTGTGCTCATTATCTGAACCACATCTGTAAAACATACATAATATTAGAGTGTGCCTATGAAGGGCAAACTTGTGAAAAAGACTTGATCATTCATTGCATTCATAGACCAACACTTTCATACTTAACCATTAACATGTGAAACACAGCTAAAAATGGAACAAACATTAACAGTATAAAATTGCCTTAATTTTTACTGTATGTAGGATTTTAGTTTTCCTCACGTTTATTATTACATCCGCCAAGGAGGTTATTTTTTTTTCACTGGTGTTTGTCTGTTTGTTTGTTTGTTTGTTTGTTTATCTGAGTACAAAATAAATTGAAAAGTAATGCATGGATTTGGATGAATTTTTTGGACAACATGGGTATTAGGACAAGCAACTAGTTTAGTACTTTATTTAACTTGCACTTTTGTGTGAGTTTTTTGATGAGAAATGTCTTGCATTTTCTTAACTTCACACCACAAAGTGCCATAAGTAACCACAGCTGTGGCAATATCCACTAACCAACCCCACAACCAAAACCAAATAAACCCACAACCAAAAGTGTTATGTGTGTGTAAATGTGTGATGGAAATATTATGTGTGGTGGTATATTGCCACTCCTAGTGACGTGTACATTGCATCTCGTTCAATCAGAAATTAATCAATAGTTTGACCGGACCTGTTGTAAGAAGTGCTTACTGATAGCTATGCCACTGGCTGTATGATATGAAGTCTTCTGTATATGAAATGTTCTGTAAGACATGAAGTGTTCTCCACTTTACACCACCCCTGGGTAATTATTTTCTGCTTATTGGTTCTTTGCTCTATATTCAATATTCGACAGGACAGGATATTATGAAAGTGAATCTTATTAACACCATTTTATTCATTAGTTATGTGAGTGTGAAACACCTGAAAGTGGGGGCAGCTGACATATTGATCAATGACTGACCTCAGCTTCTTAAGCTTGCATTGTGGATCTCTTAATCCTTCACAGAGCATCTGCAGTCCCTTATCTTCCAGGGTGTTATTACTCATGTCCAGTTCTGTTAGAGTAGTTGACTTTTGTAGCACTGATGCAATCATTTCACAGCTTGTGTTAGAGAGCTGACACTGATTCATCCTGCATAAAAACAGTGAATACATATTTTATAATGGGTATTTAATAACACATATTTTGACACATAGAGTCCTCTTAACCCATCACTGACCAGAGTAGAATGTCAAAATTTCTAGTACTCTACAAGTTGGTCCCAGGCAGGTTTAACGATCTAACAACCTCTAGGCATCCTCTACTAACAGGCTATAAAAGTTCTTGGCAAAAAAGAAGGAAATAACATCACCATAACAATGTAGCAAAACACAAGTTATTGACCACTGGAAGTTTCCTTTTTTGCTGATATGTATTTGATGTATAAACTTACTCATGATCTTGCATCACCACCATTCAAGCAATGTATATAATTGTGTAGAGATAAACTAAGGGTCTCTAGGTCCTCTGTGAGAGGTGACATGTAAATTTCAGGAAGATTGCTTTTGGCCAGTCAATCAGCCTTTTCAATTAGTGCAGTTGAAAAAGGCAACTCAATTCTGGTTGGACAATAAACAAGTTTCAGCCAATTTTAAAATGTCTTTGAAGACATGGCTAACGGCTATTCCAAGATGTGATTATTAAACCCTTGTACATACAGAACTGTATTTGTCTACTTGTTATTCTGTGTGGTGTGTGTTGTCATCTGCATATTGATACTAGTATCCCTGTAATGCACACATAGGCCTTAGTAGGAGTTAATGGTAACAATCGGCCTTTTCAATTAGTACAGTAGAAAAAGGGAACTCATTTCTGGTTCAAGACCGTACAAGTTTGTAATCAAAAAATACCAGGCAGGCAACTTGGTGGATCACTGCAGTCTTTAATCACAACACCGGAGACTAGTTACCCACACAAACCTACTCAAGGAATGTATAGTAACAAGCCTGTCTTCCTGGAGACTAGGATTCCCTTTTATACCCCCCAGAGCAGACATCACATGTAAACCAAATGACAGACCTCCCTCCCTCAAATGACCTTTGATTTCTTGCCCTCCAGTTGTTTTAGCTTGTTTAGGTTCCCTGTCCTGGTGAAGATAGATGTTTATTTGGTTTGGTTATTTGGTCACCAGCACCCTCTGTTTGCCCTGTTCCGAACCCTAATCTGCTCAGGTTTGTTGTCTTAACTCTTTAGACTCAGGTTACACATGGCATACCTTTGTATCACACATGGCATACATTTGTATCACATTAATATTCTTTTCTAGGATATTACAATTTTTCCTACAAGTTTTAGCTAGTTTTAAAATATCTTTGAAGACGTGATCATTCAGCCCTTATTCATACAGAATTGTTTTTATGTACTTGTTATTCTATGTGGTGTGTATTGTTCCCCTGTTGTCATCTGCATATTGATAGTAGCGACCCTGTGTCATTGTATATTAGGGTTTGGACCTCAGAAGAGTGTTCATGTTCTGCTGTTCATAACGTTATCGAACAATTAATCGATTATTTGCTAAAGCATGGCTCTGTTCAGAGCCGTAGGCTATCTACATGGTTTTGCCCACACAAATTAAGGTCAAACACGCACACAACAGGACTGATATTTCCCAGTGGTCAAAGCGACGTTGACAGTAGCTAGCTTCTCTTTTACCTCAGCCTTCTTCTCAGCAACCTGTTGCTCCTAGCGGTTGGTCAGTGTTTTTTCTATATAAAATACGACATTCTGGCTCAATAAATCCCATTAGTTCTTGGAAAACCTCGCTCTCAGCCACACGTAAAGACAACATGTCTTTGACAATCATGTTAACAATGCGTTTGGAAATTTCTTTGTTTCGCTTGTCATCACACATCCTCCTAGCTAGTGTCAATGGAGTCCTCCGCTGGCATCCTCGAATGTAAATTTCTTAAATGATTAGAGGATACGTTGTGCTATGGTAGGTAAATACAGCTACACAGTAATTGCATTGGACTTGGTCCCACACTGTACTTCTCAGAGTTGACTGTCTCTGGAATATTGCTTTAAAATCATATATGAGTGTGTTTGAAAGGGGAAATGATTCATAAAATTTCACAAATCTTGATTTGGGGTGAGAAATTACACAATACAGATATTCATATTGAAATTCATAATGATTAAGCTGCGTTGCTTAAGCAGATGTTGAATGCAGATACAATTAGGCCAAGCTCAAGTCCATTGTCCTCCCCTACAGTGCTAGTATGAAAGAAGGGTGCTTCCATTAGTTTTTGTGTAGACTGTAGGCAGCTGAATCAAGTAACTAGAAAGAATATTATATCCACTACCACGGGTGGAGGAAACATTGGCCAGCTTAAAGAAGGCCCGCTGGTACTCAACCTTAGATCTGGCAAGTCTATTGGCAAGTCAGGATGCACCAGAAGGATATGGACAAGACTGCATTTACAACCCTTATGGGGCTATTTGAGTTCCAGCAAATGTCATTCATATTGTGCAATGACCCAGCAAGCTTTCAGCGTTTAATGGAAAGTTACTTGGGGGATCAAAACTATCAATCATTGCTGATATATCTTTGCTGCAGACTTTGATACCCATCTTGACCACCTCGATTTTGTCTTCTCTCTCCCAGCAGGGTCTAAAGTTGAAACCAGAAAAATGTAAGCTCCTCCATAGCAGTGTCCAATACCTGGGTCATGTGGTATCTGATGCTGACATAGCTCCAGACCCTGAGAAAGTGGTGGCTGTTCAGCAGTGGAAGGTACCAAGTTCCCCAGCAGAGCTACAAGCATTCATTGGCCTAGCTGGGTATTATCACAGGTTTATTAAGGGATTCTCACAAAAAGCGGCACCACTGCATACATTTTTGGGTGGGCATCCTACAAAGAAATCTAAACCTAGAGCATTGTGCCCTCCTTGGAATTGGTCCAATGAATGTGAAACAGCATTTGTGTCCTTAAAGCAAGGTCTCGTTCAGGCGCCAGTCCTGAAATTTGCGGATTTCACACTACCCTTTTTGTATTACACTGATGCAAGCCATCAAGGCTTAGGGGCTGTGCGGTGCCAGAGGAAGATGACAGTGTGGAGGTCCCGGGGTTCCCAGAGGTTACCGTTGATGTGGTGCAAGCTTCCCTCTCAGGATCCTGGGGGGGGAATGCCAGCACAGGACCAGCCACAGTCTTCTGGAGGCTCCAGAATAGGACAGAACTGGATAGTAGAAAGGTGGGTGCAAGTGCAACAGCAAGACCCTATAATCTCTCGTGTGTTGTGGTTTTTCCAGGCAAAAAGGCCTCTGCCGCCTGGACAACTTGAGGTCCCAAAAGTACTGAGGCTGTTGAGGGAGACGACAACTTGAGGTCCCAAAAGTACTGAGGCTGTTGAGGGAGATGCCCCGCCTGCAGCTGCGATAAGGAGTTCTGTATCGGTGCATCCGAGACCCGAACACCAACACGCTGTGCTACCAACTCTTACTCCCTCAAAGTTTACAGAAGAAGGCCTTCACCTGCTGTCATGATAAGACGGGACATTTTGCAGTTGAAAAGACTCTGAAAACTGCAAATGAACTACTATTGGCCACAGATGTCCAGAAATGGTGCTCAGAATGTCAACCATGCACCCTTAGGAAAAGGCCTGGTATGTCGGCTGTTGGTTTGACTCCTGTAGCGGCCTCTTACATTCTTGAATTGATCACCATGGACTTTTTGTCCCTTGAAGCAGCAGTTGGGGGCTTCCAAAACATCATGGTCTTGACTGACCACTTCACCAAGTTTGTGTGGGCTGCAGCCACCCGAGACCAAACTGCTGCAACTACAGTGAGGCTGATGTGGCAGCAGGTCATACAGTATTTTGGCTGTCCATCCCGGTTTCACTCAGACTAGAGTCCAAATTTTGAGGCAGCAGTGGTGAGCAGCTCTGTGACCTGTATGGCTGTAAAAAGAGTCATACCACTCCATACCACCCAGAAGGTGACGGCCTCACAGAACATTTCAATCGCACTCTACTGGGCATGCTTGGAACTCTGGTGAATGAGAAAAAACACAGGTGGGCCAACTACTTACCGGAAATACTGCATGCCTATAATAACTGTCCATAGCTCTACAGGGTATACACCATCCTACCTCATGTTTGGCCGGCATGTTGGATGTGATGTTGGGATGCCCTGTGGACCAACAGAATACTGTGGTGGAGTGGGTGAGAAGACATCATGAGCACCTGCACTATGCCTACAAAAGAGCTGGTGAGTTGACTGTAGGGGCAGGGCGGCATCAAAAGTGGCCACATGACAACAAAGGTCTCCTTGGGCCTTTAATGGTGGGAGAAAGAGTGTTGGTCCGTAATGTTGGTCCTAAGGAACAAGGCATATTGGCTCATTTCTGGCTTAGTGGTCACCATATGTGGTGATTAAACAACCAAACCCTGACATTCCTGTTTATGTGGTCAAACCTGAAGAGGGGGGTGGGAAAGAAAGGGTGTTGCATAGAAAGCTGCTTCGGCCTTGTCTTCTGACTTTACAGGCTCCTGTTGAAGTCAGGGCAGCAGATGAATCTGGACCAGCAAATCCTTGGGTGTTCCCGCCGACCCGATGGCTACCATCTTGGACAAGTTGCTCTTTAATACTGTCTGAGGAAGACTTGACCACCCCTGACACTGAAGAACCATGACAGTCACATCGCACCACCAAAGGCGTCCCACCACAACGATATGCGGATGCTTGAGGTCAGCCCAAGGATGGGCTGAGGAAAAATGGAGGGGGTTGCAAGAGGATGGACTTGGGTGTCTATGATGGCCGTGTGCAATTACGGGGCAAGTGCAATAGGGGAGCTGTCACACTGGACAAGAGGAAGCGCCCAACCTGTAAAGATGGTTGCCCTATATAAACAGGAAGTTGAAGGTGCCAGCCCTCTTTTTGGTCTCCTTTGTGCAGGGGTTAAGGTTGGTGGCGTACAGGAGTTTTCTTTTGTTTGTCTAGGTGTGACGTGTGTAAGATACTTGGTGTGTGTTTGATTGACCTGCTTATGTCCCACAGAATTGCTGTGTAGACTGGTATTTTAGTTTATTAAAATTTTACTAGTATACGGTAGGTCTGTTGTAAGCACGTAATCGGTTAAGATGTGTTTATGAATTTAATAAAAGTAACTAACTTATACCTCTGTTTAAAATTATTTAAAACTGTATTTAATTGCAGGATTTTGAGCTTGTCATTTGTGGGCCACTGGCTGTAGTAAGGACTTATCTGTTCACTGCAGGTTTATTGCATTTGTTTGTAGTGTTTTTTTATGTGTTCACCTCAGAGTTATTGAATATATTTGTAGAGGGTTTTACGTGTGAGGACACAAGTTGACTGACTGGATTTTCTAGATTGCTGTGTTTCCCCTCTTCTTTGGTGTCAAACAACTTTGCTGGTGTTTTTATCCTGTGTTACACTTTCATCTTAAAAAAACACATTTCATTTCTGATGGATAAAATGCTGTGAATTCCCTTAAGCCAGAAAGACTAAAGTCTGTGGTGGCTAAACTATGCTACATCTTCAGTGGTTTTCCAAAGGTCTGCGCTGTCTGCAGGCACTGTAATATATTTTTATTCAAACATGTGACTGGTCAACTTGTTATAAAACAGCATTGACATTATTCATTTCTAAAAAGTTCAAGATGTACCTTCTGAGGCTTCACTCACCAAACTCTTGTAGAGTCTTTCACTGAAGGAAGCATTTTTTTGAGCCCATGCCCTGAGTACTTCTCTAGATGAAAATCACCTGGAAATGCAACCATTTGAATTGGTGTTTGTATTTGGTGCTCCACTGATGAGTCAAACATGCAAAGGTGCTAAATCTGTCCAGAGGTTCCAGGCAGTATTGGCTGCCAACTAAGAAATTTCAAATCACAGCTACAGCAATACTATCACAGAAAACAATATTTGTGAAATTTTATGAATCATTTTCCTTTTCACACACACTGTTTATTAGGGTTTGGACTTCAGAGGAATGTTCATGTTCTGCTGTTCATAACGTTACGTTATGAATGCTGTTCATAATGTAATACTATCACAGAAAACAGTCAACACAAACGCCTTTAAACCTCAAATCATACACTGTGATAGTTTAAATCAAATATTCAAAGGTAGGGCACAAACTATTTACCCCACTGAATTGAAATAAAGAGTCATATGAAAATAAATTATGGGAAAAGTCTGAATGAATCTTTGAAGGGGAATGAGTTGTGGTAAAGTTTGAGTTTTTGTTAACTGGTGGAAGGGAAAGTGAAATCTCAGAGGTGTGCCAGGGGAGTTTGACAGACTTGGCACAAGGGACTTCAGCAACACTGATGCAAGGGAAAGGAGTCAATTTGCTGTGCTGCAGATCCATTCCCCTTGTGCGCAGCATTAAGCAGTTGAGCCAGTCCTTTTCTACACTCTATGCAGGATCCATGCTTTTCTATAGTTATTTTTCCCAGGGATAATCCACAATGGTAAATAAGAAGTATTAATAGCTACTCAGTGTGTTTTTCTCTTTCAAATGCTCCCACCATGTCTCAAATGCCCTTGGCAACCTTTCTCCAGAAGAGTCTCCACGTCAGCTGGTTATTCAATAATGGCTGGAAACGAACCATAGGTCCTCAGTAGCAGTTTGGTGAGACCACTCACATCGCTCTATCCTTATAAAGAGTCGTCTAGATGTACCCTAGCGGTAGTTTATCTGCTACTATTGTGTCCAGAGGCAGTTTGACAGACAATTGCTGATTCCGCCCCTTGCACCCGCTCTATTGGTCATAGCCAGACTAGACATTTTGATGTTATAGTCTGACTTGTCAGGTTAACATTCTACCCCCTGGACAAAGGGACACTGCACAGAACTAGATTTTTTTTGTGAGAAAGTGAAGCAAAAGTTGCTTCTTTTCTGCCACCTGTATACTTCTCACAGGCCTTCAAATCCACATTTGTGGCTAGTAAGCCACTTCACAAAGCCGCTTCAACGTCTTTAAGATGCCGCAGTTTGCACTCTCAGACAGTTCATGAAAAGTTTGCAGGAAAGACGGAATATGTGACTGGAGTACAGACACGATGAAACTTCAAATTATTCTTCCTGAGGGAAGTTAAAATAACCCAAAAGCAACCCCTACAATGCTATTGTAAAAGGCGCTGTATAAATGCAACTGAATTGAATTGAATATTTAACACAGACAGAAACAATCATTTGGGAAATAAAAAATCCAATCATTTGAATATCCCTAAAAATAAAAATCTTACTCATACATCATACTAATTCCTCATATAATGATACCTGATTAGAATACCTTGTCTGAATGACTCCAACATTAGAACATCCATTATGTAAGACATGTGCAGTACACACCTTCTCTTTCTTCAGTGTTTCTTACAAGCCTCCAGAGCCTCTTCTCCCTCCTCTTTCCTTGAAACATGAACATGTATAATAGTAAAACAGCAGAAGAACACAACTGTACAGTTACAGAGCAGAATATGCAGTTATTTTAATCAGTTAAATCTTTTTCTCCAGAAATTCTATATTCATTTATTTGCTTGTTGTTTGTTTTTGACATTTTAGGCATTACATTCCCAGTACTTATCAGGCAAGTAATATGTAATGCATTCAATATTCTATTCTTTACTGTTTATTAATATTAGTTACAAATTACTTACATAATCTCTACCCTATACTTTCTGAGTTGTGATCCAAAGAGTTACCAAATCTTGAGCCTACCTATGAATCTGTTTTCCTTACCTTTACAGTAAATTATAAGACCCACAATTAATGGAATAATGACAAAAAGAGACACAGCTACAATTAACGGTGTTTTCCAAGGCCGAGTAAATGTACCATCTGTAAAACATACACAAAATGAGAGAAATACAACTGCTGGAATGTTTACATTTTAGTAAAACAGCAGAGTTTAAGCTAGCAGCAAATGTAGTAACTTTCCTGAAATATGAAATACGGTTTCTTCTCGCTCAAAGACTGTTTTTTCATCTTTCTGTGTGAGTCTGCAAACATAATTTGTATCTCTGTCATAAGCAGTTAGCCGTCGTTTCACTGTGACGCCGTTTGGACTTGAGATGATCTCAGGTGGTTCTGCAGCTAAGTGTCCTCCCTTGCTGTCCAGCCACTCAAGAACTGGCTCAGGCTTCCAGCCTTCAGCTTCACACAGAAGACTGATCCCTCCATCCCATCTGACGCCTTCCGAAATGATCCCGGGTGCTTGTCCAATAACTAAATGTTTAAATTTAAAGACATCAGAACATGCTGTCAGTTTACTGTAGGTGTCAACACATCAGACTTATGCTGGTTATTCTGACATAAAACAGGTCTCACCTCTGACAATGACTTGAATGAGGGCATAATCATAAAACAATTCCATCTGGATCAAACATTTGTAGCCGTCCTCATCAGATTTCTGGACCCTGCTGAGTTTTAGTGAAGCATTGCCCATCTTCAGGCCTTCTTTGAACAAAGATGTCCTGTTCCGGTAAGACTGGATTATTTTTTCATTTTTGTCCTTGCCATCTTTATAAAGGTGCACCCAGGATCCCTGTTCCTGGTGATTCAGCCTAAACCATTTCACAGTCATCCCCTCAGCACTCATGTTGGGCTTTAGGGAGCAGGGAAGAACCAGGTCTTCACCTGACACAACATAGAGAGGCTTGTCTGGGCCGACTACCTGGAAAACCTCTGTAAAAACAAAGACAACTAAGGAATGTCCAGTGCACAATGCCATTGATAAGTCATTCATGCAAATCGGCAAAGTCATTTAAAATATAAACAGATTTTAATTTGTAGAATAAAAAAAAAATCCTGAATTTGCTTCCTACTGCATCATTACAGTCATTGCACCCAACTGTTGCATAATTATTAACGTTAATGACATTAAATAAAAATTGAAAGTATTTAAAATGGAATGCATTTTGTGTCCATAAGTTGTCATTGACATCTACTAACACTAAATTTACATCCTGTGATTGGTGACTCATTTAGTTACTTAGTTACCAGCTCCACTCACTCTTATGTGCTGCTGTTTAAGTATACTGCTCTTTACTCATTTACCAGGGCTGTCCAGATAAGTGGAATATTGCAGGTAGTATATACTACAATGCATTTAGTATAATCTTGTTTTATTATTGTGACTATGTCACCCAACACTGTGAAGCCCTGACCTTTGGTGGGTTTGAGTTGTCCTGTAATCATTTTCATCTCTTACACACTTGAATTATCAGGTGCTTATTTTGTTTTGTTTGTTTCATGCTAGGTTTTGAGTTCTGCTCAGCAAAGGTGTTCCTTACCTGAGCTGCGTATGGTAGTGCAGTGGAGAAGCAGAATCACACAGACACACACCAGGGGCCTGGATGCAGAATCACACACACATGCCATCACTGGGGACACACAGGACACACCATCCACTCCTGGTCAGAATGATGTGATGTTTTAACAACATGTATACATAATTGAGGGGCAGATGGTATTTGTACACAGGTGGATACAGCATGGAGTAACAGAAACAAGCCCCCCTGTGTCTGTGGTAGACAATGAGACAATGCTATTTACACCCAGGTGGATACAGCGTGGAGTAACAGAAACAAGCCCCCCTGTGTCTGTGGTAGACAATGAGACAATGCTGTTTACACCCAGGTGGATACAGCATGGAGTAACAGAAACAAGCCCCCCTGTGTCTGTGGTAGACAATGAGACAATGCTATTTACACCCGCGCATACTTATGTGTATGGAAACAGCATCAGAGTCTTGATCCAAAGTGGAAAGTGGGGGTGCTTGCTTCCTTATGAGGCCAAGCTGAGTCTGCTACTGAGGTTGAGGTTGTAGCCTAATGCAGTTTTCATGTCCAAAGCACTGTATTCCTATATAAGAAGTGCAAATAACTCCTCTGTGAGTATGAGACTCTGAAAGACAATTATGCTTCTCCTACAGAGTTCTGCTTCTCTACAAATCATTTACACAATCCCAATAACTTTCTGATCTCCTCACAGTGCACTGTGGTCCTCACATCAGATTATGACACAGCCTCCATGTTGGTGCCCCGCTGTGGAACAAGCTATCAGCTATCCCTCTGTTATCGCCCTTTCCTTGAGGCCTGTGCAAAACACACACCTTAAAGCACACCTTTTCAGCAATGTCTTTGGTCTCTAAACACCTTCCTCCACTTTCAAAGGAATCAGATTCATACAGAGAGATGGAAATTTCATCCACTGATATTAGTAGGTCTATGACATGGACACACATTTATTTGTGCCAAAGGTTTAAACTGACATTTTCATATTGTGATTTGTATTTTGAGTATTTAACTTATTACCTGTAAAGCTAGCTATAACTTTGCAATATAAAAAAAAAACCTTACTATTAAAACTGTACTGAAAAATAAATACATATTATTCAAGAAACACCTCATGAATGCACTGGGACGCATCATCAGTGATGTATCCTGGGGTCAACGGGTGTTTCGGGTCTCGCAATGTCATACACCCTCGCCCAGGCGACCCAGCCGGGGGGGGGTGATCAAGCTCCGACTTGCATCCCAGTAGCAGCCCACGGATCTGCCCTCTTCATCCAAAGCCACTGGGTGGACTCTCGGCGGCTTCACTTGCGGAGTTGATGGCCCTCTTCTTCACCGCTCCTACGATGCCAAGGCAGCTCAGGACCTTGCCCTGCAAATCTCCAGCTTTGACAAAGAGGACTGCCTTCTTTGTAGCATGATGGTTCTTGCTGGAGCTGATTGCTGAGGCTACGCTCTCTGCGACTGCCTTAAGCACCTGGTCATGACATCAGCGGTAGCGACCATCCGCCAGGGCCATTGCGCAGCCGCTGAGGAGGTGTTCTAAGGAGCCTCTACCAGAACACAGCAGGCAGGAAGGCGTCTCGCTTTTCCCCCACACATGGAGGTTCGCTGGGCTTGGTACGGCATCATAGATAGCTTGCACCAAGAAGCGAACCCGCTGGAAATCTGGCTGTAGGATGTTCGCCCAGGTAATCCTGTGCTGCAGTGCGCTCTCCCACCTTGTCCATGCTCCCTGTTGCCATTGCCACACTGCCCTGCTCACTCGCACTTCCTCCACTCCTGTGTCCTCTGATTTCTTCCTGGATTATTTGGTGTCTCTCCTTTCCACGGGTCTGGCCGATGAGGATTTTTGGGAAATAACCCAGGCCTGCTCTACCTGTCACCACAGTTCCCACCAGTGCCTTCTGCCTCAGCCGTGACTCTGCCAGCTCCACTGCTTCCCCTGCCTTCTACTTCCTTCCTGTCCTCACCTCGATGCCGGCTGCTGACACCTTGCAGTCCTTCGAGTCCCTGTACTGTAGGGCTTCTCTGGTGCCTGCCACCATGAACTCTTCTGTGAGGCCATTGAGAGGAAGTTGCAGGATGTTACTTGTTCCATACAGGGCAGTGCTGGTGAGGCTGCGAGGAAGGCCCAGCCACTTTCGAAGAAAGCCACTGATCTTCCTCTCTAGGGACTCAACTGTTACTGTTAACTGTTATGGGGACAGCATAAATCAGCAGGGGCCACAGGATGCGGGGCAGGATAGAATGCTGGTAGATCCAGGCTTTAAGCCTACCAGGCAGGCCAGACTTGTCTACCTTGGGGAGCCAGGTTCCAAGTTCTGAGCTGGCCTTCAGGATGGCTGCCGAGTCCTTCAGGCTGGAGTCGAAGAGCTTCCCCAAGCTCTTGACGGGTTGCTCTGTGATGGTTGGAATGACCGTTCCTGAGATGGAAAAGCGGAACTTGCCAAATTCTCTTCTTCAGCACCATGGATCTTGATTTTGAGGGCTTGAAACTCATCCTTGCCCAGGTGATGAGTCTTTCGAGCGCTTGTAGGATCCCCCTGCACCCTGGGACCGACGTTGTTGAAACGGTTAGGTCATCCATGTAGGCTCTGATGGGGGGCTGTCGTACACCTGACTTGGTCAGGGGCCCTCTGCACTCCACCTCGGCTGACTTGACCACCATGTTCATGGCTAAGGCAAAGAGGACAACAGAGATTGTGCAGCCTGTTATTATTCCTTTCCCAATGCGGTGCCAGTCTGATGTTTCTGACCCAGAAGTGACCTCATCTTGAAGTTATTGTAGTAATCCAGGATCAACCAGCAGTCCTTGATCTTACAGGGAACCTGGTGGAGGTGGAGAACGAGCTCGACCAGTTTGTGTAGTATGGACCCGTAGTCGTTAGCCAGGTCCAACCACAAGACAGCTAGGTCGCCTCTGTTCCCATGGGCCTCTCTGATTAGCTGTGTGATGACTCCAGTGTGTTCCAAGCAGCCAGGTGCGCCAGAGATCCGTCCCTTCTGTACTGATGGGTCAGTGTAGCTGTTCTTGAGGAGAAACTCAGACAGCCTTCATGACACAATGCTGAAACTGGCTGATGTCTCTTTGGGGATCCAAACTCCCTCCGCACACCTCCACTGATTGGCAACTTTACCCCTTTTCCAAATCACCTACAGGACCCTCCACAGGTGCCGTAGAAGCTCCGGGCAGCACTTGTAGACCAGATAAGGAATGCCACTGGGGCCTGGTGCCGATGCCGAGCGGGCCGCCTTGACGACCTTCTCAACCTCCTTCAGGCTTGGCTCTTTCAGGTTGAACTCTGTTGTTGGGGGCCCTGTTGTTGGGGGGCCTGGCCTGATGCGAGCTTTATTGGGCTCCAGTTCCTGGTCTCTCAGGGGATTGCTCATGGTGTCCCGTAGAAAGCGATTCACTTGCTCTATGGGGCACTCGAGCCGGCCACTGCGTTTGTCCCCAAGCAGTTGTCTTGTAAAGCCAAAGGGAAGGCGATGAACGCTGCACTTTTCCTTGCCCTCTCTCTTCCCTGTCTCTGGTGCCACTCTGCTCTTCGAAGAGTCATCAGCTTCTTGCACAGGATGTTCTTAAGTTCTGCTAAGGGCTGCCTCTTCTCATCTGGAGCAGTCTTGTACTGTTTCCTGAGGGAGCAAAGCTCCTGGCGCAGATGATGTATCCTGGTGGCCCTGCGGCTCATTATGTAGGGGGTGGGTTTTGATTTTCCTTTGTCCACATGCCCAAACCTCTCCGAGGTGTAGGTAAAGATGATGGTCGTCATCATCTGGAGTCTGCTGTCCGCGTCTCCTTTGGCTGTGGCTTGGATGATGTTGGATACATCTTTGTCTCGTTCCTCTTGCTGGCTGGGGGCCACTTAATCCGTTGCTGTGGAATTACTCTGCTGGATTGGGAGTCTGCGGTACGTGGAGGGACTGGGCTCTATGGGTTGCCTCCTGGCCGGGCTCCTACTGCGTCTCACCAGGTACTGGACCTGTACGCTGTACCTCCTTCTCTTGCTCCAAACATTTCATTCTGGTCTGATGGATTTTCAGACCATATATAAATAAACAAACATAACATATTCCTTTGAGTAGATGCTGGATTTGAAGCACACTACATGCACTCTCCATATCTGCTAAGCTAACATCAACTTGGAGGTTATTGGAGAGGTTAGCAATTTGGTTTCATTTTTGTAGGTTGCTGATAAACACAGATTCAATCGTTTCTGTCAATGATGCAAACTAAAGAATGTATGCATTCACTGAATGAAGATTAGCAAATAAAACACCTGATTTCTCCACTGCAAATGTTGCGTAGCCTATTCCACAGATAGAAATATGTTTTTAGTACATGCGCAAATGCATTTGGTACTATGGGTGTAATAGCTTTTTATTAACTGTACCAGTGGGGCAAATAGACATTCCATAATCCTGTGTAGTGTAAACATTAGGTAGTATGAGATCTGGCTTGTGTATGGCCTGACTCTCATCTAAAGTGAGTGAGTGAGTGAGTAAGTGAAAGCGAGAGAGCAGAACTTGCTACAATTGACTTTTGGACAATACCATTTGCCCTATCTATTTTATAAGGATGACCACACCCAGTCTGGTGGTTATGAGCAGTGAATCAAACACAGTTAGCATAATGTCTCAAGGCTGTGGATAGAAGTTGGTTGTCTGAATTTCCATTTCTGTGGCCTCTTTTATTCAACTTTAATAAGAGTTGTTCTTAAAGAAACAGTAACATGGCACAGGTGCTGTCAGTGACTGGGACTGAGCTGAACTGCAGCATATTCTGTGTTCAGCATACAATCATTGACTAGGGGGATAATTTACTCACTAGAACTACAGTCATAAAAACAGTGTTGTCAGTGTTGTATTACTATGGAAAAATAAAACACAGCCCCAAACATGCCGTAGCTGATGTCAGTGACTGGGACTGAACTGAACTGCAGCAAAGTCTGTGCTCAGCATACAGCCATTGATTAGGGGGATAATTTATCAACTGTTGCCACTCACAGTATCACCAAACCCATCACTCCACACACAGGCTGATCTGGGCACACAAGGCTCATCAAATTCTGCTACATGCACACACATCATACTGACCTCAGATCTTGATTTGTTTACAGAAGTTTCTTTACAGAAGTTTACAGTTCAGTGTAGGTGTTTGGGCACTGTGTTTGAACACACACACACACTCACACACATTCACACGCACACACACTCACTCACACACTCACACACACACACACACACACACACACACACTCACACACATACATACACACACACACACACACACACACACACACACAGATACACATACACACACACACACACACTGAAGCAGATCTGAGATGTCGGCAGCACTTAATACTTAAACACTCGTAGCTTTGCCCCTCAGAAATGATTCCTCCAAGAATAATGACTGCTGTATCAAAGATGGCCTCCAGCCATGTAAACACAGAGTGGTTTTATAATTTTGCATCTCTAGTGGCTCTAGCATAAGAGCTGTAAAAAGAATGATATTGCAGGTAATTCCAGTGCTATGTCTGTGATGGAACATGAGCAAACATACGTACAAAGTGGGCATATTATTTATATATTTCTACAGTTTTTCATGTAACTTCTACCACTGAATATGTGGCATTTTATTGCTGTCATGGGTGACAAAGAACAAACATTTTTTTTCTTCAAAATCATCATCTTGTTTTTTTTTTTTTTACTTACACAATATGAAATTCACTTTCACAATACTCATCTCTATTGGTGTTATTTGTGTAATAAATAACTTGCTTGTGTAATGGACAGTGTGCGGGAGCATACATTTCTACCAAAGCTATGGACCGTTGGTTACCTCTAACACACCTGTTCACAAGAGGTGTGTAAAAGCTCATCTTTTGATATTTAAATATAAAACAAGTAAATGTGCTTACCTGAAAATCGTTTCAACCGTCTACAGCTTATTCCTGTAATGAACGATCACTGAGTGAACTTTGTGCACTGTGTTTCTGAGTGAACTTCCAGCAACAAGCAGTTGTAAAAAACAGTTTTACAGCTTTGATTACACTGTATCCAACAGCACTGACGTCTGTCCTTCAGCCTTCTTAAAGAAACAGAACAGTTTCAACATTTTGCTACCTTTTTCAGTAAAAAAAAAACACAACAAAACAAAAAAAAGTCATCACAGGCCTCCTAGAGGCCAAGGTTCCCAATTCCTGACAGTTAGACAGAGAGACCATCACAGGCCTCCTAAAGGCCAAGGTTCCCAATTCCTGACAGTTAGACAGAGAGACCATCACAGGCCTCCTAAAGGCCAAGGTTCCCAATTCCTGACAGTTAGACAGAGAGAAGCAGGATTAAAATGCAGTGAAAATGTTGTTTGTTTGTTTGTTTACTGCTGTAACAAAAATCAATATTTCCACAAATCCCAAATGAGCGATAGTGCTCAATGTTATGCAAATTAGCATGTGGAATGCATTTTCATGTATGAAATTTAGAATTATTCATTTAGAATCAGTCTGGAGTTGGTGTCAGTAACATGGTAGAAACAGTAACATGGCGTAGATGCTGTCAGTGATTGTGACTGAAGTGAACCAAAGCATATTCTGTGTTCAGCTTACTGTAATTGATTAGGGGGTTCCATTTATTACCTGTTCCCACTCAGAGTAATCCCCAATCTAGCCTGGTAAAACCAGCCCCTCACACTTACACTTCGTTTCATACAGAGATTCGGTAGTGAGAAACGATTGCTTGCTGATCAAATCCAGGTTAGCACTGTAGGGAGATAATAATTGAGTGGTATTGAGTGGGAA
Organism: Tenualosa ilisha; assembly: GCA_015244755.2. Taxonomy (NCBI): domain Eukaryota; kingdom Metazoa; phylum Chordata; class Actinopteri; order Clupeiformes; family Clupeidae; genus Tenualosa; species Tenualosa ilisha. Next base: position 55,248 of record PYXC01001985.1, read on the forward strand.
GGTTTCTTCCTAGATTAACTGAACATAAGGGAGTTTTTCCTTGCCCCTGTTGCTCTTGGGTGCTCCTTCTGTGAAGCGCCATTAGACAATACTATTGTAAAAGGCGCTGTATAAATAAAACTGAATTGAATTGAAGGTGTGGCCAGGCTACCCCAAATCCACACACAGACATCAATCCACACACAGACACCAACCCACACACAGACACCACTGATCACTGACTGCCTGAAGAGAGCCATGAGAGGGTGAATGAAGTCTGATTTGGAGTCAGTCTCTAGTGTATTCAAACAAACACACTGACCTCAAAGTTGAATTTAATGAAAACAGTGCCATAGTGAAACAGTGAAACTGCATTTTAAGTGAGGGTTAAATGAGCTTTATAAATAAACATTACTAACAGTATCATAGTGTAGCTACTGTAGGTGTTTGGGGTCGTGCTGCTCACCCACACTCACATCGTGTCCCAGTGAACAGTCATAGTGAGACAGCACAGCTGTGTAGTGAAACTGTATCATAGTGTAGCTACTGTAGGTGTTTGGGGTCGTGCTGCTCACCCACACTCACATCGTGTCCCAGTGAACAGTCATAGTGAGACAGCACAGCAGTATAGTGAAACTGTATCATAGTGTAGCTACTGTAGGTGTATGGGGTCGTGCTGCTCACCCACACTCACATCGTGTCCCAGTGAACAGTCATAGTGAGACAGCACAGCAGTATAGTGAAACTGTATCATAGTGTAGCTACTGTAGGTGTTTGGGGACTGTGCTGCTCACTGACACTCCCCTCACAGTAACACCAGTAACACCAAACCCAGCAACACAGACACCAGTGATCACTGTTTGAAAATGCTGATCTGGAGTCAGTCTCTCAGCTCCAGTGTCATCAGTCTCTCATTAGTGCACACACGCCTCTACTGATCTACTGAGCTCACAGTATCATAGTGAGACAGGGATAGTGAGTAAAGGGAGAAGCCTCCAAACTCCAAAAGCCTCCAAACTGGAAAAATGGGACTCTTGTTTTGGAGGAAATGGGACTCTTACACTGGTAACTATTTACCACTGAATCTGTTCTCAGAAACCTTCAATCTACCATCCTGCTTGTCCAGTAAGTTAGTGAGTCAACATTAGAGATGGAATAGAAATGCGGACCTTGAATTTTCCACTGAAATTATTTCTACTAAACTTGAACTTCCACTGAAAATCAAACAGAACAGAGTGAGCCTGAACTATTTACAAACCTGGACAGGATTCAGGGAAGAGCTAAGGATGTATGTCGGCTAACCGATATTCTGGGAACGTTTGGAAGGTTAATGTTTGGACATTCAATGACAGAAATTATAGTATCACTTTTTTCCTCTGTTGTCAGCCTGAATGGAATGGCTGTGTGTTTGTGTGTGTGCAGAGACAGAGTGCTTGCTGCCACAGACATAGTCTAGTGTAGTTCACCAAAGAGGGACTCTGAGTCTGGTTTGTTTCCATCTTTGCATTGTACACAGTGCACAAGTACTAATACACATTTATGAACATAACTAAATATGAAAAGGCAAAATCAACATTTGCATACAGTATCACCAAAGCATTGATGTACAAACAAAATACAAATCTGAGTATTTTCACAGCATCTCAGTATCACACAAGTATGTGAGCTGGAGTGTGTGACTCTGGTGTCCTGCAGCATGAGGAGCTCATGTGATCTGGCACAGGGACACTGAGGAGTCACAATAAACCCCAAACCCTGGATAGAGGGGCTCTGTGAATGTGGAGTGGAATGTGTGTATGTGTGTGTGTGTGTGTGTGTGTGTGTGTGTGTGTGTGTGTGTGTGTGTGTCAGAGGAAACGCTGTAGAAGGATAGAGTGTCAAACCCTGGATAGAGGGGCTCAGTGAATGTGAAGCGGAATGTGTGTTTGTGTGTGTGTGTGTGTGTGTGTCAGACGAGATGCTGTAGAAGGACAGAGTGTCAAACCCTGGATAAAGGGGCTCAGACTCCCAGTAGCAGCGTCCACACAGACCCTCTCTAGCCAACACCTGAAGGGGCAGAGGAGAGGATGAGGTGTCAAACTCCTTCATGAAGCCACTGTCATCCAGATAGAGGAACACAGAGAGAGGGAAAGAAGGAGGAGGAGGAGGAGAGGGGCCAAAGTCAAACTCCTTTATTAAACTGTAGTGATGATACTACACTACTGTCATCAGTTTACTGCCTCAGACACAAGACTCACATCCTCCCACCATCTCATAGAGAACAACCTTACTGATGGGCCAGAGAGAGAGAGAGAGATAGAGAGAGAGAGAGAGAGAGAGAGAGAGAGACTAGTGGGCCAAGATTGAAAAAAGAAAGGGAGGAAATAGAGAAGGGAAGATATCAGGAAAAGAAGAGAGAAAGACAGCAGGAGGGGGAGGAGGAGAAAGAGTCCAAAAAGAAACAAAGTGAAGAAGAGATGAGCAGAGATAAAAGGAGAGAGAGAGAGAGGGAGAGAGAGAAGTAGAATATAGATGAAGTGGGAGGGGAAAGGGGAGGAAAGTGATGAGTGGAAAGAAAAAGAGGAAGGAGAAATAGTATAGAGGGAAAAAGGGAGAGAGGGAGGGCAAATTGAGGGAGAGGAGGAACAGAACAGGAGGAATAACAGAAACAGAGGAGGAGAGAATGAGCAGTGGAGGAGGAGAGAGTGAGAAGGAGGAAAGAGGGAGGAAGAACAACAAGAAGAAACAACAAAGAAAGAGTCAAAGAGACAGAGGGAGAAAGAAGGAAAGAGAGAGAGGAAGGGGAAGAGTAAGAGAAGAGTCAAAGAGAGAGGAGGAGTGGGGGACAAACAGGAGGAGGAAAAAGAGAGGGAGAAGAAGCAAAGAGAGGAAGGGAAGAGAAAGGGGGATAGAGAAAAGAAACAGGAGGATGGGACAAGAAGAAAGAAGGGATGAAAGGGGGGATAGAGAGATAAAGAGGCACACATATGAATAAAAACTGTATGAGCAGGTGACAGGTGGACGTACCTGCTGGAGGAGGAGCTCATGTGATCTGGCACAGGGACACTGTGTCAGAATAAACCCAAACCCCTGGATAGAGGGGCTCAGTGAATGTGGAGTGGAACGTGTGCAGGTGTGTGAGTGTGTCAGAGGAGACGCTGTAGAAGGACAGAGTGCCGGCCGGCCAGTCCAGGTAAACTCCTACTCTTCTGGAGCCGGAGGAGGGGGCAGGTATGGCAGTGTGTTTATTATTGTGACTGACAGAGTAACTGTCAGGAGTGCAGTTCAGACTCCAGGAATTGGCATTATGTCCCATTATGACATCATCACCCCACCCTTTCCTCTTGATGCTTTTATAGGCCACAGCTATATCAGCCCCTTTATCCCCACTCCACTCAGCCTCCCAGTAGCAGCGTCCAGACAGACCCTCTCTACACAACACCTGTTCCCAGTCAAATCTCTCTGGGTGGTCAGGATACGACTGCTCCTTATCCACATGTGTCACCTTTCTGTTCCCCTCAGAGAGAGAGAGATTTCTGTGTGCTGTGTTTGGGTCCAGTGTGAGTTTACAGGCATCTGCAGACAAGAGGAGAGAAACAGTCTGATCAGAATATGGGGAGGGACAGCTGCTGCACACATGCACACACACACACACACACACACACGCCAGCAGTGCCCCCCCCCCACCCACCAACACACACCCACATACCTGAAGCGTCTCCACACACACATTTACACGCCATCAGTGCCCACATACACACACATGCCAGCAGTGCACACACACAAAACACGCCAGCATCGCCCTCGCCCACACACACACACACACACACGACAGCACTGCCCACACACACAAAAACAGCAACGGTGCATAAACACACATAGACAGCAGCAGCAGAAACAGCATCACCCCCACCACACACACATACACACACACACACATCCACACCAGCATCGCCCACACACAGAAACACGCACACACCAGCATCACCCATACACACACACACACACACACCAGCATCGCCCACACACAGAAACACGCACACACCAGCATCGCCCATACACACACACACACACACCAGCATCGCCCACACACACACACACATACACAAACGCCAGCAGCGCACCTCCACCCCCCCCCCACACACACACAAAAACATACACACACACCAGCAGCGCCCCCTACACACACACATGCCAGCATCGCCCACACACACACACAAACACACACACCAGCTTCGCCCACACACAGACACACACACATGCACACAAACACACACACACACACACACACCAGCATCGCCCACACACAGACACACACACACCAGCATTGTCCACACACATACACACACACACACCAGCATCGACCACACACAAACATATGTGCACAAACACACACACGCACACACAGACACACACACACTGACACAAACAAACACACCACACACACACACCAGCATCACCCACACACACACACAAACACACACCCCAGCATCGCCCACACACTCACACACACAAACACACACACCAGCATCCCCCCCCCCCCCGACATACACACCAACATCGTCCTCACACACACACACAAACACACACACCAGCATCGACCACACACATACACACACACCAGCATTGCCCACACGCCCATACACACCCACCACTATTGGTTCTGTTCTTGGGCTGAAACTATCTGCTATTGGCTACTCCCTTTCCCATGGCCTCATGGGCTCCGCCCATTTTACCTGAGTGTTGTTATCACCTGTGTGGATGGCTATACCCATTTTACCTGAGTGCTGTGCTGTGTGAATGTGTTTCTAAGCCTGCTGGCTTTCAAGATGCTCTTTGTCCACATATATGACAACACATACACACACACACACACACACACACACACACACGACAGCACTGCCCACACACACAAAAAACAGCAACGGTGCATAAACACACATAGACAGCAGCAGCAGAAGCAGCATCACCCCCACCACACACACATCCACACACACACACATCCACACCAGCATCGCCCACACACAGAAACACGCACACACCAGCATCACCCATACACACACACACACACACACACACACACCAGCATCGCCCACACAAGCCTGCTCTGTTAACTTCCCTCTGTCTCCCTGCAGACACAGACACACACACACACACACAGTCCTTTTGTCTTATTTGTCATCACACCATGCTGACCTACACGTTGACACACACTAATGCACACACACACACACACACACACACACACACCCATCACCACCCCACAAAACAATGGCTCACAGTTGAGCAGAGTTTCATCCTTTGCCCTCACCAGAGGAAGTGTGTATGTGAATGGGTCTGATTGCATTTGCGAATGCAACTGCATAGAGTCATACAGAGTTGAACAGTCTCTCATTCTTCTTTCCCTTCCTTCCCTGTGCAGTTAACAAAGTATCAGCTCTATATTGAGAAGCAGTAAAGGTGTGAATATGCACAGACACTGACACTACACACACACTCAGGAAACAAAGACTTACATTTCTGCAGTCCTGGTCTCAATCTTATTTCTCCACAGTGGTCAGAACTTTGAAACACACACACACACACACACACACACACACAGTGAGTGCATGTATCAATACAACAGATAGAGTAAATGTTGTATCAATGTATCAAATATATCAGAAATAAATTAAGTAGCAATGCCAAAGTAGAAGAGAACTGCAGAAGTCCAGTACTGCAGTCTGATGGCAGCCTACTCTAAATTATTATACTATAACAGCAGCCTCCTTAGTAGAAGACGAGTTAATTATCTGCGTGTGTGTGTGTGTGTGTGTGTGTGTTTGTGCAGAAATGACTGAGGTGATGCAGTACTTGGTCTCAGGAGCCCCTGGTTCCTCAGGGAAGGATGGTGGTGGACATTCATCTAAAGCTACAGCTGCTTCTCTTAAGATCTGATGAGGATCTTTGAAACCACCATGTCTCAGTCTGAGATGACACAGCAGTGACTACACAACTTGAACCCTTTTCATATTAAATGTTTTATAATGTTCTCCATCTTGTATCTAGTGGCTGCTCACACAGGTCTCCTCAGTCCACCTATAGGCAGTAACACAGACGCTCCCATTGGCTGTGAATCAGATAAAGCCCGCGCCATGCAGGATAAGCAGTTCTGATTGGTTCCTGGATTTTTGGTGAATCAGAAATGGGCTGCAGTGACCTCATAGCCAGACAGTCATGCAGAGCAAACTTATAAATTACATGCAGTGTGTCTGTGTTTACCCAGACAAGCTAACCTCTCTCCAACAGAAACACTCACTCTACTAAAAACAATGCTGATAATCTCTCAGGACTATTTTGCTAACTGTTGTTTTGTCATTTTATTGTAGCTCAGCTGTCTGTCTCTCTCTGTATGGTGTCTACATGACAGGAGGAAAACAATCTCTCTGTTATCTGTCTCTACATCCCTTTTAGTTCAGCCATATCAAAAGAGAAAGTGAGATCAAATCCTTGTGTGTCCTTACTATTCTGTGTCACACTATCTAGATTGTGTAGATTCTCTGAACATACTTAAGTGTCTCCAGTTTACAGTGAGGATCCTCCAGTCTAGCAGATAACAGCTTCAGTCCAGATTCTCCAGGATGGTTGTAGCTCAGATCCAGCTCTTTCAGATGGGAGGGGTTTGAAGTCAGAGCTGAAGCCAAGAATCCACAGCCTTCCTCTGAGACGAGACAACCAGACAGCCTGAGAGAGAGAGAGAAAGTAAGAGAGAGAGAGAGAAAGAGTGAGAGCGAGTAAGAAAGAGTGAGACAAAAAGACTTGTCATGGAACACAGTAGACATGGCAACCAACAAATGCACAAATATAATCTGTGTTTTGTTTACCCAGCTGGGTAAAGTTTTTCTTAAGCTGTGGAGAGATGGAGGCTACAGACCCACTTCATGTCATGCTGGACAGCAGCACTCTTAATAGTCAACATGGTAATACAGTGTGGTGATGCAATGAGGTTTCACATCCCAAACCAGGAAATGTCAAGACCATAAAACAATATCACCAACCTTAATGTCTGCACTTTGCAGTGGGGACTAGTCAGTCCCTCAGAGAGAAGCTGAACTCCAGAAACTCCCAGGTTATTGTTACTCAGGTCCAGCTCTATTAGGGAGTTTGGAGACTGTAGAACTGAAGCCACAATTTCATAGGATTTATCACTGAGTTTATAGCCATCTAGTCTGTATAGGGAAATATAACAGACAGAGCAGTAACAGATCACACAACAGATTATCAACACTGTCTAAAAATAACAAAGCCACATGTATTCCTGTCTCCATCTTTCATAAGTTTACATGAATATTTGTTGTTGTTTTGTGTTTAGTCTTCTGCCAAATACATTCAACACTTTTGCCATAGCATTCTGACAAACCAGGAATGCAATATCAGTTTTGATCTAAACAATACACACTGAAGCGCTTTGACTTCATGATGACGATCCTCCAGTGCAGCAGATAACAGCTTCTGTGCTGATTCTCCAGGATGGTTGTTGCTCACATCCAGCTCTTTTACGCAGGAGAGTTTCAACATCAGAGAGAGAGCCAGACAAACATAACCTTCATCTGAGATATCACAGTTACTGAGCCTGACAGAGAGAGAGAGAGAGAGAGAGAGAGCCATGACAAAAAACCTTGTTAGCTGTGATGATGTAAGATAACCTAACAGGCAACCCAGCTCCTGATTCAGACCTTGGTTATCTCTGGACTTGACTATTGCAGTGTGTTTTTTACATTAAGAGAAATAGCTGGGTTGTTTTACATTCAAAGGAATGGCTGGGTTGTTTGACATTTAAAGGAATGGCTGGGTTGTTTGACATTAAGAGAAATGGCTGGGTTGTTTGAAATTAAGGGAAATAGCTTGCCCATTGACTGCTAAACATATTTACTGTAAGTAACCATCAAGACCTTCATCCTGGGAATTAACCAATCACCTCCCTTGTTTCTTAAATTAGCTGCCATGCTTATGCTACCTAATGCCTTTAGTTCTTGTAGCGCCTGCTGGTCATTAGCATACAGATGTTCTTCAAATTGAAAATGCAAAGTGGAAAATGGAAATGCAATGTAAAAAATGGACAGTAAATTACTATTAGATGTCCTTCTGTTGCCTTTTTATTTTGACACGATATGCATAGCACAGTAGAGTGATGTAGACAGATGATGTGACATCTTCAGTACCAACCTTAATATCTGCAGTTTGCAGTGTGAACTACACAGACCCTTAGAGAGATGCAGAGCTCCAGAATCTCCCAGGTCATTGTGACTCAGGTCCAGCTCCATTAGGGAGTTTGGTGACTGTAGAACATTGGCTACAATCTCACAGGATTCAGCACAGAGTTTACACTCATTTAGTCTGTTAAAGGGAATAGACAGAACAGTAACAGATCACAACACTGTTAAACAACTGGAGTGATGTGGCACAACTGGCTCACATAAATTGTTATAAACATCAGTAATATGAGGCAGAGGAAAGAGTTCATTCCTTTGATTAACGTTACAGACTCCACCACACAAAGACAACAGATTAGACTAGAAAAAGTTGGTTGTATATTGGACTTTGGATATTGGTAAATAGTTGCCAAACGCTTAAAAAAATCCATTTCAGACTTCCTACAGGAAACAAACCTTTATGTCTGTTAGCACAAGTTGAGGACAAACTTAGGTCAAATGGGTACTAAAGCAGAAAGAGAATGGAGCTGAAGCACACACATCCATAATACTGTGTTACCGGCCTTAAATCTAGGGGAACCTGGGCCAGCACAAACCAGCTGGTCGTCACTTTTAAGTAAAGAAGCACAATTAGCCTGGCAGGTGTTAAGGCATGGAGACAATGGACTTGATTTATAAACATGAAAAGACGATTAAATTAATCAAGATACAACACACACTAGTTAACCAAAGTCATTATAACTAGAGCTTTTTATTCCATCACAACCACACAACTACATATCAATTCCCCCACAGCTCTTACAAACATTTTAGACATACTCCACACATCATTATAAACTACATATCAGTTCCCCCACAGCTCTTACAAGCATTTTAGACATACTCCACACATCATTATAAACTACATATCAGTTCCCCCACAGCTCTTACAAGCATTTTAGACATACTCCACACATCATTATAAACTACATATCAGTTCCCCCACAGCTCTTCTACACATGATAAACATATTATTCAGTCTCTCCAGGATTTCACAGGCGTTTCTTGAGACTGCTCCGATTAACAATGATTTATTCTGCAGCAGATTTTCTAAACAGTTGTAATGTCCTGGCTGGGTTGTTTGACATTTAAAGGAATGGCTGGGTTGTTTGACATTAAGAGAAATGGCTGGGTTGTTTGAAATTAAGGGAAATAGCTTACCCATTGACTGCTAAACATATTTACTGTAAATAACCATCAAGACCTTAATCTTGGGAATTAACCAATCACCTCTCTTGTTTCTTACATTAGCTGCCATGCTTATGCTGCCTAATGCCTTTAGTTCTTGTAGCGCCTGCTGGTTGTTAGCATACAGATGTTCTTCAAATTGAAAATGCAAAGTGGAAAATGGAAATGCAATGTGAAAAATGGACAGTAAATTACTATTAGATGTCCTTCTATTACGTTTTTATTTTGACACGATATGCATAGCACAGTAGAGTGATGTAGACAGATGATGTGACATCTTCAGTACCAACCTTAATATCTGCAGTTTGCAGTGTGAACTACACAGACCCTTAGAGAGAAGCTGAACTCCAGAATCTCCCAGGTCATTGTGACTCAGGTCCAGCTCCATTAGGGAGTTTGGTGACTGTAGAACATTGGCTACAATCTCACAGGATTCAGCACAGAGTTTACACTCATTTAGTCTGTTAAAGGGAATAGACAGAACAGTAACAGATCACAACACTGTTAAACAACTGGAGTGATGTGGCACAACTGGCTCACATAAATTGTTATAAACATCAGTAATATGAGGCAGAGGAAAGACTTCATTCCTTTGATTAACGTTACAGACTCCAGCGCACAAAGACAACAGATAAGACTAGAAAAAGTTGGTTGTATATTGGACTTTGGATATTGGTAAATAGTTGCCAAACGCTTAAAAAAATCCATTTCACACTTGCTACAGGAAACAAACCTTTATGTCTGTTAGCACAAGTTGAGGACAAACTTAGGTCAAATGGGTACTAAAGCAGAAAGAGAATGGAGCTGAAGCACACACATCCATAATACTGTGTTACCGGCCTTATGTCTAGGGGACCCTGGACCAGCACAAACCAGCTGGTCGTCACTTTTAAGTAAAGAAGCACAATTAGCCTGGCAGGTGATACAGCATGGAGACAATGGACTTGATTTATAAACATGAAAAGACGATTAAATTAATCAAGATACAACACACACTAGTTAACCAAAGTCAATATAACTAGAGCTTTTCATTCCATCACAACCACACAACTACATATCAGTTCCCACACAGCTCTTACAAGCATTTTAGACATACTCCACACATCATTATAAACTACATATCAGTTCCCCCACAGCTCTTACAAGCATTTTAGACATACTCCACACATCATTATAAACTACATATCAGTTCCCCCACAGCTCTTACAAGCATTTTAGACATACTCCACACATCATTATAAACTACATATCAGTTCTCTCACAGCTCATACAAGAATTTTATATATACTCCACACATCATTATAAACTACATATCAGTTCCCCCACAGCTCTTACAAGCATTTTAGACATACTCCACACATCATTATAAACTACATATCAGTTCTCTCACAGCTCATACAAGAATTTTATATATACTCCACACATCATTATAAACTACATATCAGTTCCCCCACAGCTCTTACAAGCATTTTAGACATACTCCACACATCATTATAAACTACATATCAGTTCCCTCACAGCTCTTACAAGCATTTTAGACATACTCCACACATCATTATAAGCTACATATCAGTTCCCCCACAGCTCTTCTACACATGCTAAACATATTATTCAGTCTCTCCAGGATTTCACAGGCGTTTCTTGAGACTGCTCCGATTAACAATGATTTATTCTGCAGCAGATTTTCTAAACAGTTTTAATGTCCTGGCTGGGTTGTTTGACATTAAGAGAAATGGCTGGGTTGTTTGAAATTGAGGGAAATAGCTTGCCCATTGACTGCTAAACACATTTACTGTAAGTAACCATCAATCAAGACCTTCATTCTGGGAATTAACCAATCACCTCCCTTGTTTCTTACATTAGCTGCCCTGCTTATGCTGCCTAATGCCTTTAGTTCTTGTAGCACCTGCTGGTCATTAGCATACAGATGTTCTTCAAATTGAAAATGCAAAGTGGAAAATGGAAATGCAACGTGAAAAAAGGACAGTAAATTACTATTAGATGTCCTTCTATTGCCTTTTTATTTTGACATGATATGCATAGCACAGTAGAGTGATGTAGACAGATGATATGACAACTTCAGTACCAACCTTAATATCTGCAGTTTGCAGTGTGAACTACACAGACCCTTAGAGAGAAGCTGAACTCCAGAATCTCCCAGGTCATTGAGACTCAGGTCCAGCTCCATTAGGGAGTTTGGTGACTGTAGAACATTGGCTACAATCTCACAGGATTCAGCACAGAGTTTACACTCATTTAGTCTGTTAAGGGCAATAGACAGAACAGTAACAGATCACAACACTGTTAAACAACAGGAGTGATGTGGCACAACTGGCTCATATAAATTGTTGTAAACATCAGAAATATGAGGCAGAGGAAAGAGATCATTCCTCTGATTAAAGTTACAGACTCCAGCACACAAAGACAATAGATTAGGCTAGAAAAAGTTGGTTCTATATTGGACGTTGGATATTGGTAAATAGTTACGAAGAACTTTAAAAAAAATCAATTTCAGACTTCCTACAGGAAACAAACCTTTATGTCTGTTAACACAAGTTGAGGACAAACTTAGGTCAAATGGGTACAAAAGCAGAAAGAGAATGGAGCTGAAGCACACATATCCATAATACTGTGTTACCGGCCTTAAATCTAGGGGACCCTGGGCCAGCACAAACCAGCTGGTCGTCACTTTTAAGTAAAGAAGCACAACAAGCTGGTCAGGTGATACAGCATGGAGACAATGGAGTTGATTTATAAACATGAAAAGACAATTAAATTAATCAAGATACAACACACACTAGTTAACCAAAGTCAATATAACTAGAGCTTTTCATTCCATCACAACCACACAACTACATATCAGTTCCCTCACAGCTCTTACAAGCATTTTAGACATACTCCACACATCATTATAAACTACATATCAGTTCCCCCACAGCTCTTACAAGCATTTTAGACATACTCCACACATCATTATAAACTACATATCAGTTTCCCCACTGCTCTTCTACACATGCTAAACATATTATTCAGTCTCTCCAGGATTTCACAGGCGTTTCTCGAGACTCCTCCGATCAATAATGACTCTGTTTGCAGCAGATTTTCTGAACTGTTGCAATGTCCTCCCCGCCAAGGAAACCATTTTTAACATTAGCCCTAAGACAGAATCCCTATCTGTTGCTCCCATCAATGTTGCAAGAAACCTGGGCGTCATGATTGATGATCAGCTGACCTTTGCGGATCACACTGCCTCTGTAGCTCGGTTGCGCCACTTTTCTCTATTCAGCATAAGAAAGATCAGGCCGTACCAAACCCAACATGCAACCCAGCTCCTGGTACAGACGTTAGTTATCTCTCGCCTTGACTATTGCAATGCCCTCCTAAAAGGTCTTCCAGCCTGTGCTGCGAGACAATTACAGATGATCCAGAATGCAGCTGCTTGTCTGGTTTCCAACCATCTAAAAAGAGGACGTCACACCTCTGTTCAATGAACCTTAGCTGCTTACATCAAAGTCAAATGGCTGATGGCTACACTGATGGACTTTAATTCCCCTTTTAAAGTAATGCAGTGTTGGGAAAGTTACTTTGGAAATGTAATGTAATACAATTACAAGTTACCCTATCTAAACTGTAAAGAGTAACTATTTCAATTACTTTAATAAAGTAATGTTACTGATTACACTTGATTACTTTTGGATTACTTTTCTACATTTTGACTAAATTTTCTCAGCTGTCAACGCTTTTCAGTTTTTCAAACCTGGCAGGGTTAACCTTACAGATTTACCTAACACTGCTGTCAATACCTTCTTAAACTCCCTCAACACAGCCATAGCACAGTTAGACTTCAACACCTCATCATCGCTTTACTGTGAGATCATGCTCATCTTTGAATAGCTATGCCTGTCAAATATTATTAATTATTAATAATATATGCCTGTCAGATATTAAATCAAATATTTGACATTCAACATTTGGTGAAAATCACTGAATAAGCAGTTGTCTATTCATGTGGGATTGATTGTGCACATGTGTCTTCTCACCACAGCTAATTTTTATTTCTGGCAATGGGCTAATAATTATAACCACAATAATAACAAAGGAGATCAATTAATATGATAGGAGAACCAATAATAAATTGTGATTATGATATCCTAGGAGAACCAATTAGACATTTCAGAATAGTATCAGACTTTCAGCTGTAAATGGAGGATGTTGAGCCTCCGAAAAAACGGCAAATCAAATCTATTATTATTAAACACACAGTAAATGTTTCTGCCGAAGACATTCAGATGTAACTGAAACTGTAATCCTGAATATTTAATACTGTTTTTGCAGTGGGGATTAGACAGTCCCTTAGAGAGAAGCTGGACTCCACCTGTCCTATACTCCAACTACAGATATTGTCATTATCACTCAGGTCCAGCTCTATCAGGGAGTCTGGTGACTGTAGAACACTGGCTACAATCTCACAAGATTCAGCACTAAGTTTACAGTCAGCGAGTCTGTCAGGTAAATATGACAATAAAGATCATAGAATGAATTAGCACCATTGTGTAATACAACAAGACTACATTTCCTGGGTCACCATCCCTCAGAACTTTAAATGATTTTGTGCTCATTATCTGAACCACATCTGTAAAACATACATAATATTAGAGTGTGCCTATGAAGGGCAAACTTGTGAAAAAGACTTGATCATTCATTGCATTCATAGACCAACACTTTCATACTTAACCATTAACATGTGAAACACAGCTAAAAATGGAACAAACATTAACAGTATAAAATTGCCTTAATTTTTACTGTATGTAGGATTTTAGTTTTCCTCACGTTTATTATTACATCCGCCAAGGAGGTTATTTTTTTTTCACTGGTGTTTGTCTGTTTGTTTGTTTGTTTGTTTGTTTATCTGAGTACAAAATAAATTGAAAAGTAATGCATGGATTTGGATGAATTTTTTGGACAACATGGGTATTAGGACAAGCAACTAGTTTAGTACTTTATTTAACTTGCACTTTTGTGTGAGTTTTTTGGTGAGAAATGTCTTGCATTTTCTTAACTTCACACCACAAAGTGCCATAAGTAACCACAGCTGTGGCAATATCCACTAACCAACCCCACAACCAAAACCAAATAAACCCACAACCAAAAGTGTTATGTGTGTGTAAATGTGTGATGGAAATATTATGTGTGGTGGTATATTGCCACTCCTAGTGACGTGTACATTGCATCTCGTTCAATCAGAAATTAATCAATAGTTTGACCGGACCTGTTGTAAGAAGTGCTTACTGATAGCTATGCCACTGGCTGTATGATATGAAGTGTTCTGTATACGAAGTGTTCTGTAAGACATGAAGTGTTCTCCACTTTACACCACCCCTGGGTAATTATTTTCTGCTTATTGGTTCTTTGCTCTATATTCAATATTCGACAGGACAGGATATTATGAAAGTGAATCTTATTAACACCATTTTATTCATTAGTTATGTGAGTGTGAAACACCTGAAAGTGGGGGCAGCTGACATATTGATCAATGACTGACCTCAGCTTCTTAAGCTTGCATTGTGGATCTCTTAATCCTTCACAGAGCATCTGCAGTCCCTTATCTTCCAGGGTGTTATTACTCATGTCCAGTTCTGTTAGAGTAGTTGACTTTTGTAGCACTGATGCAATCATTTCACAGCTTGTGTTAGAGAGCTGACACTGATTCATCCTGCATAAAAACAGTGAATACATATTTTATAATGGGTATTTAATAACACATATTTTGACACATAGAGTCCTCTTAACCCATCACTGACCAGAGTAGAATGTCAAAATTTCTAGTACTCTACAAGTTGGTCCCAGGCAGGTTTAACGATCTAACAACCTCTAGGCATCCTCTACTAACAGGCTATAAAAGTTCTTGGCAAAAAAGAAGGAAATAACATCACCATAACAATGTAGCAAAACACAAGTTATTGACCACTGGAAGTTTCCTTTTTTGCTGATATGTATTTGATGTATAAACTTACTCATGATCTTGCATCACCACCATTCAAGCAATGTATATAATTGTGTAGAGATAAACTAAGGGTCTCTAGGTCCTCTGTGAGAGGTGACATGTAAATTTCAGGAAGATTGCTTTTGGCCAGTCAATCAGCCTTTTCAATTAGTGCAGTTGAAAAAGGCAACTCAATTCTGGTTGGACAATAAACAAGTTTCAGCCAATTTTAAAATGTCTTTGAAGACATGGCTAACGGCTATTCCAAGATGTGATTATTAAACCCTTGTACATACAGAACTGTATTTGTCTACTTGTTATTCTGTGTGGTGTGTGTTGTCATCTGCATATTGATACTAGTATCCCTGTAATGCACACATAGGCCTTAGTAGGAGTTAATGGTAACAATCGGCCTTTTCAATTAGTACAGTAGAAAAAGGGAACTCATTTCTGGTTCAAGACCGTACAAGTTTGTAATCAAAAAATACCAGGCAGGCAACTTGGTGGATCACTGCAGTCTTTAATCACAACACCGGAGACTAGTTACCCACACAAACCTACTCAAGGAATGTATAGTAACAAGCCTGTCTTCCTGGAGACTAGGATTCCCTTTTATACCCCCCAGAGCAGACATCACATGTAAACCAAATGACAGACCTCCCTGCCCTCACAATGACCTTTGATTTCTTGCCCTCCAGTTGTTTTAGCTTGTTTAGGTTCCCTGTCCTGGTGAAGATAGATGTTTATTTGGTTTGGTTATTTGGTCACCAGCACCCTCTGTTTGCCCTGTTCCGAACCCTAATCTGCTCAGGTTTGTTGTCTTAACTCTTTAGACTCAGGTTACACATGGCATACCTTTGTATCACACATGGCATACATTTGTATCACATTAATATTCTTTTCTAGGATATTACAATTTTTCCTACAAGTTTTAGCTAGTTTTAAAATATCTTTGAAGACGTGATCATTCAGCCTTTATTCATACAGAATTGTTTTTATGTACTTGTTATTCTATGTGGTGTGTATTGTTCCCCTGTTGTCATCTGCATATTGATAGTAGCGACCCTGTGTCATTGTATATTAGGGTTTGGACCTCAGAAGAGTGTTCATGTTCTGCTGTTCATAACGTTATCGAACAATTAATCGATTATTTGCTAAAGCATGGCTCTGTTCAGAGCCGTAGGCTATCTACATGGTTTTGCCCACACAAATTAAGGTCAAACACGCACACAACAGGACTGATATTTCCCAGTGGTCAAAGCGACGTTGACAGTAGCTAGCTTCTCTTTTACCTCAGCCTTCTTCTCAGCAACCTGTTGCTCCTAGCGGTTGGTCAGTGTTTTTTCTATATAAAATACGACATCCTGGCTCAATAAATCCCATTAGTTCTTGGAAAACCTCGCTCTCAGCCACACGTAAAGACAACATGTCTTTGACAATCATGTTAACAATGCGTTTGGAAATTTCTTTGTTTCGCTTGTCATCACACATCCTCCTAGCTAGTGTCAATGGAGTCCTCCGCTGGCATCCTCGAATGTAAATTTCTTAAATGATTAGAGGATACGTTGTGCTATGGTAGGTACATACAGCTACACAGTAATTGCATTGGACTTGGTCCCACACTGTACTTCTCAGAGTTGACTGTCTCTGGAATATTGCTTTAAAATCATATATGAGTGTGTTTGAAAGGGGAAATGATTCATAAAATTTCACAAATCTTGATTTGGGGTGAGAAATTACACAATACAGATATTCATATTGAAATTCATAATGATTAAGCTGCGTTGCTTAAGCAGATGTTGAATGCAGATACAATTAGGCCAAGCTCAAGTCCATTGTCCTCCCCTACAGTGCTAGTATGAAAGAAGGGTGCTTCCATTAGTTTTTGTGTAGACTGTAGGCAGCTGAATCAAGTAACTAGAAAGAATATTATATCCACTACCACGGGTGGAGGAAACATTGGCCAGCTTAAAGAAGGCCCGCTGGTACTCAACCTTAGATCTGGCAAGTCTATTGGCAAGTCAGGATGCACCAGAAGGATATGGACAAGACTGCATTTACAACCCTTATGGGGCTATTTGAGTTCCAGCAAATGTCATTCATATTGTGCAATGACCCAGCAAGCTTTCAGCGTTTAATGGAAAGTTACTTGGGGGATCAAAACTATCAATCATTGCTGATATATCTTTGCTGCAGACTTTGATACCCATCTTGACCACCTCGATTTTGTCTTCTCTCTCCCAGCAGGGTCTAAAGTTGAAACCAGAAAAATGTAAGCTCCTCCATAGCAGTGTCCAATACCTGGGTCATGTGGTATCTGATGCTGACATAGCTCCAGACCCTGAGAAAGTGGTGGCTGTTCAGCAGTGGAAGGTACCAAGTTCCCCAGCAGAGCTACAAGCATTCATTGGCCTAGCTGGGTATTATCACAGGTTTATTAAGGGATTCTCACAAAAAGCGGCACCACTGCATAAATTTTTGGGTGGGCATCCTACAAAGAAATCTAAACCTAGAGCATTGTGCCCTCCTTGGAATTGGTCCAATGAATGTGAAACAGCATTTGTGTCCTTGTGAGAAGGTGATTCCCCCCTTCTCACCGACGCTACAAACACTAGCGTTTGTTTGCTCGTGGCAGACGCCATGGTTCGCCTGCGCGAGTGGAGCGAGAGGGAGAGCGCCTCGTTCACACACACACGCACACACACACCGACACGCTCATGGACTGAAAATGTATGTGTTTTATTCACGGGAGCAAAGTACCGGGGGTTGGGAAATGCTTGTGCAACAGGGTAAGAGTTTCAGGGAAGTTTGGGGGCGGTCCGACGCCATTAAGCACCAGTGGTGCTGGTAGCGCGGTGCTCCGCGTTGCAGTTTCATTTCAAACATTCACTACACATTTCTCCCTGCCGTTTTACATTGCTAATTCAAACATCTCTGACATATAGTGAGGTACCCACTATCAATGTCCATTTTCACACGCTACCCTCTGTTTAAAATCCCCGTTGTAACTCGAACACATCAACACATACTTACCTTCGTCCAACACCACTGTTTCCCTGCGGAAGCGCGCCCGCTGGGGGAGCAGAGTTTTTCATCAGTCCACGGAGCAGAGGTCGGGTGCACTTTGCACAGGGGTGTTTGGTTTGGGTTATTTTTATGTATAAATGTTTATTTAAATTCGATTGGTGTTTTTGGGATATTGTATTGGTGATGGGTAAATGTAGTATTGTTTCCTTTGATTTATGTTGTTTTGTTGTTATTGTAAAATATCATTTGGGAAACCCAGGTTGTTTTGTGAACCCTCTGGTGGTGGTATGGGCCAATGAGTAATCATTGGTCCAATTTCAGGGAAGAGGGTTTCCTATTTAACATGGCCCTCATTCTGCCTGGGGGGGCGAGTGAGGATAGGTGCATATGCTTGCTGTGCTGCTGAACTGCTATGGCTGAGTATGCTATGTTGCTATGCTAATTGTAGCCTTTTTCTTTCTGGCACTTGTGCTAGCTGTATTCTGGTGAATGCTACCAGTGCTATTTTCGTGTATATACTTTTTTTTTCGTATTTTGTTTGCACTCTTTTCTTGCTGCATTTTCTTTTGGGAAGCTGCAATACCTTTTTAAAATAAATCCGCATATATTTTTGGACACCTGCTTGCCGTTTTTCCTCTCCTCTACGTAACATCCTCCAGTTTGCCACACCCGCACTCGGGGTGACCGCGGCGGTCCCTCACAGATGGTGTCAGAAGCGGGACACGTGACGCCTTTTTGAGAAACTGGAGAAGAGAGGGGGAAGACGAGGCGCCAATCAAGGTCGCAGCGTGAACCAGGGCCGGACCTGGCTAAGAATGGAGGGCCAGAGGCTGTCCCGGGAAGACCTGGGTGACATGGAGGAGATGGAGGAGGAGTTCCTAGGTGGTGATACTGGGGCTGAAGCCGTTGGAGGTGTCCAGTCAGAGGGGTCTGACCTAGCCACCTTACGTCAGCTCCTTGAAAGGACTCTAATGGTGCATGAGAAAGAGGCCTACAAGCAGGAACAGCGCTGGAGGAGTGTCCAGCTACAGCTGAACCAGCTAAGGGAGGATGTGGAGGCTGAGCGGAGACCATCACCTGCACCACCCCAGGGTCCACCACCAGGCGGGCTTACTCCACCTCTAGGGGGAGCCCAAGCACGAGTTCCAGCACCTGCAGCTCCAGATCCAGCCCCAGCCGCTCCAGCACCGGCAGCGCCCGCACCTGTGGTTCCAGCAGCACCAGCACCGCCCGCACCTGTGGTTCCAGTTCCAGCCACTCCAGCACCAGCAGCGCCCGCACCTGTGGTTCCGGCACCTGCTGCACCCGTGACATGGTCCAGGGCCGCCATCCCCAGGCTTGAAGAGGGAGATGACATCGAGCAATATCTCACCACCTTCGAGCGCCTAGCAACGGCGTACCGCTGGCCGAGGGAGGATTGGGCCGTGTTCCTGGTGCCCTACCTCACCGGTAAAGCCCGCAGCGCCTATGTGGCGATGGACATGGACCGTGCCATGGAATACGACCTGGTGAAGGAGGCTATCCTGGCCAAATACGAAATCAACCAGGATGTTTACCGGAGGAGATTCCGCGAACCTGACATCCGGCCAGGAGAGACCCCCCGTGAGCTTTACACCCGCCTCAAAGACCTGTTCCAAAAGTGGATTAGGCCGTCAAATAAGACGGTCGAAGAGGTCGCTGAGATCCTCATCTTGGAACAGTACCTCCGCACTCTGGCACCAGACATCCAAGTCTGGGTGAAGGAGCACGATCCCCCAGATGGCCAGAGGGCGGCGGAGCTGGTAGAGAACTTCATGGCAGCTCGACGGGGCCAAAAGAACTTCCGCCTGGAGTTACCCCCACGGCCCGCAGCACAAGGTAGGTCTGAGGGGTTAGGTCATAGTGGTGGTTCAAGAACTGCAGAGCCCCGTAGGATGCCTGTTCGAACTTTTCCGCCTGCCAAGCCGAGGAGTGATCCTGAGCGAAGACCTGAAGGCCCCATAGTATGCTTTTACTGCAAGCAGGAAGGGCATATTAAGCCTGAGTGTCCCCATAGGAGACCTAAGTACTCCACCCATAGCTGCATCCCCAGACCAGGAGAGGGCAGTGTAGGTTTCCTGGGTAGACTGCAGACCATGCCCGTAACTGTGAACAGTGAAAGTGTTACTGCTTTGTTAGACTCTGGAAGCACACAGACCCTGATTCAGCCCCACCTAGTGGAGAGAAGGGACATCCTACCAGGAAGAAAGCTCAAAGTATTATGTGTGAATGGTGATGAACATGAATACCCTGTAGCTGGTGTTTACCTTGAAATCGAAGGCCAAACGTATCAGGTCACAGTAGGTGTGGTAGAGAGGCTCAGCCACCCTGTGGTGCTTGGTCAGGATATAGTGGTGCTCCCTGAGCTATTGCAGACTGTGAAGCCAGTGAATATGGTTATGACAAGAGCCCAGAGTCGAGCACAGGCCACTGCAGAGACCGGTGAGACCCCAGAGCTCCATGACTGGAAAGAATTAGCCTTTGCCAATGCTGATATCCCTTTCCCAGCCCGGGTAAAGACAAAGAAGACCCGTAGACAGCGTAGGCAGGCTAGACTCATTGGCTCTGTTGAAAAGGACTTGCCTGTTTGCCAGTCGGATGAGGATTGGGGTGAGGTCCCAGAGAACTTTAGCCAGCTACAGAGGGAGGATGACAGCCTGAAGGGAGCGTTTGACCAGGTTATACAGCAGCCAAGCCTGTCAGGCGAATGCTATGTGGTGAGAGAGGGCCTCCTGTACCATCAGCCAGCGGAGGGCAGGGCAGAGCAGCTGGTTGTTCCATCACAGCTCAGGAAGAAGGTGTTGATAATGGGGCATGACATCCCATGGTCAGGACATCTAAGTAACACAAAGACACATGAGAGGATAGCTGCCAGATTTTATTGGCCAGGCCTTTATAAAGATGTCCAGCAGTTTTGTAAGACCTGTCCTAAGTGTCAGCTAACCAGTATTAGGAAGACCAGCCCTTATCCCCTGCAGCCACTGCCCGTGATAGAGACCCCTTTCTCCCGCATAGCCATGGACCTGGTAGGCCCCCTAGAGAGGTCCCAGACAGGCCATAGGTACATCCTGGTAATATGTGACTACGCCACTCGTTACCCGGAAGCCTTTCCCCTGCGCAAGATCTCTGCCCGACCTATAGCCCAGGCCCTATTACAGCTATTCTCTAGGGTAGGCATCCCCCAAGAGGTCCTCACAGACCAGGGCACTGCATTCCTGTCAAGGACAATGAAGCAGGTCTATAGTCTGCTTGGCATCAAAGGCATCCGAACCACCCCATACCATCCTCAGACCGACGGCCTCGTTGAGCGTTATAACCAGACGCTCAAGGGCATGCTCAGGAAGTTTGTGGCAGTCAACGGGAAGGACTGGGACCGTTGGCTGCCCTACTTACTGTTCGCGTACCGGGAGGTCCCCCAGGCCTCCACCGGCTTCTCACCATTTGAACTGCTCTACGGCAGACAGGTGAGGGGCCCTCTGGATGTGCTCAGAGAGACCTGGGAGGGGCCTGCAACACCAAAGACCCGCAGTATCCTGGCACATGTCCTCAAAATGAGGGACAAGATGGAGGAGATGGCAGAGTTGGTGCGAACCAACATGGAGCAGGCCCAGACACAGCAGAAGACCTGGTATGACAAGGCTGCCCGGCAACGACATCTCCAGCCAGGACAGAAGGTCCTGCTGCTTCTGCCCACCTCAGAGCAGAAGCTGCTTGCTAGGTGGCAGGGGCCTTATGAGGTGGTGCAGAAGATGGGTCCTGCCACCTATGAGGTCAACCTGCCAGGTAAAAGGAAGCCCACTCAAGTGTTCCACATTAACCTGCTGAAGGAGTGGCACGAGAGGGAGCCAGGTCTGCAGCTTCGGGTGCAGGCTGTTTCGGAGGAGGAGGAGACTCCGGAGCAGTTCTTCCCCACCAGCCAGCAGTCTGCCACCGTGGACCTGTCCCATCTGTCCTCCTGCCAGCAGGGGGAGCTGGCGAGCATCATCCCTCCTGGCCTTTTTCAAGAGAGGCCAGGCTTTACAACAATGGTGGAACACCCTATTCCCCTCAAAGACACTACCCCGGTGCGGCAAAGGATGTACCGCGTCCCAGAGCGTCTTCTGCCACACCTCAGGGCTGAGGTGGAGGAGATGCTGTCCTTAGGGGTCATTGAGAGGGCGGCGAGCGAGTGGAGTAATCCAGTGGTGCTGGTGCCAAAGAAGGATGGGACGATGCGGTTCTGCATTGACTTCCGGCGTGTGAATGCACAGTCCCATTTTGATGCGTACCCTATGCCTCGGCTGGAGGACTTAATAGAGCGCCTGGGCAAAGCGTCGTATATCAGCACCCTGGACTTGTGCAAAGGGTACTGGCAAGTGCCTTTGGTAAAAGAAGCCAGACCCTACACTGCCTTTCGCACCCCTCAAGGACTTTTCCAGTTCATGGTTATGCCCTTTGGCCTGCAGGGGGCGCCAGCCACTTTTCAGCGGCTTATGGACTGTGTGTTGGCTGGCACGGATTCGTATGCTGCTGCTTACCTGGACGACGTTGTCGTATATAGCGCCACCTGGGAGGACCATCTGCAACACCTAGGTGATGTGCTGAGGCGCATTCAGGCAGCAGGGTTAACCATCCACCCACTGAAGTGTGCCTTGGCTAAGGAGGAGGTGCAGTACCTTGGCCATGTCCTGGGCCGGGGAGTGATCAGGCCGCAGACCGACAAAGTCCAGGCCATACTGGACTGCCCAAGACCGCAAACAAAGAAGGACGTCCGGTCGTTCTTGGGTCTGGTTGGCTGGTATCGCGGTTTGTACCAGACTTTGCCCGGCGAGCAGCACCCTTGTCGGACTTGACCCGAAAGTCTGGAACTACTAAGATCCGTGGGGCCAGAGCAGGAGCAGGCCTTCTTGGACCTGAAGGCGGCGCTCTGCCATGACCCAGTGCCCGAGAGCCCAGACTTCACCAAGCACTTCACCCTTCAGACGGACGCATCTGGAGTGGGTCTTGGTGCAGTGCTCCTCCAAGGAGAGGGGGACCAAAAGAAGCCTGTGGCTTACATCAGCCGTAAGCTGTTCCCCGCGAAACTAGGTATGCCGTCACAGAGCTGGAGTGCCTAGCGGTCAAGTGGGCACTTGACACTCTGAAGTATTACCTCTTGGGTAGAGACTTCACGCTGGAGACAGACCACCGCGCCTTGCAGTGGTTAGGGCGGATGAAGGACTCAAATGCCCGCATCACCCGTTGGTTTCTAGCGTTGCAGCCCTATCGTTTCACTGTTCGGTACAGGGCAGGGAAACAGAACCCTGTGGCAGACTTTTTGTCCCGCCACCCTGTTGGCGTGACTCCAGAGGGGGACGGAAATGTGAGAAGGTGATTCCCCCCTTCTCACCGACGCTACAAACACTAGCGTTTGTTTGCTCGTGGCAGACGCCATGGTTCGCCTGCGCGAGTGGAGCGAGAGGGAGAGCGCCTCGTTCACACACACACGCACACACACACCGACACGCTCATGGACTGAAAATGTATGTGTTTTATTCACGGGAGCAAAGTACCGGGGGTTGGGAAATGCTTGTGCAACAGGGTAAGAGTTTCAGGGAAGTTTGGGGGCGGTCCGACGCCATTAAGCACCAGTGTGCTGGTAGCGCGGTGCTCCGCGTTGCAGTTTCATTTCAAACATTCACTACACATTTCTCCCTGCCGTTTTACATTGCTAATTCAAACATCTCTGACATATAGTGGTACCCACTATCAATGTCCCATTTTCACACGCTACCCTCTGTTTAAAATCCC
>PYXC01001986.1:0-37500 GCA_015244755.2 Tenualosa ilisha
GACATGCAGCCCAAGTAATTGGCCCACATTTTCCCTTTTATCCCCCCCCCCCTTGGCCTCTCTGCCGTATTCTTTCAAGATGGCCCCTAATGGTGGATCCGCAAGGACAGGCTCTAAAGTGGATTAAAAACATGGAGAGCAAACGAGTGAGTTTCTGCTTCCTCCTCCTCCTCCTCCTCCTCTTTTTGGTCTGTTTGCCTTCCATCTCCATATTTTTCTTTCTTTAGTCTCTCTCTCTCCCTCTCTCTCTTTGTCTCTCTCTCTCTCTCTCTCTCTGTGTTTGTTCCATCCCTCTCCCCTGTCTTAATGCCTTTTGGAGCGGGATCGTCTCGTGTCCTTAATGCGTCTGAGAGGAGCAGCTATCTGAAGCACGCAGGCAGGAAAGAGCCACAGGACGGAGCAGAGAGGCATTATCAGAGATTAGACCAATCTAGAGAATCAAGACCAGCACACAAGCCTTCTATTATCTCCCATGGGGGCAACACACACACACACACACACACACACACACACACACACACACACATTAACCTTAGCCAAGCCTATACAGACACACATATGCACACGACCTCTGGCAAGTCAACACACTCATACACACCCACACACACAGATATGCCCAGACTTGTAATTTGGCGGTTGACACACGCACTTAATCTTCAAAAAAGGATGGACGCACACATGCACTCAGAACTTCCTGTCCAAATCTGAATCACCAGTCACAAATTGTCTTTCACACATCTCCAAGCCCTGTGACATTCTCTCATCTTAAGCCATCTCTCTCTCTGGCCACCTGCATGGTCACCTCAGATCACAAGTCCTCCTGTACCGCTGGGAAAAGGTCCTTGGTTCAGTCATCTCTGTCAGTGTTCTACCTGCCAGCTCTCTTCTCTCACCTCTTTTCTAGAATGTTCTGGCTCCAAAACATGACCCTGGTAGGGGTGTTGTGGTGTGTGTGTGTTCACCCTCAGCCCTATTCTACAAGTTCTAGCGTGCAAGGACTGTGGATGTGTTGCTCATTGCTGTGGTCTTTCTATAAAGAGCTGAAAAGAGAGAGAAACACACTGAAAGTAAACACCATCATACCTCACCTCCACTGTTCCTACTTTCTGAAGAATGAATAGAGTGACACACACACACACACACACATATCTCTGGTAAACCATTCAGTCTTTTCTCTCTTTCTCTCAGTCCAAATGGTGTTTCAACAGAATGATGTGCCTTTTCCCTCGTTCTTCTCCTTTGCTTGTGACCCTTTATTTGTCCTTATCTTTTCTACCACTCTCTCTCTCCCTCTCCCTCTCCTTCTCTCTCCCTCCTCTCTCTTTTCTTCTCGCCACTCATACAGATGTGTTTTCATCCTCTTTCTCCGGGCCCCTGCCTCTCTCTCTCTCCCTTACTCAGGGGTTGAAGGTGATCGATCTGCAGATGCCGGACTTCTTGCGCATCCTGGAGAACGCTGTGCAGTTTGGTTCTCCAGTTCTGCTGCAGAACGTGCAGGAGGAGCTCGACCCCTCGCTTGCCCCATCTTAACAAGTCTGTGACGCGAGTGGGTCAGTAACCTTTACTCAACTGCTCACACACACACACACACTCACACACTGTGTTACTGTTATATACATATACAGAAACACAAACATTACAGAATGCAGATTTTATATTTGTGCAAAATTGGATTGCTTGCTGTCTACAGTACTGTGTATGTGTGTGTGTGTGTGTGTGTGTGTATGTGTTTGTGTGTGTTTATGTGTGTGTGTGTGAGATTGTGTATGTGTGTGGGTTTGTGTGTGTGTTTGTGTGTGTGTGTGTTTGTGCCTGTTTGGTGGTGTGTGTATGTGTGTGTGTGTGTGTGTGTGTTTGTGTGTGTATATATATGTGTGTCTTGCAGGTGGGCGGTTGTTGCTGAAGTTGGGTGATAAGGAGGTGGAGTACAACCCTGACTTCCGCTTCTACATCACCACCAAGCTCTCCAACCCGCACTACACACCAGAGACCTCCACCAAGACCACCATTGTCAACTTCGCAGTCAAAGAACAGGTACACTCTAAGGCCTGTGTGCCCACTGTCCTGTGCAGTGTTCAGTCATTTGTAAGTGCTTAAACTGATGCCTTGAATGCATGTCCTGTTCTTCAAGTCAGGATAACTCAGTTTTTGCAGGTATGTGTGTGTGTGTGTGTGTGCATGCTTCTGTCTGTCTGTTTGTGTGTTAGTGTGTGCGGTGTGTGGTGTGTGTGTGTGTGTGTGTGGTGTGTGTGTGTGTGTTGTGTTACTTTCTGTCTGCTTTTGTGTGCACATATAACGTATTAACTACAACTGTATATCTGTGTGTGTGTGTGTGTGTGTGTGTGTGTGTGTGTGTGTTTTAGGGTCTGGAGGCGCAGCTGCTGGGTATAGTGGTACGAAAGGAGCGTCCTGACCTGGAGGAGCAGAAAGACTCTCTGGTGATCAACATCGCTTCAGGCAAGAGAAAACTGCAGGAACTGGAGGACGAGATTCTCAGGTACAGGAATGTGTGCCCGTGGGACACACACACACACACACACACACACAGATGCATACATATGCACACACACACACTCACACACACACACACACACACTGACACACACTCCACCACAAACGTTCACCTAGAAATTTAACATATATACAGCTGAACCATTACACATATGCATTACACACACACTTTTTCACTAATTCCACCACGGTGCACCCACTCAGCACACACTCTGCCAGAGGAGCTGCAAAGCCACTGCTGTTACTGCAGCTGTGAAAAATAACACATTTTATTCAGACCCCTCAGCCTGAAGCCTATAGCCATCAGATTTGATAGACTTAAAAAGGTCACTTGTCTGCAAGCATTTGTGTGCATTTTAGAGGTGACCATGGTTAAATGCTTGAACATTTAAGCAGAAAAAATAGCTCTTAATCATTCAATGGGAATGACTACAGTTCTTCAAACTTTTCCAAAGTACAGAAATTCTTACAAATTCAGTGCATCCACTGACAAGCAGTTTAGAATTATCCAGATTAGATGAACTTTCACCTTGACTGCTGTTGAAAGTTAATCTGCTTTTGAATGAATTTGTGCATCCGATGTGTGTATATGTGCATGTGCGTGCGTGAGTGTGAGTACGCTTACACGTGTGTGTGTGTGTGTGTGTGTGTGGTGTGTGTTTCTGTGTGTGTGTGTGTGTGTGTGTTGTGTGTGTGTGTGTGTGTGTGTGTTGTGCAGGCTGTTGAATGAGGCCACGGGCTCACTGTTGGATGATGTGCAGCTGGTGAACACGCTGCAGACCTCCAAGGTAACGGCCACTGAAGTGTCTGAGCAGCTGGAGACCAGCGAGCAGACCGAGATCAAGATCGATACTGCCAGAGAGGTCAGGAGCCAGGGACACAGAGGAGTCTGTCTTTGTGTGTGTGTGTGTGTGTGTGTGTGTGTGAAGAAAATGGAATATTCAGTGGTCAATATTTCATACTGTTCCAACTATATGATAACTGCTCTGGACAGGTTTCTCCCTCAATCTGTATTGTTGTGCTCAGGTTTGTCTTTGTGTGTGTGTGTGTGTGTGTGTGTGCAGGCGTATCGCCCGTGTGCCCAGCGGGCGTCCATCTTGTTCTTCGTGTTAAACGACATGGGCCGCATCGACCCCATGTACCAGTTCTCCCTGGACGCCTACATCGACCTGTTCAACCTCAGCATGGAGAAGAGCAAGCGCAGCCACAAGCTCGAGGAGCGGATAGCCAACCTCAACGACTACCACACCTACGCCGTCTACAGGTAACACACACACACACACACACACACACACACACACATTAGCTGTGCTGCAAACTGCAGAAAATCTCCCTGGCATGTAATTCACTTGCTCTCACTTCAGGGATCATGCATATGCACCTATACTCACTTTCACAAACACACACACAC
The DNA here is from genome assembly GCA_015244755.2 of Tenualosa ilisha. Taxonomy (NCBI): domain Eukaryota; kingdom Metazoa; phylum Chordata; class Actinopteri; order Clupeiformes; family Clupeidae; genus Tenualosa; species Tenualosa ilisha. The sequence continues at coordinate 3,923 of PYXC01001986.1, forward strand.
ACACACACACATTTGGTGCTTTAAAGTGAGAAATTGACTGTTTGATTGTCTTTTGTCTGCCATGTTGGCCTATTTCCATATATCAGGGCTGTCACCCATCTCATCAAAAGAAAGGTGTGTGTGTGTGTGTGTGTGTGTGTTTGCGCCCATGTGTTTTGCATATGGAGTGAGTCGCCCCATCAGCCGTGAGCAGTGTTAACCCCCTAGCTCATGTCACTGAAGGATATGCTAATTGAAGAGAGGCTTGTTTTGACAGCCCTTCAAACGATTGAATAGTCAGAGCTGGGGTGATACTCCTGCAGCCTCTGGCAGTCGTGCATACACACACACACACACACGCACACACGCGTACACACGCAAATATACGCAAACACTCATGCCCCCCAAGAGATACATTCCGATTCTGAACCCGTCTTTCTCACTTGAAAGCTCCAAGTGGCACTTTCCTGGTGTGTGTGTGTGTGTGTGTGTGTGTGGAGGGGGGCATATATATGTCTGTGTGTCATTTTTGATGGAGCTCTGAGTACTTTATTCATGCTGCCGTATGCACCATCATAGCCTCCACTTAGCCATTCTCTCCTCGTGGTGGTGCCCCACAATCATCTTCAGATGTAAATGGCCTTTTACCCTTCACACGCTCTTGAGGAGACTCTCTGCCTAGGTGCCACGGACGAGATGATTTTCAAAGTGGACTTTCTTCCATCATAAACACGCAGGCCGTCCGTCACGTTCACCAGGCTTCGCATATCATTTTCACATCCCGTGATCATCATTATGGTGGTGTGTGTTTGTGTGTGTGTGTGACGTATACATACCATTCTCACATTATATTTGTGTGTGTTTGTGTGAGTGAGAGAGAGAGAGACTGTCATAATGCTTCACATATCATTCTCACATTGTATGGTGGTTGTTATTGTAAAGAAGGCTTTGTGTGTGTGTGTGTGTGTGTGTGTGTGTGTGTGTGTGTGTGTCCGGTACAGGTACACTTGCAGAGGGCTCTTTGAGGTCCACAAGCTACTCTTCAGCTTCCACATGTGTGCAAAAATCCTGGAAGTTGCTGGCAAGCTCAACATGGATGAATACAACTTCTTCCTCCGGGGAGGCCTGGTGAGCAATGGGTCATTAGGGTGTGTGTGTGTGTGTGTGTGTGTGTGTGTGTGTGTGTGTGTGTGTGTGTGTGTCTGTTTTGAATGGCAAAAGCTTTGTGCTGTGAATTCACTATTCTGTCCTCAGATCTTGTTTGTTAGGCCTGCTTCTTTCCCCTCAGTATTTCCATCTCTATCTCTCTCTCTCTCCCTCTCCCTTTCTTGTTTTCCACTCACCTGTTGTGCCATCCCCCTTTCTTTTTTCACCTCTCCACACTATCTTGCTCATTCCTCTCTCTCTCTCTCCTGTGGTGTGCTCTCAGGTGCTGGATAAGGAGGGCCAGATGGACAACCCATGCACCAGCTGGCTGTCTGACTCCAACTGGGACAACGTGACGGAGCTGGACAAGCTGACCAACTTCCACGGCCTCATGGCCTCCTTTGAGCAGTACCCCCGAGACTGGAATCTGTGGTACACCAGCCCCGAGCCTGAGAACGCCCCGCTGCCAGGTGAGAGAGACAGAGAGTGACCTGACAGCTGTCTGGACGTGAGGATAAAAGAAGGGGAATTGTCTGACATGGCCTCCATTTAGCAGAACCCCCCCAAGACTGGAGCCTGTTGTTTCCTAGTGCTTAGCTGAGAATGTCCTCCTAGCCAGGTTGGGGTGGAGGCCTTGAAGAGTGAATGAGAGAGCGAGAGGTTGAGGGAATGATGAAAGAGATGAAGAGATACACAGAAGCTGTTTTTCCGACCGGCCAGCCTGGTGTCGGAGCCGGTTACTGCACCGGTTACACTGAGAACTGAAGTGCTTGCCTGTGAACGGTTCAAACCATTATATGCGAGCCCATGACACGTCATCAACAGAGGCTACTGCTTCGCCACCAAAAAAACAAAAAAAATCTCTACGTCAGTTGCCACTTTTATTTAAATGCTTTTTAGTGTCTGGATAGTCTTTCTTGAGCCTTTTGGTGATTTGTTCTGTGCGGTGGAACCCAGACCTTGCCAATTCCTCAGCCAGTTCAGTTTTTTTAATGCTGCTGGCCTTTGCTGGAAAGCAAATATTTTGTCTCCTCCGCCGACCACTCCACAATTTTTTTTCTCACTCGGTTTCTCTGCCATTTTCCACACTCACGTTTTCTTCTTTTATTTTTTTCCCTCTTCTGACAACCTGGTGCCGTCCACATGTTGTCAAGTTTTACTTGGTGACCGTCGGGAATCAAATTTTCAGTTCCCGAATGCTCTGATTTTCGGGAGCGCAAGCGTGGCGGCTGGTTCGAGATGAGGCGCAAGACCCGGCACTGGCACATTTCTCTGTCAGTTGGAAAACACGAGAGAGAAAGAGTCAGACGGAGGAAGTGTTGGGTAGAAGCAGGTAGAAGTGAAGACAGCCGTGTGAAAAGTGATACAAAGAGAGTATGATACTTTAGAAAAAGAGATAGAAGAGAATAATCTAGACAGAGAGAAAGAGAGTGAGATGTGAAAGGAGAAAGTGATAGATATGGATAGGGATACACATACTTTGCAGACACTGCAGGGACAGAATGGGTAGGGAGGAAGAAAGGTGGAGGAAGTAATGTAATGAAGTTGAGTATGTGTGAGCGTGTGAGTGGTGTTTATCTGACCGAGGTGTCCTGGGTATTAAGCTGTGCCTTGGAAGATATTGCATCGTTAGTCTGTTTATGGAGGTCTGGGCTGCATCATGCATAATAATGCTTTCAGCAAGGCAGATACACTTTTTGAGAGTCTGTGTGTGAGTGTGTGGTGTGTGTGGGTGTGTTTGAGTGTGTGTGTGGTCCATGTCTAAATCCACCAAGTCTGAAATTTTCCTACTCCCTCTCCCCCTTCTTCTCTTCCTAACTCCCAAATGTCCTTCAAGCTGTAACATTTTGAAAGGCCAAAAAATTGGATTAAATTTTAGGCTGTGCCATGTTTTTGTCTGAGTTAATTTGCACGTTCTCACTGTGCCTGTGGCTTTGTGGGTCTGTGTCGCATTGCTGAATAGTACCGGCCCCTGCGAGAGGCGCTCCCAGATCTAACAGGTTTGAGCGGGCCGGGCCGGGCCAATCGCGCTGAGCTCGCTGAGCGTTTTTTTTTTTAATTATTATTATTTTATTACGCTAATGACATTAGCCAAAGTTCAGCTCCATATTAATGCGATCAGGGCAGGAGCGAGCTCTGATCGTTTGTCAGCCACCCTCCGCAAGAACCCGTGTTTATGAAACCAATTTAACTCGTTAGGATTCATTAAGCTCTTGGCTCAAAGTCAGTCGCAAGGGAAGTGCGGCACAGAGCACACAGCGTCTGTGGAGTTATCGTTTCATCTCTCGTGCTCTCTCTCTTTCTTCTCACTGTCCTCTGGCACTATTTTTTTTCAATCTTTTCGCCCTTTTTCTCTTCGAAACTTTCTAGTTATTTTTTTTTTTCCAGCATGTGCCCTTGTATCCTTGACATGCCACTCGATTTAACTCGCACATTCTGTTCTTCCATCTCTCTCTCCTCTCTATCTCTCACTTTTTTTTCCTATTTCCCCCACTATTTCTATCTATCACCACTCTTTCAGCCACCCCCCTTCCCCACAGCCTCTACTGCATCAACAACATGTCTTCTGTTCCCCTGTCTCTATCTGTCTCTCCCTCCCTCTCTTGATCTGTCTCTCTCTCTCTCTCCTTCTCTCTATCTGTCTCTCTCTCCCTCTGTTCCATCCTCCCATTACCATTTAAAGCCTTTTGACACAACAAGAATATGTTGACAAAAGCACAAAGGAATAAGCATAGGTTCATCAATTACACCAGTACCAATTATACTTAATAATGATCAGTGCAGTTTCAAAAACAACATAAACAGACCAAAAGATTGATCAGATATTATATTTTAAACATGTTCTCTCTCTCTCTCTCTCTCTCTCTCTCCCTCCCTCTCTCTCTTGTCTTTCTCTCTCTTTCTCTCTATCCCTCCCTCTCTCTCTCTGTCTCTCTCTCTCTCTCTCTCTCTCTCTCTCTCTCTCTCTCTCTCCTCTTCCCTCTCTCCCCCTGTGTGTGTGTGCGTAGGTGAGTGGGAGAACAGCTGTAATGAGTTGCAGAGGATGTTGATCGTGCGTTCTCTACGGCAGGACCGCGTCTCCTTCTGCGTCACCTCCTTCATCATCAACAACCTCGGCTCGCGATTTGTTGAGCCCCCCGTCCTAGATATGAAAGCTGTGAGTTTTATTCACACACACACACACACACACACACACACACACACACACACTCACACATACGGTCACACACACTCACACATACGCTCTCACACACACACACTCACCCATATAACACACCAACATGCACACACATGCAAGACAACTCACACTCACTCGGTTAGTTTCACACTTGTATTCTGTTGGCACTTTCACACTTGTAGTGTGACCACAAGACCTTAGGCCTTAGTTAAAGGCGGAAGCAATATCTGAGTAAAATGAGAAGCCAAGTCTTAATACCTGTGGAGGGACTTATCTGTGCCTACACAACAGACCCTCCACAGGGCTGGCATACTTCCAGGTGCAAATCACTGCAGAGAAAATTTTATTAAAATGGTATCAGTGGTCGTACATTTATCAACTGTTTGTCTTTTTATTTTCTCAGTAACATTCAGTGTATATTGTTAAAGTTTTCTGTTTCTCAACTCTTTTTCATCTCTTTCTCTCTTTCTCTCTCTCTCTCTCTCTCTCTCTCTCTCTATTTCTGACTCTGTTCCTGTGTCAGGTGGTTGAAGACTCCACCACTAAGACTCCGCTGATCTTCGTGCTCTCTCCGGGTGTGGACCCCACTGTGCAGTTGGTGCAGCTAGCGGAGACGTCAGGAATGGGCCGCCGTTTCCACGCCCTCTCCCTGGGCCAGGGACAAGCACCCATCGCCACACGCATGATCAAGGAGGGCGTCAAGAATGGTGAGCCAGCCGAACCGTCACTGTCGTCCTCCTCCTTTTCTGTTTCTCCTCCCATCCTTCTCCTCCTCCCTCATCTTTTCTTTTTTCTCCTTCTCCTTCCATTTTGTTAATTGACAGTTGGCAAATTAGGCCTGGTGGGAGCTCTGGTGTCCTGGAGAGGAAGTCTGATGTAAACAAAGGTGGAAAATTCTGGCATCAAAGTGGTCATCTAAGTCCTATCATGTTGTGGTTCTGCCTGTGCATTTCTGAGTACACTATTTAAAAAGAGCAGCACAACATATTTTGCTTTCTTATACTTTTCTTTTCTTAGTCCAAAGTTCTTTTCACTGAAGGTTGACCCTGTCTAGCCAACATTATTATGTAGCACCCACCTGGGTGATGCATTGCACCCATTACACACCAGAACCTTCACTGCAGTGAATGAATGAGCCAATTACACAGGGGGCCAGATTGAATGCACCAGGTGGGACTTTAGCCAGGACACACAGAGCCCCCTACTCTACCTTACCCTCTAGCATCATCTGACTAATGCTACACAGCAAGTTAGGAGCTCAGTTTAACGTCTCCTCTGAAGGACGGTGTCTCCTACAGCACAGTGTGCTTGTCAGTGCGCTGGGGTGTTAGGATTGATTTTTGGCCAGAAGGGAGATTGCCACCTACTAAACACACCCCAGCACCACCTGCTGCAGTAGCTTAGCTTTCCCCTCAATACCAACCCAGTGAAACAGTCGCCAGCAAGGTCACTAGCTGAGCAGCATGTGTGTTGGTGTGCACTAGTGGTCCATGGGGCTGCAACACGTGGAATTCAGCAGAGACTATCTTGGCTGGTCTTGCTGCTGGCATTAATGGCTATAATGTACTTGTGGAGTGGATTCCTCCTCTCACATAGATAAATCTATTATACATATCCATTGTTTATAAATCATGCATAAAGTATTAATTACTATCCATTGTTTAACCATCTCTCTCTCGCAGGTCACTGGGTGATCCTAGGCAACTCCCACCTGTCCCACCTGTCCTCTTGACATGATTACAGATTCTGTGCTTATAAAGCATGCATCATGTTCATCTAATACAACTAGTTGTTATGACCATATTTACCTTAGATTACTGGGTAATCCTAGGTAAGCCCCACCTGTTGCTGTTGTAGATTCCTTTTTTTTATTTGACAAAACAAAAGCATATGTAACATGTTAATTACTACTAATGCGTTCCATCTCAGGTCACTGGGTGATCCTGACTAACTGCCACCTGTTGCTGCCATGATTTCATCTTCCCAAATATGTATATTTGACACAACCATACCACAACCATAAATCATATGTATGCCTAATACATATTTATAGTCCAATTAAATTCAAATTTAAAAAGCATGCATAATGTGTTTATTACTACTTTCTTATTTATAACTGCTATACCCTGTGTCTCAGGTCACTGGGTGTTATGGTCAACTGTCATTGTCTAGGTCATGGATTCCCCCCCTCAACAAACAAATAGGCTTCATGTATCTGTGCATTCCACATTTCTAAAGCATGCATAAAATGTCAGTTACTAATTCTTACAGCCCATTCCTCAGGTCACTGGGTGTTCTTGGCTAACTGCAGCCAGTTGCATTTTTCAAATATATTTGTCTCACGTATATATATATTCAAAAATATATGTCTCATGTATATATTTTGTGTTTATAAAGCATGCATAAAGTGTTTATTACAACAGTTAGTTTCATTAGTTTCTCAAAGTACTCTTGGCTATTTGCCATCACTGTCTCTGTCATGGGTTCTCCCTCTTAAATGGATATACCTAATTTCAATTCCCTTCTATTCCATGTTCCCAGTATGCATAACATGTTTATTACTACTAATTGCCACTCCCTCTCTTAGGTCATTGGGTGTTCCTGGCTAACTGCCACCTGTCTCTGTCGTGGATGCCCCAGCTGGATAAGCTGGTGGAGCAGCTACAGGTGGAGGAGCCGCATCCCGACTTTCGCCTCTGGCTCAGCTCCTCCCCCCACCCAGACTTCCCCATCGCCATACTGCAGGCCGGCATCAAGATGACCACCGAGCCACCAAAGGTACACACACATACACATACACACACACAAACACAGACACCCATACACACACACACATGCCTACACATTCAGAAATCATCTCATGACCACACACTGTTCACTGTTTACACTGCTCAGACATGGCCAGATATTACTCACATACATTACTCTTACACACACGTTTGCAAACACACACACACACACACACTCTCATGGGAGTTTAGTATACAATGAGATGAAAGGCTTGTGTGCTGTATGAGCAGGTCTATAGTTAATGCAGTCTACTCACATTAAAGGAAATGAAAAGACAGAGCCCTGCAGAACTTTTGATCCAATTCGCTTTCTCAAATTCAATTTGTTTAATTCAATTTGTTTTATCTGTATGAAAACATATTATACTCTTTATCCTACACTTGCCAATTATTAAGTGAGTTTGGTCCTCCCTCTCTCTCTCTCTCTCTCTCTCTCTCTCTCTCCCTCTCTCCCTCTCCCTCTCTCATTACTGTCTTTTTCTCTATGCCTCCCAATCTCCATTCATCATTTACCCTTGTGATATCTCTCTCCATTCTGTCTCCTGTTTCTCTTGTTTTTCTGCCTCTCTCATTCTCACTCACTATTTTTTATTCTTCTCACCTCACTGGCTGATCTCTCTTTCTCTCTCTCTCTCTCTTTCTCTCTTTCTCTCTCTCTGTCTGTCTCGTTCTTGTGAGTCATATAAAGTTCCACCAAAAAATGGACGTAGGGCAATAATAATAATAATAATAATAATAATAATGATAATAATAATGAAACACTAGTCATTAATGTTAGCACTCTCTTAGCTCTCATGAAAAGTCATTACCAACAATAACTCTCTCTCCCTCTTTTTCTCTTTCTCTCTCTCTCTGTCTCTCTGTCTCTCGGGTCATATAAGGTTCCATCAAAAAAGGGATGCAGGGCAATAGTAATAATAATAATAATAACAATAATAAACACTGGTTATTAATGTTAGCACTTTCTTAGCTCTCATCAAAAGCCAACAATAACTCTCTTTCTCCCCCCCCCCCCCCAGGGTGTGAAGTCCAACATGAAGCGTCTGTACCAGCAGGTGACGGAGGTCCAGTTCCAGCGCTGCCAGAAGCCGGTGTTGTACCGGAAGCTTCTGTTTGCCCTCTGCTTCTTCCACAGCATCCTACTCGAGAGGAAGAAGTTCCTGCAGTTGGGCTGGAACATCACCTACAGCTTCAATGATTCCGACTTTGAGGTGACAGCCACCGCCAGAATGGGTTAGGTCATCGCTAAGGGGGCCTGTTTGTGTCAGCTTACACACACACACACACACACACTCACACACAGACTCACTTCTCCATTATCCTGCTGCAAGACAACATCAGGATGATCATTGAAATGCCAAAAGCACAAACGCAGACACACGCACAACCACACAAACTATTATGCTGTCGTGCAATGTCATTGACATAACACAAATACACAAATACAAACATTACTTTAACGCACACACCAGCACATCTGCAGATAACCCACTCATCCTGGTCTAATGGCCTATCACCAATTCTGAGCATTGCTCGCTGTCCTGAGCTCAGTCACCATCTGCTCAGTGGCGGCCTCTGGTCGTATTCGTTCACTGCTGTGTGGCCTCTGTCACGGGCGACTGTGTGCGACTGCATTTGGACTTCCTGTCTGTGAGGGGGTACTTGAGGTGAGTAGGTGGCAGAGGCTGAGTGGCGAGGGGAGGCGGGCAAGTGCCGAGGAGGTGTGTGTGTGTGTGTGAGTGTGTGAGAGAGAGCGAGAGTGTGTGACCAGGGCCTGAGAAGAGGCAGGCAGGCAGGCAGGCAGGCAGTGGGGGGTGGGCAGGCGGGCTGATAGGCGGGAGGGCTGTGACTAAGCACTCGGCACTCAATCTGCCACTTACTCACCCACCCCTTCACAATGTGTGACTGTCTGTCAACTGCCAAGGGTGGGAACAGGCACACACACTCACTCACACTTGCATAAATACACACATGCACGCACACATGCACTCACACACACACACACACAAACTTCTTACAGTCACACATTTACACACATCTAAATGCACTTACACTTTTATGGACGTACGCACATACATCAGTTTATGCAGACATTTGAATATAAACACACACACACACACACACACACACTCACGCACACACACAGTTCCTCCCTCTTGCCTGTCGGCTGAGTGGAGCGAGTCATGGAAGCACACGGTGGGCCACGCACTCTCTCTCTCTCTCTCTCTCTAGAGCATCATCTGACAGCAATGTTGCCGTGGCAGCCGGTGGAAATCAAGCCCAGTAATAGAAGTGTTCCTGAGTGAGTCCACTGCAGAGGAGAGGAGAGGAGGGGAGGGGAGAGGAGGAGAAAAGAGAGGAGAGGAGAGGTGGAGAAAAGACGAGAGGAGGAAAAAAGAGAGGAGGGGAGAGGAGAGGAGAGGAGATGAGGAGAAAAGAGAGGAGAGGAGGAGAAAAGGGAAGAAAGGTTGAAGAGAGGGGGGGCTAGTGAAGGAGAGAAAACAGGAGAGGAGAGGTGGGGCAGGTAAGAGGAGAGCAGAGGAGGTGAGAGGAGAGTAGGAGAAAAGACAGGAGAGGATGGGGGAAAGCAGAAGAGAGGAGAGGAGCAGAAACGAGGGGAGGCAAATAGAGTAGCAAAGAGGAGGTTAGAGAAGAGGAGAGAGGAGGCTAGAGGAGAGGAGATGAGAGGAGAGACTCTGGTGGAGGTCACTGGTGGTCGTAAGGTTGGGACGAGGACATACAGCATGGCACTGCACTGCTCTTTCACATTAATCTTTTAAACCTGCAGCGCTGAGGACTAGTGTGTCAGTGTGTGTGTGTGTGGTGTGTGTGTGTGTGTGTGTGTGGTGTGTGGTGTAGTTTAGGGCTTGTCAGCAGACTGTCCCTCCTCCTCTCTCCAGCATCTGTTTTCCTGCTCTCTGATCCCACCGACACACTCACTGTCTCTCATCCCTACTGTACACTCATTGCTGTCGTCATCCCCATAAACCCTTCTGACAGTTCTTTATGCCACTCTCCCCTCCCTACACACACACACACACACACACACACACACACACACACACACATCATAATCTACATTCTCATTCTAATCCTCCATTTTCTTCTTTCGTTTTTTTTCCTCCAATCTCTCATTCCTCTTTCTCCCTGTCTGTTCAATCTGTTCTTTTTTCTTTCGTTCTTTTCTCCTTCTTTTGTCTCTCTCTCTCTGCGCTGTGCTGTGACAGGTGAGTGAGAATCTGATGAGTCTTTACCTGGACGAGTACGAGGAGATCCCGTGGGACGCGCTCAAGTACCTGATCGCCGGGGTCAACTATGGAGGTCACGTGACCGATGACTGGGACCGCCGCCTACTCACTACCTACATCAACGACTACTTCTGTGAGGGCACCGTCAACACACCCTTCTTCAAGTGAGTTTAACACACACGCAATACAGAAGCATGCCCTAACACACCGACACTCACACTCTCATACCCACATACACACACACTTTCACCCATACCCACATACACACACACTTTCATGATGCTAGTAACCTCTAATTCTGCTTCTGGCCAATTCTGGGTAAGACTAGATCCGTATCACAGTGGATAGACATATACACACCTGTAGACATAGATACACTCATGCATACATACACACACACATGCATACATACACACACACACAGATACACTCATGCTGATCACCTTTGGACACGACCATGGTCATAACATTCAAATATCTGCTCGAACTTGCAAACCCAGAATATCTTGTGATCTATTTGCATTGTAATTTCAGAACAGGAGACTACTATCACAGCAGACAGGTGCATGCGCATAAACACACACACACACACGCACGCACGCCGCACGCACACACACACACACAAGGGCATACATATGCATCGTTAGAGATGTACATCGAAAACCTATTCAGCAGCATCCTGTTCTCACTTCATGTATTCTGAATGGCACAAGCTCCACCATGTGGCCAACTCCATTTTAGACTTGATAGAACATCCCCTGAAAGCACACACACATACACACACACACACACACACACATATATACACACACACACACATATACACACACACTTAGAGATGTACATGTGCACAATCCTCCCTGTACATATTCAGCGATTCTCCTGATTCACTCGTCTGCCTTGCTGCCACTTGCGCTGTCACTCGGCCCGTCAGGAGAGGCCGCCGAGAGAAAGCTCTTCATCTGCGGGGACGCCGTCACCCACGGCTATAGTGCAACACTGCCACCTGGTGCCCGACCGGTGGAACTGCAGCCCACGCTGCCACCTTGCCTCGGTCGCGTCGACTCCATGAGTTTTTGTCAGGCTCATGCATAATGGATTTGCCTAAATAATACAACAGGAGAAGTTGACTGTACCCGGAAAGTACACACACACACGCACACACGCACACACACACACACCACACACACACACACACACAGAGGAATGAAGTACAAATATTTACATGGGAACATATAAATAATTTCTTAACCTACACAAACAAATCTGACTTTTAGAAACATATTGATGGGATTCTCTGCTCTCCTGTCCAATTCCATCACACTGCTGGTTTGTGTGTGTCCGTGTGTTTGTGTGTGTGTTTGTGAGCATGCTTGTGTGTGTGTGTGTGTGTGTGTGAGAGAGAGAGAGAGAGTGTCTGTACAATGTACTATCGTATTCTGAAACAATTAGCTTCCACTGTAATCAAGGGAACCAGCCACAGCAGATGAGAGAGTGCTGCACACATTTGACCAAATAAGACCAGTTCTTGGACTATTTGTGCAGTACATGAGCGGAACACTACAGTCACACACAGTCCTAGTCTGAGACTTTGCACAGTACACTATTTTCTTAAATCTCAAATTTCCTTAATAGCCATTAAGTTAAAAGGATGTACTTGCTATCGTTTTCTTTTTCCAAGCATGGCCTGTGTGTGTGTGTGTGTGTGTGTGTGTGTGTGGTGTGTGTGTGTGTGTGTGTGTCCGTGTCCGTGTGTGTGTGTCTGTCAGCTTGACAGCAAACATGACATGCCAGACAAAGAAACAGGTGTAACAGAGAGTGCTTCTTGTTAAACTAACATGAACACCTGTCGGAACTGCCGTTGTTCATTTAGGCACACGCTTTGCATTGTCTGGTGTGTGTGTGTGTGTGTGTGTGTGTGTGTGTGTTTGTAACGGTGTATGAATATTTATGTGTATAAGTGTGTGTATCATGTGTGAGTACCTGTGTGTGTGTGTGTGTATTTTGATCAGAATCAGCTTTTTCTTACCATACATATCACAGATACACTGACGTCACTCTAGAAGTGAACATAAACCATGAACCAACATATACATAATATGGATCATAGATAAACAATATGCTGGGTACAGAGACTTATTGACATTAACACAACACATTAACACATATCTAAACAACATACATTTAGACATACAAAAAATGTAAAGCACAGGAGCACGGTGTGCATTGCAGTAGAGATGGAGATGTGACTGTGAGTGTGTACTGCACTGACAGCGTGCCCAAGCGCTTAAGGGTTCCTCCTAAAACCCACCATCATCTCCACAGTTGGGAGTGCGTTCGGCTCCAGAGTAATTGCACTGAGCCGGAGCACCAGCCGCTGAGCCTCCTGTCAATATGCAGACTCCCCTGCTCTCAGGAGAGAGGCCAGGGACTGCGGTGTCGGTCGTCAGCACTTTTCAGGCCTTTAACAGACAGCCTGGGTCCACGGAGGTGCACTCACCGGTAGGAAGGGAGAAGGAGAGCCCCACTCACTGACTGTCTGGGTGTCACAAATGACTTCTCCCACTTTCACATGTTGATTTGTCTCTGGTGGCAAGAGATGTCTGGGATAATGGTTAGGTCCACAAATTGTGTTCAAATGAGTATGTATGTGTGTGTGTGTGTGTGTGGTGTGCGCGTGTGCATGCATGCGTGTGTATGCGTGTGCGTATTTTATGCGTATGTGTTTAGGTGTGTGTCTGTGAGTGTTGTCTACGTTAAGCTCACTGAACTCTCCCCCTTCTAACCTGCCCTCAGGCTCTCTTCTCTGACGGCCTACTACATCCCCAAGGACGGGCCACAGGCATCCTACCGCGAGTACATCAGTCTCCTGCCGGCCGTGGAGCACCCCGAGGTGTTCGGCCAGCACCCCAACGCGGACATCGCCAGTCAGATCGCTGAGACACGCACCCTCTTCGACACGCTGCTGTCACTGCAGCCACAGGTCACCAGCGCCACCGCCGCTGGGGCCGGACCCAGCAGGGAAGACAAGGTGTGTGTGTGTGTGTGTGTGTGTGTGTGTGTCTTTGACACAGTCCTGCCCCAGCTGCCAGAGGTCAATAGCACTGTCTCCATTGGGACCTGACCCAATAGGTAGGACAAAGTGTGTGTGTGTGTGTGTGTGTGTGTGTGTGTGTGTGTGCGCATCTGCTGGTTAGTTTTCAGAAAAAAAGTTTGTGTTTCTGCAGACTGTTGCATTCTTCGGGTCGGATCAAGATTCATGAAAACTTTCAATTTACTGCATATTTTTTGCCTCCGGCATGGAGGTTGTTTTGTGTGGTCAGTTTGTCTGTCTGCCTGTGTGTCCGTCTGCCTGTCTGTCTATCTGTCTGCCTTTGTCAGCAGGATAACAGGCTTGGTTATCATTAAAGTGTCTGCAAGCATGTCACACTGTTGCAGGAAGAACCATAACATTTTAGAAAGGATCCAAATCACGGGACATAAATGATCTCTCTTTCTTTTTTTTTCATTTAAACAGTGAGAGATGGACTTTAGTAGCGGTCTGTGCTGTCTAAATGTCCCCCTCCTTGGAAAATGGGGATTATCATGTAGGGTGGATTGATATGAAAAAGTCATCAATAATTGTGTGTGTGTGTGTGTGTATGTGTGTGTGTAGGTGCTGGAGCTCTCTGCTGATGTACTACTAAAGATCCCTCCTCTGTTGGACTATGAGGGCACCAGACAGCTCCTGCAGGGAGACCCCTCACCCCTCAACGTGGTCTTGCTGCAGGAGATACAGAGATACAACGCCCTGCTGCACACCATCAGGTATGTGTGTGTGTCTAGTATGTGTGTTTGTGTGTGTGTGTGCATGTATGTTTGTGTGTGTGTGTGTGTGTGTGTGTGTGTGTATGTATGTGTTTGTGTATGTTTGTGTGTGTGTGTGTGAGGCAGAGATCAATCTTTGAGCATACTGCCATACTGCGCTCCATCAGGTGTGTGTGTGTGTCTAGTGTGTGTGTGTGTGTGTGTTACATTTACTTTAATCTTGGTTTACTGGCCTGGTATTTATAAAATCATCCAGATGTTTTGTATGTATTTACAGTATTTACAGTATTGTGCATTTATGTATTTAAATGTGTGTGTGTGTGTGTGTGTGTGTGTAGAACCTCTCTGATTGAGCTTGAGAAGGGCATTAAGGGACTAGTGGTGATGTCGAATAGCTTAGAGGAGACCTTTAACTGCATCTACGACGCCAGAGTTCCTCCAATATGGGAGAAGGTAGGACACGCACACACACACACACACACACACACACACACTCACACACACACTCTCTCTCACACACACACACACACATACATTCTCTCCCTCTCGTTACTGCCATGACAAGGGACAAAAGTATGTGGGGAGGAGACTATAGTCCAGCACACAAACAGGACACACACACACACACACACACCCTGACCCTCTCAAGCTGTTCTGGAAGGACTCCAGCTGTCCTCCTGCAGTCCAGAGGCATTCATTAGCCCCACTGCAGTGGGCATCATGTCAGGAGGGCAGTGCTCCCGTGCGTGCTCACGCGCACACACACACACACACACACACACACACACACACACACACACACACACACACACACACACACAATCAAACACACACTCCACACAAAAACACACTCCATCTCTTGTTCTGTGGCAGTCTTACTGTATAGACTGTTATATTAAAACCCCAGTTTATCACAGTGTATGTATGTAATGTGAGTGTCTGCACCATGTTGTGGTAGCTGTGTGCATTTACTGTTTGAACATGAGTGTGTGTGCTTGTAGGAGAGTGTGTGTGTGTGTGTGTGTGTGTGTGTGTGTCTAGGTAATTGCACTGTAATATGCAGGGTAAACGGACTCCAGGTTTGCCCTAGCTCCTCTGAAGAGCATAGAGCCCATTACTGTAAAAGGGACAGAGAGAGAGAGAGAGAGAAAGAGAGGAGAGAGGGGGGCATGAAAGAGAGAGAGGGGGAGTAGTGAGAGTGAAACAGAGAGGGAGAGAGAGACCTTTTACGTCATCCTCCTTTTATCGGATGAGTGGAAGGCCAACTCTAAGGACTCTGCTCCAGCTGCCTCTCTCTCTCTCTCTTCCTCTCCTGCTCTCTCTCTCTCTCTCTTCCTCTCCTGCTCTCTCTCTCACTCTTTGTCTCTCTTCTATCTCTACTTTCATCTCTGAAGGACGAATGGCCTGCCCCGACAGAGTTGCTCATCCCCACTGCTCTCCTCTCCACTCTCCTGGCACCCTGACACCACTCATCCACTCTGCAGATGCATGACTCTCATTCTGTGCCCTCATTCGCTCTGTGCCTCTCCCTCTCCTCCTCTCTTTCTCTCACTCTTCTTCCCTCGCTCCTTTATTCACCAATTCTCATCTCTCTCTCTCTCTCTCTCCCTCTCTCTCTCTCCACCCACTCATCTCTCTCTCTCTTATTACCCACTCTCATCTCTCTTTCTCTTATTACTCTCCCTCCATCTGTTTCTCTCTCTCCCTCCCTGTAAATACCCCTCTCTTTCTCTCTCTCTCTCTCTATCTCTCTCTCTGCCTCCTATCCATCTGTCTTTCTCTCTTCTCTCTCTCTCTCTTTTCTCTCTCTTCTGGATCCCATCTCTTCTCTCCTCTAGTTCATTACGTGGCGCCCCAGCAGACCGGTGTCTGATGCCCACTCCAGATAGGTGGCCGTGACACTGCACACGTAACGGGCTGTGGAGTCACCCCCTCTGTCTACACAAGAGTTAGCGCTTTGGGTTCGCTGCTGTGGAGTCACCCCCTCTGTCTACACAAGAGTTAGCGCTTTGGGTTCGCTGCTGCTGATGCTACCGCTGCCGTTATTGTTCCCTGGAGACCAAAAACCACACACACACACACACACACACACACACACACACGTCACCTGCTATCCAGCAATCTGTCTCTCATACACACACACACACACACACAGACTTGCACACAGATCCACTGCTCCAAATGGCACTGGAATGAATATATGGGCACATACATTCAAACAAACACACACACACACACACACACACACACAGATGCATTTTCCCTCTAAAGGGCATGACAAGGACAATGAGAAATTGTTAGCATCAGTGCTATTTGTGGATAAGTGTTCATGTGTGTCTCATGGTGCTGCATAACTTGCATGTGTTGGCCACGGAGCAGCGAGGAATCCACTGGGAGCATTTGTGATTGGGCTCCTGCCTGTTTGTCAGCATGGGCTTTTGAAATGCTAATTCGCCCGTGCAGATGCCAAGCTCAGATTAGATGTTTTAAATACGCTCCAAACTGTGGCCTTTGAACATCAAAAATCTCTGAAAGCTCATAATTGTTTTCTGTGCTTTGCGCTCACATGCCAAATCAGCCACTGTTGGAAAGGTTTTTTTTTTCTCTCTCTCTCTCTCTCTTAAAGAATGGTATAAAAAGAGTGGAACTGCAGAAAATGTGTCCAATATTACTAATATCTCCCTTGGAACGTGAGGTAAATGAGAGACTAAAAATGGAAAAAATAAATAAATAAAAACAAATCTTTTGTGCCCATTTTCAGTATATTTATGCATCGCACTGCTGCAGTTTGAAGATGTTTGCATGGCGCACACACTCTCTAATTACTGCAGTAAAAAAAACAATGACACCCTCATGATTTGTAGCTAATTTGTGCCTTTTGAATAGCTGTTCACTGCATGCTTTCCCTCCATCTGAGGGAAAAGGCTGTGCTGTGCCTCATGTGACCAGCCTCGCCTGCCCACTCAATACACTGGACACACATAACTGGGATGCGCACTTACAGCTCACTTACAGATGGTCAGACTGTTACTGAATAATGCTGATACTCTGGTAGGGGCAATTTACAGGTAGGCTTATGGGTTGGGATCAAGGTGATATTCAGTATTGTTTGACTGAACTTTAACAACCCATCCATCTGACAGATGGCTATATTACAACAAATACACATTCAAATCGGATTTGAACATATAAACATAGAGATAAGTACACATATACACATGTAAATATCTACTATAGAAACTGAATGCCTTCAATTAAAGATGCATCACTAGTTGTGCGTTTTGACATGGTATGCGCAGTAAGACTGGATAACCCAGTCTGCTAGTTGTGGGTTAGACAGCTGCATACAAAATTTCCGATGCGCCCTACATGTTTCACAACTGACCAGGCAACTAGGCATCCATTTGTGCAGCGTACATGCATTCATGGCCTAGTTTGTGTTGTGGTCAGAGGCATTATTGCTATGATGCTGTCAGGTCGTGGCACAGGGGATGGTTGGTGGCGTCTAAATGGAGCACCCTCAGTCAGTTCAGTCTTAGGGCCTGCCACTGCTGTGCCCTTGAACAAGACAATTAACCGTTAGCTGCTCCATGGGGTCTGACCTTGTAGTTGGCTCACTATAAGCCACTCTGGGGAAGTGTGTGCTAAACTCCATTAGTTATGTGAAAGATGAATGATGTGATCTCTCCACAGGGAAATCTCTGCCCCACTCATGTACCCGGCTCACACCCCCCCCCCCCCCACACACACACACACACCCCCTCCCTCCCACCAACCCCCTCTCTCTCTTTTAAAAGACCTTTACCTTGAAGATGGATCACCTTCTGTATTAAATAGATTAGAAATAGATCTGATTATTGGGATGAATAGAAAACCGAGTCGATTCAGCTCAATCAGTTTAAAGTGATATGATATAAATTGCTGTAATGTAATCACTATCTGATGCCCACCCCCACCTACCCTCTCTCTCTCTCTCTCTCCCACACACACACTTGCCGTCTCTCTGTCCCTCTCCTCAGACATACCCATCTCTGAAACCATTGGCGTCGTGGACGCGGGACCTGTGCCAACGCGTGGAGCAGTTTGCCCGCTGGGCGGAGACGGCTCACCCTCCCGTCCTCTTTTGGTTGTCGGGGTTCACCTTCCCCACCGGGTTCCTCACAGCTGTGCTGCAGTCCGCAGCCAGGCAGCTCAATGTGAGCATTAAAAAACACAGACACACACATTAACACTCACATTCACACACAACATTGTGTACATGCACACTCTCACACACACTCTCACACACCCCACAGATCATACTGTGATCAAAAAGTGCACAAGCCCACTGAGAACCAATGCAATCAATGGCCTCCCAGAGCCTAAATTGGAATCCGTGTGATTCTTCTTAGTTCAGGAAGTGCTGCCAGTGGAGAATAGAGACCAGTTCATACCATTGCTCCACCACCATTAGCTTAGCTTAGCTGGAAGTGGATGCCACCAACGAGCCTACAACTCGGGACCTAGAGCTGGTGGTTTTGCAAGCACAGAGAAGAGAAGGATATGCATCCGCTTATCTAACTATGGGGTAGACTAGAGATGAACTCGTTTCCCAAAAAGTTGTTTTCCTTTAATGGAAGCTATTTTGATAACGAGGCACATTTACCATTAGCTAGACCCTAAGCATTTAACTCTGAGTGAGACAGCTTGATGCTGCCATTTGTCGCTTGACTTGACGCTCTTTTTTTTCCTTCACAGGTGTCTATCGACACACTCTCTTGGGAGTTCGTTGTGTCCACTGTCGATGACAGCAACCTCCTCTACCCACCCAAGGTGAGCATGGGATAGGGAGCCAATCTCAATCAGGGACACATGCAGTGCATGCAGTTAGCCAGTTAGCCCTAGCCTTAGACCCTGTATATACTTGGCTGTTAGCCTTAGCCTCAGGCCTTGTCTATATTTGTCTGTTAGCCTTAGCCTCAGGCCTTGTCTATACTTGTCTGTTAGCCTTAGCCTCAGGCCTTGTCTATATTTGTCTGTTAGCCTTAGCCTCAGGCCTTGTCTATACTTGGCTGTTAGCCTTAGCCTCAGGCCTTGTCTATACTTGGCTGTTAGCCTTAGCCCTTGCTTATACTTGGCTCTTTTTGTAGTAATGCGGTCTGTATTAAAGCACACCTTCGTCCACACGGGGGTCTTGAATCCATACACCACATGGCCATTGGCACAGGTGAAATAGGTGAAATAGTTTTAGCAATTGAAAAACACATTTGAACTAAACAACAGCAGCTAGCATAGACAAGGCAAGCAACACTTGAATTGATAACATTGGTGTTAATTGATAATTCAACAGTTCATCTCTCATGGTTGTCTTCCCAGCAAGGATCATGCGAATGAGTCATGTGACAGGCCCATGACCAACTGGGGCTCATTGTTTCCAAATGTTTACAGGTCCAGTTATCCACACTAAAAATGAGTTGCCGGTTTCGAATGAATCTGAGGCAAACAGTGTTCTTCTCAATCTCGACTCATACAAATAGAATATATAGCCTATGCATATAAATGTATCACTGTTATCAACACTTTGTTCCCAGCTGGTTAATTAGTGGGAAAACTGTGCTGCATTGATTATTTGCATGCATTTGACCTTGACTAACCTGTAGTGCTGTGACTACATTGTGGGGGAGATTTAAAAATAAATAAATAAAAAAGAGAAATTGTGCATAACTGACACTGCTGGATGCATTGCGCTGAATAGCCATGTAGCTCTTAATGAACGAACCTTCAAAAGATGAAGACAAGACAGGGTGGACATTAATGACTCGTTTGTGTCGGTTATCTATAGTTATTATCTATTTCATATGAATTTTTCACACTAATACACAACGCACTCGTGGGCATTTCATTTCATGGCATGGAGTAGGCCTACACTATGCTGAAGTGATTAAATAATAATAATAATAATAAAAGAAATGTGCATAAGCGACCCCATGCTCTATGTATCACAACTAAATAGGTTCACAGCTCTTTATGAATGAGCCTTGAGAATAGGATGAAGACAAATACAACAAACCAACACAGTGGGAATGCAATGACCTTATCAGTTATGTCAGTTATCTCTCTTGATTTCATATGTTAAAGTGCTTAGGCCATTTGGAATGAATCGTGTCATGAGTTCCACAACAAAGCTTTGAGTATCCTTCGGAGACAAGTGCAGTGACAAGCCAAGCAGCCAATCAGAGCGATCCCCATTACGGACGCCTCCCGGCTCGTTTGCGGCCGATTCAACACGTTCAGTCGGCCGCAAACCGAAGCAAGAAAAAAACAAGGTTAAAAAAAAAAGATCAAATAGATCACGTGCACCCACACAGCACGTGACAAGAAATGGATGGTTTGGATTTCGTCTCCCTCAGTTTGGATTGTAGCTCCCACAGGTCTGATGTGAACACCCAGCTTATTGTCAAGTGTGTGACACTTGTTGCATGAGACAGGGTGACGCTGCTGGGAGCTAACATTAGCAGCTTCTGTCTGGGCTAGAGATCATATTCAGCTCCGTCTGTTAGTCAGCGCTTTGACTTGCATCCAAATATGGTCAAAAGGCTGGGGAGCACCGTGTGGAAGTCATCTGTCTTCTTTTATGGTTTTATCAATACTTTTTTTAATGCTGTAACATCACCCCCAGAACATTAGAAATAGAAACATCTCTCTGTTTCTCTCTCCCTCTCTTACACACACACACACACACACACACACACACAAAAGAATCCCCAAAAAATGGGTGGGTGCAAAAAACCAAATCCCTTAACTAGTGGTCAGACTGAAATGTTCTCTATTTCGACTCAAGACTTTGCACTTTGGCCAGCATTCCAAGCAGATGTGTGTGTAGGTGTCATGTGTTGAACCTCCCCCTCGTCTGTCTGGTCCCTCTACCCTTTGCCTTCTCCCCACACTGCTTGAGCTGGGCTGGGCTTGTGTGTGGCTCTGGGCAGCAGCTTCCATAGGCCATTATTAGCATTTGCAACAGTTGGGGTTTCCCACTGCCACTCATTTAGTACCACAAATGTGTGTGTGTGTGTGTGTGTGTGTGTGTGTGTGTGAAGAGAACTTTGGCCACGAGAGCAAAGTAACTGTGTTGTTTAAGCAACAGGAGATCGGTTATTCTTCATCATGTGCCAGACATGTGTCACAGGGGTCCCTTTGAGGTCTGACTCATTTATACACACACACACACACACACACACACTTGCCTTCATTCTTTCTGCTCTCTCTCTCTATCTCTCTCTCACACACACTTTCTCTCTCTCTCACACACAACCGAAATAATTAAAGTCACAGCCCAGCAGAGGTGTGAGCATGAGAAAGTATGCCGATAATATAATAAAGAAGTGTTAAGCCCCCCTCTGTCTCTCCCTCTTTCTCTTGACTGACTCTTTTCACTTCTTTTGCATCTCTCGCTCTATCACTGGCTATCACTCTTCTCAGCACCCTTGTAATATTTCTATCCATCTTTGTCTCTCTCTCTCTCTCTCTCTCTCACACTCTGATACTGTTTCTGTCCCCTTTCTAAATTCAGATCTATTCTGAATTAAAATTCTAAGACACGTCACAGACAGTGCTGTTTTTATACTATACAGCCAGTGCCAAAGCTTTGATTGGGATCCACTTTGATCGGCATTCACATTAATATTTTATTTTTCATTTTACCTCTGAAATGTGAATTTAGGTAAATGGTAGCTGTATGTGTAGATGCAACTGCAAGTACAATACAATTGAATTTTGTATCCTGTGTGTGCGTGTGTGTGTGTGTGTGTGTGTTTAGGACGGGGTGTTTATCCGGGGGCTGTATCTGGAGGGTGCTGGCTGGGACAAAAAGAACTCGTGTCTGGTGGAGGCTGAGCCCATGCAGCTGGTCTGCCCCATGCCCACCATCCACTTCAGGCCCATGGAGAACCGCAAGAAGATGGCCAAGAGTGAGAGAGCACGCACACACACACACACACACACACACACACACACACACACACACACTCACCTGTCAGTCTTCCTTTCTCTCTCTAATCATCTCTTGCACTCTATCCCTCTCTCTCTTCCCTTATTCTCGACTCCTCCCTTCTATCGCACAATCTCTTTCCTTCTCTCCAGCTCACCATCTCTCCCTCTATTTCATATTTCTCTCTCCCTCTCTATCTCACCATCTCTCTCGCTTCCTCTATCTCTCTGCCTTCTTGTCTGTTTCACTTTCCGTCACTTGTTGTCATTCTCTCTCTTGCCCTTATCTTGTTTATTTTTGTGTTGTGCTGAGTTGAGTGGAAAAAAAAATGAATGTGTGTGTGCGTGTGTTTGTGCATGTCCGTGCATGCGTGTGCCTGTGTGTGTGTGCGTGCGTGTGTGTGTGTGTCTCTCTCCAGGTATGTACCTCTGCCCATGCTACTACTTCCCTGTGCGCTCGGGTGGAGCTGGCCGGGCGTCCTTTGTGGTGGCCGTGGACCTGAAGTCAGGAGCCATGGCGTCTGACCACTGGATCAAGAGAGGCACTGCACTGCTCATGAGTCTGGACACATAGAGCTTAATATTACACACACACACACAACAATAACTCACATGCAAATACATGCACACACACACACACACACACACACAACAATCACACACATTCTTCACAGATGCTGGTTATATAAAGTAATAGACAAATATGTATCCAAATCTAACCACATGCAGATGCATGACCAGCACACACATGAACAGGGCATATGCATTTATGGACATTACAGAACGCATACACTCACGCTCACACAGTAGTCATGTAAGCGTGACTCACAGGATCACACACACACGCACACACACACAGAGGCACACACTGAAGATACGCATTCATCTACCCACATACACAGGATAAGACTGTTCAGGAATAAAATTACAGTCATGTTGACAGTTGCCAAGTATAGTTAAATCATAGACACACATGAATCCACATGCACACACACACACACAAACTGTCTGTCTGTCAGCCCGTCTCTCTGCTGAAGGAGGAAGTTGCACGTGGCCACAAACTCAAAAAGACGACTGTAATTTCGTGATGCAACATTTCGCCGTCTCTTGGTAACACTGGTCCTTATGTAACCCTCTAAATGGAATGTCATACGCTCTGTGAACAGAAATGTCTCCACATAGGAGCCATTTTATAATCTCTCACGGATCTTGGCCAAAGCTCACCTCTGCTAGATGACTTAGCACACTGTCAAGTGTGCACTCTAATAAAATGAGAGGTTTCCAGTCATCTAGTAAGACATTCTGTGCCTTATGTCTCCTGTTTAAACTTTGGCAAGTTTTTGAACAAGTGATTGATTAGACCTTTTTTAAGAGTTTGGCTGTTAATCCCTACTTTGTGTAATCGAATGCAGTGCACACAGTGACCTGCTGTGCACTCTTAAATAAAAACAGATACATAAGTAAAGGTGTTTGTGTGTGTGTGTGTGTTTGTGTGGCCCGAGTGACACAGCTTTACATAGGCATCACTTCCTTACCTAATCATTTAAACCCCTTGCTCTCTCCCTTACTTTGTGTGTGTGTTTGTCATGACTCAGCCTATGAGTCCCCACACCCCCACGCAAATACACACAGAGACACACACACACCATCCTCATGCCTCACACACAAATGGCCTGATGCAAACTTAAACAAATCTGTCTCCCCCCACCCCCCTGTGGTTGTTCTTCACTTCACTTATTTGTACTGTTTCACCCTTATACTACTTTTATTACCACATAACCCCTTCGTCTCTACTCATCTCTCTCTCTCTCTCTCTCTCTCTCTCCAGCTCAAGGTTTTTTTTCCCCTCAACTCATAGTGAAGGTTTGAGTCATCTGTCTCGAGCATTTACTGTAGGCCTAACTAACTAAAACTCTTTTGCACTCTCTCACATGAAGGGAGACATGCTCTGGCAGATTACGCCCCAACACACACACACACACACACACACACACCCCAAGAGACCCCCCCCCTCCCAAAGTCTTTGAGTGTGAGAATCAAGGCGAGAGCCATTAGACAAGTTAGTGTACGATGAGAATAAGAGAATCGACGGAAAAAAAAAATGTGAGAATGGTTCTGATTCCGAGGGAAGGAATGAGCCATGGGGAGAGAGGGCAGCAGGGGATGGGGAGGTGGAAAGGTTAGGGATGTTCACAACTGCATTCAGCCATTCCTGTAGTCCTGAATGAGATGGGGAGAGAGAGAGCGAGTGAAAGAGTGGGACTTCCTCAGACAGACAGTAAGGCTCTCTTTATCCAGAGAGGCCGAGGAGAGTTGCTCTGCTGGCCTGCGCGTACCGCTAACTGCTTGTTGCTGTGCTCATAGCAACACATCGAATTCAAATTCAAATAGGCCTCCCAAGGTCCCATTGTAATCAACTCTCAGCCCTGAAGATTTGAAAATGGTGAGTGTGTTTGGGCGGGGGGGTATGGGGAATAGTGGCAGTGGTGGCGCAGTAGCCTACCTATTTTAATGGGGGACAAATTCCTCAGAGGGTTTTAGTCATTTTGCCAAGGGTCTCTCCAGTCTGCAAACCGGGGCTTTGGGCCGTACTCCTTCACCAGCTTCATTTTAAGAATACTGCACGACTACTGCACTGTTTTCAGTGGTAAAATGTACACCTTGAATTCTGTCAACACTCAATTCCAAAATGCCAGACTTGAGTGCAGGAGCCTAAAATGTCAATTCCGTGAGGGATTGACTTGGACTGGATTCGTACAGTGAAACAATGTTTCAAACACAAAATGCATGTGTAACGAGTAGATGACTCCCTTGTTTCCATGGATTGACTGCATTTAAGGAAGTCGCTACGCGTTAATCCCGGCCGTTTCCCGGAGAGAACGAAGAAATGGTGGAATTTTTTGGAAGTCACAGCCTCCCGTGCTTTCCCAATGAGTGTGGAGGCGGGGCACTCATGTCCAAGACTCTTCCACCGAAAATAACCTGCATGAGGGAGGGAAGAGACTTCCAGAGTAAAAGTGAGAGAGAGGGTGAGGGAGGAGGAAGGAATAGCGCCCGAAAGAGCGGAGAGGGAGACGACAAGAAGGAGAAGAAGAGGAACGGAGTGCCAGCGTTGCAATGGAATTAAAACTGCGCAATTTCAAATCCTCTCTCCGCTGCTTTGGCTGCCTATCTGCGGCTGCAGATCTCAGATACAAACCGCCTCATGGCTCCTGAACATGCGAACGCGTTCGTCCAGCTTGCGCGGATTTCCGCGTCAGACACCACTTGTCCGCCGTTTTAACAAAAAATCGTGTGGCAATTTTTGTGATCATGTTTGACTTAAATGACAAAACGTTTTTGACAAGAAATAACTGCAACAAGCCACGATAACGGTTACAGATTTTCCTTCGGTTTCATAATGTATCTGCGCGTGTAGAAGTGCATCCTCACGCCGTCATTTGAAACATGCGTATCGATTTGGAAAGCATAGGCTAATTAAACCTTCAAACATGACCATGCTCCTGCTGCGTGCCTCTCCAGGCGTCCATTCGGGTGGGAAGAGGAGAGTACGTGACATAATCGTCTTTTTGGGATGCAACACTGGACGATTTCACGCTATGGAAAGGGACACGGCACCTCCCAGTCACACTCTGTCTTTTGGCAGCAGGTAAGAGAGCGGCAAAGGACTTTTTACACTTTTGCATCCGCACCAATAACAGGTACTTACACCACAGGATGCTATTGCTTCTACACAATGTGGAACGTTCCAGTAAATCCGACCCGATCCATTCTGGTGCGCGCATTGATTAATGTCATTTTTGCGCTGTTAATCGCCTTAATTCATTGTTATGAAGAATCCCCGCCGCCTTTTAAATTAGCGCAGCGTCTTTTCCCCCATTCATTTAAACTTAGCTTTCACTGCGCCAGAGATTTGGAGAAGGACGTAGCAGTTGGTGTGCTTGCGTGTCGTATGAGTAGCTATCTAATTTGTAGAAACTTGGACTCTCCGGCTGCTTCTAAGGAAACTGATGATCTCATACAGTTACTCTTGGTTTACGGGAAATGAGTAGGAGTTGGGGGGTACTGGTGTGTTGCAGTTCCTAAGAAGAGCAGCCCACACGCTCTTTCGCTAACTAAATGACGACTCTCGTAGGCTAAATCTAATAAATCCGTAATCTACAAAAGCTTTGGTTTTGTAAAACCGCGTAAGATCTGGGGTGTAAACCTGGCGGGTATTTAAATAATTATTTGTGAAGCAACCGCGGCCATTGAATGAAATCGGGGCCTGTTGGTAGTAGAGAAGGAGTGTCGCATTTTCTTTCTGAAATGTCATGTGGTGAAGTTGTGGCGGGTTCATAGAATTTCCAGGAAGAACGTTTGAATTTTTTTCTGTTGTTTTTTCTTCATCCTCCACTCCTCTCGCTTTCCTCACTGTCACCGCCCCCTTGCGTAGTAGGCGTAATGAACCAAATTGAACACAAGAGGGCACCACGGCACCACTAATTGATGTCCCTTGGCTCTCGCTTAGCTCTCAGTATACTGGTCTGAGGAAGAGGTGGGAGGTGCACCACGAGTTACTTACTGTCTGTATTTTAGTGTTTGTGTTATCAGTGATGGGCTCCGTAGGTTATTGATTGTGTCAATACATGGTTGGAATACTAATTTAAGGACTTACTGTTTTCTATGTTTTAAATCTTTGTTGAATGATATTGATACAAGTGTGATCAAAATTCAATCTTTGTTGCTGGTTGAAGTCAGTGATCAGTAGTAGTCTAATATGTGTCGGAGCTTGTTGTGATGGATCATCAACTGACAAGAGAGAGTCTAACATGACGTCTTGATCCTTGCATCTCTCTTTCTCTCTCTCACACACACACAGTGATGGAGACAGTAACACCTGAAAAGATCACATCCCGCCGCATAGACTGTCATGCATTGTCACTGTTAAATGACACTTGTACAAATTTGCATTTTTTTTTTTTTCAAATAAATAAATGAGTAAAGAAATAAATGCCATTGATTGTAGGCTCTTGCACTGTTGTTACACCTGTTAGTACAACATGTTTAACAATGCCTGCAGATATGCTTTCTGTATGTTAAATTCTATTCAAAATAGTTTTACAGTTTTGATACCGTAATGAAAAAGTTTTCTGACAGTTGAGCTGATGGGTGTTGGTTATGTGTTCTGTTTGGCAGTAATATTCTGGTGTTTCTCCGTGTGAAGGGCACACTAGAGCTGCTCAGCCTGCACCACCTACATGAGGGAAATACCAGCGCCCATGTTGTCCAAGCGACTTGTCCAGATTTGTCAGGAGTTAGCGTGCAAATCTGCTAGCGCCACATGTGGCTGCTGTGTTAATCACAATGCAAATGAATGGAAAGTTTTGTCCAGGACGACTAACAGCCACTGTTCCATGAGAAGTACACACAGCAGCCCCAAGAAATGCACAAAATCACAATTACAAATGATGGATAGCTTAGTGTTGCATACAGTATATAAGACACAGTTTTGCAATATAAAAGCACATGGCATGGTCACAATGATATGTAGGCCTATGCATTAGGTGTCTGTAAACACCATCACACTGGCCTATACTTGTGAGGTTAGTATGATGAACTATGAAGGTAATGGTTGGAGCAGAGACTTAAGAAACAGAGGTTGCAGCTAGTAAGAGAAATCATAGACATACACACACACACACACCTTAGAATGCAGATCACACCTTTGGCGGCACTGTGGTGAAACAGCACTCTTAGTAAAACATCTTGGAATAGAAGGGGAGAGAAATCATGTAATAGTGAAAGAGAAAGAAGAAAGAAGTGTGTGTGAGAGAAAGAGAGAGAGAAGAGCAGGTACAAAGAGGAGAGACAGACTACAGAGGTGTTGAGAAGAGAGAGAGGGGGGAATGGTGGTCAGTAATGGTGAGTAAGTAAGTGTAGTAGTGAGTAGTAGTAGTGATTAACATTTAAACTCCATTCCAACATGGCCCATATGATCCAGTTTCAAGTGTTGAGATAGAACTATTTATAACCTATAATACACAAGTATCACACTCAGGGAATATCTCGTAGCCCAAGGTTCTCTGAGTACAAAGAAAAGAAAAGGTCTTTGTTGAGATGAAAAAGTGGGAGCCGTCTGTCCTGTAGACAATAGCACAACTCTGGGTGGAGTTTTTTTTACCCCTGGAGCTATATATATATATATATATATATACAGGCAGCCTAAAGAGTCGTCATTCACCCTGTAATGAGCCATCAAAGTGACCCCTGGTTTGCCTGTGAATGGAATGTATGTTTCCGTGTACAAAAGCATCTGGTTAGAAACAGAAACCAAAGTGATGTCATCCAACACCTTCCTTAGGTGTAATCCTTACACCTTCAAGAAGTTAAAAAAAAAAAAAAAAAAAAACTCCATAAAAGAGAACGAAATAGTTTTACGATTTTTTATTGATTAATTTATTTATGTGTGTGTGTATGTATGTATGTATGTATGTATGTATGTATGTATGAATGTCACTGGTTGACTGAGATGTTGATATGTACCCCACAAGGTGGCACCAAACCACCAGTATTTGAGAAGTTGCAGTCAGGCGTTTACCTTTGGGTTGTAAAGCATACACAATGTAAGAATTGGTGTTTACACACCTTGTCAGTATTTTACTGACAGCAGCTGTATAGTGCCTAATTGGTGACCATTGCAATCTGCTGAAAAGTCATTCCAATGCATTAGAGTTGCCTGACATTCAGGCCAAGGGGATGGGAATTCATTTGATCAATGTCAGTGTTTGCCGATTCTGCTTATCCGTCCGATTCATTATCAATCAATTCTCACATGAATCTTAGTTCCTCAGTTTTTTTCTGCGGAAGAAATAGTCCTGTGACAACCGTTGTTTGATCAGTGTTTGAATATAGATTTCTGCTGTGCAAACGATTAAATGTTCCAAACTACTATAACAAATATGCAACTATATAGCCATCACTGCTTCAGAAAACATGCTTAGGCCAAAAATGTAGTATATACTATTAAGGTGGCCACAGCTTATTGGAGTAAAAGGAACATGTAGAATTGTTAGTTACAATTTTGATGGTAAGAACTATTGAGCATGGGCTGAAAAACCTACAGAGCTAGTGCTGGATACCTCTTTAGTGGGTTCAGTCCAGTCCATTGACAAATTGAATTCTTATACTGTGCTATTTGACTGAAAACTGTTGTATTGAGATGATTTAATGATGGTTTGTGGTATAATCGAGTTTGTCCCTTCAAAGAAGATCCTATCTCTGGGTCTTGTTAGACAGTTGATGATGAAGCTTAAAACTGATTCTGTTTGAGGTTCTGTGATGAATACAGTTGTGACTTTTTCAGGCAGCTAATATTAGCATCATCTGCTAATTCATTGTCGCTGGTATCGTTCAAAAGATAGAATAGACACCTGTGTTTCCATTGTGTTGAATTTAAGTCAAGCACCCATCGCTCTCTCACCTTTTGTCTGAAGGGGGAGCTCTCTGCTCATTGTGTGCTTTGTCTATAGGTTACCATGTTCCCTTCTAAGCTGTAAAAACAAGAACAAGTCTGTTTAAGCAAACACCTTAGTGACACATAGAAGGCCCTCCGGTCCTACTGTTCTGCTGAGTGGAAATATAATAAGGAGACATAAAACCCCAAGCACTGATTAGCTCACCGCTCCATTGTTGGGTGTTTGCAGAGAACAGCAACCAAACCTGCATGTTGATGAAGCAGAGGGGCCGTCACACTCAGCAGCGCTGCTCTGGGGTCAGTGAGTTTGTCCCCAGGACCATGACAGCCAATCATGGAGTTGCTCTTCCCTCTGAGTGGCAGACCAGATGGCCAATCAGCTTTCCCAAGAGGGTAACTCTGGATTGCTTGGCCACAACTCATTCAAGGTCACCCCCCCCTACACACACACACACACACACACCATGAACAAGCCAAGCGAGAGAGAGAGAGCAGTGACATGATGGATGATGTCTTTGTTAAAGCTTATCACTATGGCCTTTGGCAGCATCTAAGCATATAAGCAAAAGATTTTGTTGTTGTTGCTGTTGCTGTTGTTGTTTTGTTGTTGTTTGTTTTCTATCATTTGCAATAATCATTGTACCCTTATCATTTTTTCAAACAAATCCCATCTTCCCTTATAAAGTCTGCCCTCCGCTCCTCTCAGACCTCCAGATGTCCCTCTGCCATGGGTCTCTCGGTCCACATCTCCCTCGGGCGGAGAACATCATGCTGGGCAGGTAAGCCTTTCTGAACCCATTTGATTACATTGTTGATGCAACAACAATGTAAATTAAATGTTATTAAATGATGCATAGCTGATGCAGCTCAATACACTTAAAAACACACTACACTTAAAATGCTACTCACAAGTACCATTGAAAACTGTGTGCACAGCATGTAAAAAAAGCAAAAAGAAACTATATTGTCAAATATTGGCAATATGCCACACACACATACACACACACTCTGTGTGAATACTGAAGGGGTTATGGGGCAAAAGACTGGATGTTAGAGGCTGCCCTAGTGGGTCATGCCTCCCAGGTCACCCTGTCCCTATGAGAAGGGGACATTGCCCCAGCACCAAAAGCTCTGATAAATATTTACACTGGTGTGTGTGTGTGGTGGAGAGAGAGAGAGAGAAAGAGGGGCAGTGTTGTTTCCAACCCCTGGCGAGGGCAGTGGACAGGAGGGTTAACAGGGAGAGAAAAAAAAACACTCAAATGTTCTGTGCCCATATGGAAGCCCAGGGGTCAAAAATCACCAATCAATGGTCTTGGCCTTTTCTGGGCATCTGTACCCCCCCCCCCCCACAAAAAACACACACACACACACACACACACACATAGCTGTTTGTCATCTTTCAGTGCAGTCCTTTGGAGAAAGAAAGAGCACAACTGCCATGGGCCTGGCCTATGCTCTCTGGAGCACCCTTGGGTGTCTGAGAGTGTTTCAGGGTGCTCCAGACTAAGGATGGTCTTAACTTACAATAGGACTTCCCTTATCTCATCTGTCATTTGTCTGGACAAAAGACTGTTGAGCAACAAACTAAACTAAGTAGATTGCTGACCATGCTGAGATTGGTGTGTGTGTGTGTGTGTGTGTGTGTGTGTGTGTGTGTTGTGTGTGTGTGTTAGCGTGTGTTCGTGTGTGTGTGTGTGTGTGTGTGTGTGGTTAGCGTGTGTTCGTATGTGTGTGTGTGTGTGGTGTGTGTGTGTGTCTGAGTAGATTGCTAAGAGGCTGTTGACAAGCTCTGACAACACCTTCTGGGTATAGGTATGAGTGACATTTGTTGGGTCTACAACAGCAATTTGGGTCTGGTTGAATGTTTGTGTGGATGTGTGTGTGTTGTGTGTGGGTGTGTGTGTTGTGTGTGTGGGTGTGTGTGTGCGTGCATGCATGATTGGGTGCGTGCAGATGTACTATAGATGTGGATAATGTGGGGTTTCTAAGGAGTGTAGAAAATAAACAGACAGATGAGGTTGTGTGTTCCATTGTGTGTGTGTGTGTGTGTTGTGTGTGTGTGTGTGTGTGTGCGGGTTGGTGGGTGGGTGGGTCTGTCTGTCAGTGGGTATTGTTGCGTGTTTTTATGCTTGCGTCTGGCTAGTTTGGTTTATGTCTGTCAGTGTGTGTGTGTAAAGATCAAAGTGTGTGTTCAGCAGTTCTTTGTGTGTCTGTGTGTGTGTGTTGATGCGTGTGTGTGTCTGCACAGATGTGTGTGTATACTGCCACGAAGCTGCAGCTGAATAGTTTGTAAATGTGTGTGTGATTGCATACGTCTCTTTGTCTATATTTTTGGAAGTGTGTGTGTGTGTGTGTGAGAGAGAGAGAGAGAGAGAGAGAGAGAGAGAGAGAGAGGAAGGGAGAGAGAGAGAGAGAGAGGGAGGGAGGGAGAGAGAGACTTTAATGCAGTGATGATGGGTACCAATGAAGACATGCAGAAACATACTAAATACTGTCCTCGTCTTCCTATGTGTTATTTGACTAGCCTGGTCCTGTTCGTTCTGGCCGATTGCTACCTCCATTGGTCTGTGTGTGTGTGTGTGTATGTGTGCGTGTGTGTGTGTGTGTGCGTGCTATGCTAAGAGTGAAAAGAATGTTTGAACACTGAGTCATTCTGTTATGTTTTCAAGCTCTTTTCAAAGTTGAAATGTGTCTTTGTCCTGATATCTCCATTACTCCGTCATATTTCAGACTCCAGAATCACTCTGCAAACAGGGCTGAGGTAGGATCACCTCACCTCTATGAGTAGCCTATTGGGAAAAAATAAAAATATCTCTCTCTCTTTCTCTCCCTCCTTCTGTCTTTTTATTGGCTTTCGCATTTATCAAACTTCTCTTTCTCTCTGTGAACTCCCCTCCTTTGTTCTTTCTCTCTCTTTCCTCCACCTCTCTTTCTCTCTCTCTCTCTCTCTCTCTCTCTCTCTCTCTCTCTCTCTCTCTCTCTCTCTCTCTCTCTCTCTCTCAGGAGCTCTGTGTTTCATATATGGTATGTGGTGTGTATGACATCATGTCACACAAAGGTGCTTTATGTAGTCGGGGTTTGGATTCTGGCCAGATTAGACGAGTGAGCTGGATGGACAGAGTATGAGAGGGAGAGAGAGAGAGAGAGAGAGGGAGGGAGAGAGAGAGAGAGAGAGAGAGAGAGAGAGAGGGAGAGGAGAGAGAGGAGAGAGAGAGAGAGGGAGAGAGAGAGAGAGAGAGAGAGAGAGAGAGTGAAAGACACAGAGAGGGGATGGCTGGGATCACCATACTCAAGAGGAAAGAAAGATAATGTCAGTGTCACACACACACACACCACACACACACACAAACACAGACACACACACACACACACACACACACACACACACACACACACACACACACAGCAGTGTCCAGTGCTTCCTCTGGGCCCCAGAGTGTGTGATGGGGTGTCAGTGTGGTTCATCCGGTGGCCATTGTTCCAGCACTGATAGAGATCAACAATGACCTCTGCTACCCAGGGAGAGAGTGAGGGAAAGAGAGAGAGAGAGAGAGAGAGAGAAAAGAGAGAGAGAAAAGGGAAGGGTGCAAAGGAGATAAAAGACAGGCTTCAGCACTATAAAACTGTCCTGTGTGTGTGAGTGTGTGTGTGTGTATGCGAAAGAGAGTGAGACCAGACAGGCTGGTATATCTTGAGGAGTAGGAGATAAGAGCTCATCCTGTGTGTGTGTGTGTGTGTGTGTGTGTGTGTGTCTGTGTGTGTGTGTGTGTGTGTTTTGTGTGTGTGTGTCCTCTGATCCCCCATTTCTCTGCTCAGCTTTTTGGACTTCCGTTCCCGTGCCCACTAAAGAACGAGGGATAGAGTTTGGAGGAGGGGAATGAAGGAGAGGAAACAAGAGGGTGTGCTTGGGTTTCAGTCTTGAGAGTCTGTGAGGGTGTGTGGTGTGTCTGACTGTGTCTGTGAGTTGTTGGGTATTTCTGACAGTTTAAAACTGTGTGTGTGTGTGT
>PYXC01001986.1:65000-70546 GCA_015244755.2 Tenualosa ilisha
TCATGCTGTCAGTATGTCAATGTGTGTGTGTGTGAAAGTGTGTGTGTGAATGCACTGATCATGTTGGTGAATAGGCAGTTTTGGTATGTGTTTCTGTGTGTATATGTGTTAGAACGTGTGTGTGGTGTGTGTGTGTGTGTGTGTGAAAGTGTGTGAGTTAGGCATTAATCTATAAAGCGCATTCACTCTCTGCTGAGTAGAAAATCTCCAGTCAACGTGGCACTCACAATGTGCCTAAACACACCTGTGGGCAAGAATGCACTGATCATGGTGGTGAATGTGTGTATACCAAAACTGTGTGTATATGTGTTAGAACGTGTGTGTGTGTGTGTGTGTGTGTGTGTGTGTGTGTGTGTGTGTGTGTGTGCGCTCATGACTGCTGTGGGCCTCTATCATGCAATTCTGTGTTAGGAGCAGAATCTGTGTGGCTAAAAATATCTTTTAAACCCCCTTCACCTCTCTCTCACCCTGGGATAAGCCAGCATCCACACACACGCACGCGCACGCGTGTGCAAGCACACACACGCCCGCACGCGCACGCACACACACACACACGCGTGCACACGTATGCACGCACGCACATACACACACACACACACACACACACACACGCAGGAAAAGGGAGGCAGGGAGAGCACTTATGCATGTGAATGAACACCTATGCAGTCAAACCGCACACTCACACACTTCAATCAAATGTACTCAAACAGTGTGATTGATTCGTCAGAACTAAAACAAACACCAGTATATTTACACTTGCACATAACCATAGTCGCACAAGCACAAAGTCATAGTCGCATTAACACACACACACACACACACACACACACACACACACACACACACTCCTCTCTGTAGCTCCATCATGTCATGCAAGTTGTTCCTGTTTTGCATTCCAGAAAAGGAAAATTAGCCAATACAAGTCAAACTACAAACATGCATGCACACACACACACACACACTGCTGCACACTACTGTCTGTGTGTGTGTGTGTATGTGTGTTTGCACACATTGTTTTGCCCTGGGGCTGCTAGAAGGTAGAGGCAAATCTGGATGAGTGTGCGCATTTCTGTATGTGTGTGTCACCCTGTGTGCATGCATGTGTGTGTGTGTGTGTGTGTGTGTGTGTGTGTGTGTGTGATCCAGACCAGCTGTCTGGAGGTTCAAACTTGAGCCTCTTAAAGAGGCAGGGGCGGGGTAGACAGAAGGGAGGGGAGGGGGAAGGACACACACTCCACATTCCAAACCAGCACAAAACATGGCCGCAGGGAGCTGCAAACCCAGCATACACACACACACACACACACACACACACACATACACAGACACACGTACACACACACAGACACACACTCATATCTCTTTTTCTCTCTCTCTGTCTTATTTTACTGCCTCTTTCTTTACTGTCTGTTCTTTCTTTCTTTGCATTCTTTACTTTATGTTGATCCTTACTCCCCCCACCCTCTCTCTCTCTCTCTCTCTCTCTCTCTGTCTCTCTCTCTCTCTGTCTCTCTCTCTCTCTCTCTGTCTTTGTCTCTCTCTCTCTCTCTCTCTCTCTCTCTCTTTCTCTATCTCTTTCTCTCCAACAGTAGTAGACTTGTGCCTCATCCAGTAACAACAACAACAAAAGCATCTCCGTGACAACAGCACAGAGTGGAGATTGGTCTAATGTTGTGGTTTTATATTGATATTGCTGTCAGGATCGGGGTGGGTAGTGATGTCATAGTGTCCTTCATTCACACACACACACACACACACACACACACACACACATTCGGCAGTCTAAACAGGAAGTAGTGTGGCTCCTGTTTTCTCTTGTGGTTTTTATTCCCGGTCACCCTTAACTGAGAGGTCACTATTGTTTCAGCCTGTGTGTGTGTGTGTGTGTGTGTGTGTGTGTGTGTGTGTGTGCGTGTGTGTGTGTGTGTGTGTGTGTGTGTGTTTCTGAGCGTGTGACCGAGATTGAGAGAGAGAATTTGATGAATGTCTTTGAAATGCGTGTGAAAGAATCCGCTGACTATTTTTTGTGTGGAAAGTGCGCTTTGGCTGTTCTTTATGTGTGTGTGTGTGTGCGTGTGTGTGTGTGTGGTGTGTGTGTGTGTGTGGTGTGTGTGTGTGTGTGTGTGTGTGCATTGATGTGCATACAGAGAATGAGAATCTACTCTGTTGGTTTGAAGCATTTAGAATCCATGTCTTGTCTGTTTGGAAAAGACCATTGGTATTCTTCATGCATACAAGTGTGTGTGTGTGTGTGTGCAGTTTGCAGGGATTTTTGTAGGTTCTACTTTCAAGAGTATTTGCCTTCTCTCTTTCTATAAGTCCAGCTATCTCTCACTGCATATTTTGTCTGTGTGTATGTCTCTCACTGTCGTGTGTGTGTGTGTGTGTGGTGTGTGTGTTGTGGTTGTGTGTGTTGTGTGTGGTGTGTGTGTGTGTGTAATGACTGGCTCCACAGCCATAATCAGCTGCAGGGCTGGGTGTTGATTATGACTGAACAGACCTGCTCTCCCAGCTCAGCAGACCTTCTGTCTGCTGTGTGCATGTGTGTGGTGTGCGTGTGTGTGTGTGTGTGCAAACACACAGACACTTTTCTCTGTATGTGAAAGCAGCGCTCTCTTTCAATGTGTATCTTCCTGTCTCTAACAGTGTGTGTTGTGTGTGTTTGTTTGTGTGTGTGTGCACACGCGCGTGTGTGTTCCTTCTGTCTCTGTAAAACATCAATATAAACAGCTTTTTTTTTCTTTCTATGTGTCTTTCTCTTTCACACACTCTCTCTTACTTGTGTGTGTGTGTTGTGGTGTGTGTGTGTGTGTGTGTGTGTGTGTGTGGTGTGTGTGTGTGTGTAATAGTTTATTGATGCACTACTGAGCCGGTTAGTGGAAGAGTCTGGGACTGGAAATGGGCTGAGATTCCCCTGCCGATATCAAATAGCACACACACACAGACACACACACACACACACACACCTGATGAGATGCTGCAAGGAAGCAGTGCTCATGGGACAGTCAGAGTGAGATGAGACACAAGCAGCAGGAAAGTAGATAGAGAGAATGAATGATAGAGAGAGAGAGAGAGAGAGAGAGAGAGAGAGAGAGAGAGAGATGGAAAGTAGGTTGGGCAGTTGCAGAAAGACTGATGGAGTGATGGCCCCCTGTTCTCAATTCTCTTTCTCTCTCTCTCTCTCTCTCTGTGTCTTTATATGATGAACAGATGGGTGTGGGTATCAGATTTTAATGAAAAAGAGAAAGATGGAGTGTGAAAAGGCCATGAAATACACACACTTGCGCACAAACACACATGCACTCACACACATGCACACACACACACACACACATGCACACACCTCTTTTTTATATGTTCTCATTATAAATTCATAACACAGAATCCTCACCAGTTACTAGTGTGTCAGTGTGAACTTACTTGAGATTGTGTGTGTGTGTGTGTGTGTGTGTGTGTCACATTCTATGTGTGAAGGTGAGTGTGTAGTCTGCTGAGAGAGTGAGTCTTTGCAGGTATGTGTTATGGGTGTGCTAAACTGTGTGTGTTGTGTGGTAGTGGAAGGGGTTAGTTTTCTGAACTGCCATTGGTGGGAGATTGCTGCGATTCCTCTGTTAATTGAAAACAGCTGTAGCTCGTTAAACATTAATTGGCAATTAATCAGACTGCCGTCTCCCTCCAGAGAAAGAGTGAGAGAAGCCTAAAAAAAGACAAATGAGAGTCAGGGAAAAAGAAGAGGAATTACTTACATGTGCAAGAGCTTTTCACCTTCTTTTAGCTTTCTCTCTCTCTCTCTCTCTCTCTCTTTCCCTCTTTCCTTCTACCTCTTCTTTTTCTCATGATTCTCTTTTCTTGTTTCTTGCTTGTATTTATTCTTTCTTTGGAATGTGCACCTTCCTTTTTGGAGAGTTGTGTGTGTGTGTGTGTGTGTGTGTGTGTGTCTGTCTGACTGTTACCCAGATTTACAAAAAAAGAAAAGTTTAGTCTGGTGTCTGTCTTAGATATAAACAAAAACATTGTGCATAGTTTGTGTGTGTGAATTTGTTTTTACGTTTGTGTTTGTGTGTGTGTGTGTGTGTGTGTGTGTGTGTGTGTGGTGTGTGTGTGTGTGTGTGTGTGTGGTGTGTGTGTGTGTGTGTGTGTTTCCAGCAGGTCTGGCAGAGAGTTACGTAACTGTACTGGTTACAGCAAGGACTGTGAGATAGCAGTGTGCCCTGACTGACACACACACACAAACTTTCTGCCACACTTTCCTGACTGACACACACACACACACACACAAACTTTCTGCCTGTCTTCTATCAGCTGGGGCTGAATGACTGCACTGCCTAAGGCACCGGTCAGGGCAAAAACAATAATGGGAAACAAGTGCAGAAGGTTAAAAAGTAAAATGGTAATTTAAGATTTATAAGGTAAAACAAAACTACACACACACGCACACACACACACAGAATAAGGATAGCATAAGCTTTATTGGTGTAACATTTTCAATGAATGTTTCAGAGGCATGTGCGTGAGCATGAAGTATCTCTAATTCCCATCCAGAGTGTGTTATTAGCATGAGTGTGAGTGTGTTATTAGCATGAGTGTGAGTGTGTTATTAGCATGAGTGTGAGTGTGTTATTAGCATGAGTGTGAGTGTGTTATTAGCATGAGTGTGAGTGTGTTATTAGCATGAGTGTGAGTGTGTTATTAGCATGAGTGTGAGTGTGTTATTAGCATGAGTGTGAGTGTGTTATTAGCAGAGTGTGAGTGTGTTATTAGCATGAGTGTGAGTGTGTTATTAGCATGAGTGTGAGTGTGTTATTAGCATGACTGGGGGGTTACAGTGTGAGCGGAGCAGCGGCAGAGGCCATTCCAAAGGAGAAATAACAACAGAAATACTAATGCTAACAGTAATCCCTCTGTATGCCTGTGTGCGCCTCCTACTGCTATGGATGATATTCAGATAGTTATGAGTGTGTGTGTGTGAGTGTGTGCCTGTGCATCTCTGTGTGAGTGTGTGCCTGTGCGTGTGTGTGTGTGTGTGTGTGTGAGTGTGTGTGAGTGTGTGCCTGTGCATGTCTGTGTGCGTGTGTGTGTGTGTGAGTGTGTGCCTGTGCGTGTGTGTGTGTGTGTGTGTTGTGTGTGAGTGAGTGTGTGTGTGCCTGTGCGTGTGTGTGTGTGTGTGTGTGTGTGTGTGTGTTCAGATAGTTATGAGTGTCTTGGCTCCTTGCCAAGCAGGAGCAGGGATAAATCAATGATGTAATATGCAGGGCAGTGTCACTGTTGCACTCTCTGAACCCTCTCCCTCTCTCTCTCTCTCTCACTCACTCACTCACACACACACACAAACTCAGTATCTCTCTATCATCTCTCACTGTGTCTGTTGCTATATTTTCTCTGTTTTACTTTGTCTCTATTTTGCTCTCTTTACACACACACACACACACACACACACACACACACACGTGCGCGTGCTGTCCTAATTTGGTTGCTGGAAGACAAGCACATAGAATAACCAGTCGCATGTGATTTCATTTGCATGGAAGCAGTCTTTGGCCCACTAA
>PYXC01001987.1:0-17500 GCA_015244755.2 Tenualosa ilisha
AGCCTGACTACAGTGTGTGTGTGTGTGTGTGTGTGTCATTTACACAATATTATAGCCTGACTACAGTGTGTGTGTGTGTGTGTGTGTGTCATTTACACAATATTATAGCCTGACTACAGTGGTGTGTGTGTGTGTGTGTGTGTCATTTACACAATATTATAGCCTGACTACAGTGTGTGTGTGTGTGTGTGTGTGTGTCATTTCACAATATTATAGCCTGACTACAGTGTGTGTGTGTGTGTGTGTCATTTACACAATATTATAGCCTGACTACAGTGTGTGTGTGTGTGTGTTGTGTCATTTACACATATATAGCCTGACTACAGTGTGTGTGTGTGTGTGTCATTTACACAATATCATAGCCTGACTACAGTGTGTGTGTGTGTGTGTGTGTCATTTACACAATATTATAGCCTGACTACAGTGTGTGTGTGTGTGTGTGTGTCATTTACACAATATTATAGCCTGACTACAGTGTGTGTGTGTGTGTGTGTGTCATTTACACAATATTATAGCCTGACTACAGTGTGTGTGTGTGTGTGTGTGTCATTTACACAATATTATAGCCTGACTACAGTGTGTGTGTGTGTGTGTCATTTACACAATATTATAGCCTGACTACAGTGTGTGTGTGTGTGTGTGTGTGTGTCATTTACACAATATTATAGCCTGACTACAGTGTGTGTGTGTGTGTGTCATTTACACAATATTATAGCCTGACTACAGTGTGTGTGTGTGTGTGTCATTTACACAATATTATAGCCTGACTACAGTGTGTGTGTGTGTGTGTCATTTACACAATATTATAGCCTGACTACAGTGTGTGTGGTGTGTGTGTGTGTGTCATTTACACAATATTATAGCCTGACTACAGTGTGTGTGTGTGTGTGTCATTTACACAATATTATAGCCTGACTACAGTGTGTGTGTGTGTGGTGTGTCATTTACACAATATTATAGCCTGACTACAGTGTGTGTGTTGTGTCATTTACAATATTATAGCTGACTAGTGTGTGTTGTTGTGTGTCATTTACACAATATTATAGCCTGACTACAGTGTGTGTGGTGTGTGTGTGGTGTGTCATTTACACAATATTATAGCCTGACTACAGTGTGTGTGTGTGTGTGTCATTTACACAATATTATAGCCTGACTACAGTGTGTGTGTGTGTGTGTGTGTGTGTCATTAACACAATATTATAGCCTGACTACAGTGTGTGTGTGTGTGTCATTTACACAATATTATAGCCTGACTACAGTGTGTGTGTGTGTGTGTGTGTGTCATTTACAAAATATTATAGCCTGACTACAGTGTGTGTGTGTGTGTGTCATTTACAAAATATTATAGCCTGACTACAGTGTGCGTGTGTGTGTGTGTGTGTGTGTCATTTACAAAATATTATAGCCTGACTACAGTGTGTGTGTGTGTGTGTCTGTCATTTACACAATATTATAGCCTGACTACAGTGTGTGTGTGTGTGTGTCTGTCATTTACACAATATTATAGCCTGACTACAGTGTGTGTGTGTGTGTGTCATTTACAAAATATTATAGCCTGACTACAGTGTGTGTGTGTGTGTGTCATTTACACAATATTATAGCCTGACTACAGTGTGTGTGTGTGTGTGTCATTTACAAAATATTATAGCCTGACTACAGTGTGTGTGTGTGTGTGTCATTTACACAATATTATAGCCTGACTACAGTGTGTGTGTGTGTGTGTGTCTGTCATTTACACAATATTATAGCCTGACTACAGTGTGTGTGTGTCATTTACACAATATTATAGCCTGACTACAGTGTGTGTGTGTGTGTGTGTGTGTGTGTGTCATTTACACAATATTATAGCCTGACTACAGTGTGTGTGTGTGTGTGTGTGTGTGTCATTTACACAATATTATAGCCTGACTAAAGTGTGTGTGTGTGTGTCATTTACACAATATTATAGCCTGACTACAGTGTGTGTGTGTGTGTGTGTCATTTACAAAATATTATAGCCTGACTACAGTGTGTGTGTGTGTGTGTCATTTACAAAATATTATAGCCTGACTACAGTGTGTGTGTGTGTGTGTGTGTCATTTACAAAATATTATAGCCTGACTACAGTGTGTGTGTGTCTGTCATTTACACAATATTATAGCCTGACTACAGTGTGTGTGTGTGTGTGTCTGTCATTTACACAATATTATAGCCTGACTACAGTGTGTATGTGTGTGTGTGTGGCATTTACAAAATATTATAGCCTGACTACAGTGTGTGTGTGTGTGTCATTTACACAATATTATAGCCTGACTACAGTGTGTGTGTGTGTGTGTCATTTACAAAATATTATAGCCTGACTACAGTGTGTGTGTGTGTGTGTCATTTACACAATATTATAGCCTGACTACAGTGTGTGTGTGTGTGTCTGTCATTTACACAATATTATAGCCTGACTACAGTGTGTGTGTGTCATTTACACAATATTATAGCCTGACTACAGTGTGTGTGTGTGTGTGTGTGTGTGTGTCTGTCATTTACACAATATTATAGCCTGACTACAGTGTGTGTGTGTGTGTGTGTGTGTGTCTGTCATTTACACAATATTATAGCCTGACTACAGTGTGTGTGTGTGTGTCTGTCATTTACACAATAGTATAGCCTGACTACAGTGTGTGTGTGTGTCATTTACAAAATATTACAGCCTGACTACAGTGTGTGTGTGTGTGTGTGTCATTTACACAATATTATAGCCTGACTACAGTGTGTGTGTGTGTG
The DNA here is from genome assembly GCA_015244755.2 of Tenualosa ilisha. NCBI lineage: Eukaryota > Metazoa > Chordata > Actinopteri > Clupeiformes > Clupeidae > Tenualosa > Tenualosa ilisha. Next base: position 2,758 of record PYXC01001987.1, read on the forward strand.
TGTCATTTACAAAATATTATAGCCTGACTACAGTGTGTGTGTGTGTGTGTCTGTCATTTACACAATATTATAGCCTGACTACAGTGTGTGTGTGTGTGTGTGTGGCATTTACAAAATATTATAGCCTGACTACAGTGTGTGTGTGTGTGTCATTTACACAATATTATAGCCTGACTACAGTGTGTGTGTGTGTGTGTCATTTACAAAATATTATAGCCTGACTACAGTGTGTGTGTGTGTGTGTCATTTACACAATATTATAGCCTGACTACAGTGTGTGTGTGTGTGTCTGTCATTTACACAATATTATAGCCTGAGTACAGTGTGTGTGTGTCATTTACACAATATTATAGCCTGACTACAGTGTGTGTGTGTGTGTGTGTGTGTGTCATTTACACAATATTATAGCCTGACTACAGTGTGTGTGTGTGTGTGTGTGTGTGTGTCTGTCATTTACACAATATTATAGCCTGACTACAGTGTGTGTGTGTGTGTCTGTCATTTACACAATAGTATAGCCTGACTACAGTGTGTGTGTGTGTCATTTACAAAATATTACAGCCTGACTACAGTGTGTGTGTGTGTGTGTGTCATTTACACAATATTATAGCCTGACTACAGTGTGTGTGTGTGTGTGTCATTTACAAAATATTATAGCCTGACTACAGTATGTGTGTGTGTGTGTGTCATTTACAAAATATTATAGCCTGACTACAGTGTGTGTGTGTGTGTGTGTGTCATTTACAAAATATTATAGCCTGACTACAGTGTGTGTGTGTGTGTGTCTGTCATTTACACAATATTATAGCCTGACTACAGTGTGTGTGTGTGTGTGTGTGTGTGTCTGTCATTTACACAATATTATAGCCTGACTACAGTGTGTGTGTGTGTGTGTGTGTGTGTCTGTCATTTACACAATATTATAGCCTGACTACAGTGTGTGTGTGTGTGTCTGTCATTTACACAATAGTATAGCCTGACTACAGTGTGTGTGTGTGTCATTTACAAAATATTACAGCCTGACTACAGTGTGTGTGTGTGTGTGTGTCATTTACACAATATTATAGGCGGGCTAGAGTGTGTGTGTGTGTGTGTCATTTACAAAATATTATAGCCTGACTACAGTGTGTGTGTGTGTGTGTCTGTCATTTACACAATATTATAGCCTGACTACAGTGTGTGTGTGTGTGTGTGTGGCATTTACAAAATATTATAGCCTGACTACAGTGTGTGTGTGTGTGTCATTTACACAATATTATAGCCTGACTACAGTGTGTGTGTGTGTGTGTCATTTACAAAATATTATAGCCTGACTACAGTGTGTGTGTGTGTGTGTCATTTACACAATATTATAGCCTGACTACAGTGTGTGTGTGTGTGTCTGTCATTTACACAATATTATAGCCTGACTACAGTGTGTGTGTGTCATTTACACAATATTATAGCCTGACTACAGTGTGTGTGTGTGTGTGTGTGTCTGTCATTTACACAATATTATAGCCTGACTACAGTGTGTGTGTGTGTGTGTGTGTGTGTGTCTGTCATTTACACAATATTATAGCCTGACTACAGTGTGTGTGTGTGTGTCTGTCATTTACACAATAGTATAGCCTGACTACAGTGTGTGTGTGTGTCATTTACAAAATATTACAGCCTGACTACAGTGTGTGTGTGTGTGTGTGTCATTTACACAATATTATAGCCTGACTACAGTGTGTGTGTGTGTGTGTCATTTACAAAATATTATAGCCTGACTACAGTATGTGTGTGTGTGTGTGTCATTTACAAAATATTATAGCCTGACTACAGTGTGTGTGTGTGTGTGTGTGTCATTTACAAAATATTATAGCCTGACTACAGTGTGTGTGTGTGTGTGTCTGTCATTTACACAATATTATAGCCTGACTACAGTGTGTGTGTGTCTGTCATTTACACAATATTATAGCCTGACTACAGTGTGTGTGTGTGTGTGTCATTTACAAAATATTATAGCCTGACTACAGTGTGTGTGTGTGTGTGTGTGTCATTTACACAATATTATAGCCTGACTACAGTGTGTGTGTGTGTGTGTCATTTACACAATATTATAGCCTGACTACAGTGTGTGTGTGTGTGTGTGTCTGTCATTTACACAATATTATAGCCTGACTACAGTGTGTGTGTGTCATTTACACAATATTATAGCCTGACTACAGTGTGTGTGTGTGTGTGTGTGTGTCTGTCATTTACACAATATTATAGCCTGACTACAGTGTGTGTGTGTGTCTGTCATTTACACAATAGTATAGCCTGACTACAGTGTGTGTGTGTGTCATTTACACAATATTATAGCCTGACTACAGTGTGTGTCTGTCTGTTATTTACACAATATTATAGCCTGACTACAGTGTGTGTGTGTGTGTGTGTGTGTGTGTGTGTCATTTACAAAATATTATAGCCTGACTACAGTGTGTGTGTGTGTGTCATTTACACAATAATATAGCCTGACTACAGTGTGTGTGTGTGTCATTTACACAATAATACAGCCTGACTACAGTGTGTGTGTCTGTCTGTCATTTACACAATAGTATAGCCTGACTACAGTGTGTGTGTGTGTGTCTGTCATTTACACAATATTATAGCCTGACTACAGTGTGTGTGTGTGTCTGTCATTTACACAATATTATAGCCTGACTACAGTGTGTGTGTGTGTCTGTCATTTACAAAATAATATAGCCTGACTACAGTGTGTGTGTGTGTGTGTCTGTGTTTGTGACATCATGTTGAAGGAGAGACACCCAGACAGATTCCCTGTGCACTGTGAGACTAAACCTGTTTTGTAACCCTGCATTGCTAGAGGGGTGCGGGGAACTGTGCCTTACACTCATCATATTTGTTATCTGGAGTAACCAGTGCCAGCACATGTGCAGATGTCATGTGGTCCAAGGCACAGATGTTCTGGGCGTGTTTTAAATAATTGATATGGGAGGGAAAACTACATCATACAGTTTCACTGCATTTCCTGCACCCAACGAAAGGCCCTTCTGTTCCTTGTATCATGTGGGCAACGCAGACATTAGCTGAGATTTCAAAACCAGATTACTGGAGAATAGCGATAGCAGCAGCGTAGAAACACACCTTTGATTCTGTACGTTCTTCCGTTTGTTTATATGGTTTGCCAAAGTTTGTTTTTTTTTTTCTTCTTGAAGTAGTTTTCTCATGAACCGTTTATCACAGCGCCAAGTGTCTCATACCATTTGAACACAAACACACACACACACACACACACACACCTTTTCCCTGTTGATGTTTTCCTATGCATAATAATATAGAGAAGTCATGTTCATGTTTTGTAGGCCAATACAAGGTCTCACACACAATTTCTGTGTCAACTGCGTGTGTCTCACGCTCAGTGCATGAGACCTGACAGCCCTGCTTTTGACTCATCTGTGTCTCCGGATGTTCACCACTTCTCCTAAGGACTTTTAGGAGAAACATCTGTGATTAAACTGCAAGTCCCTTACTGAGACAAACATCTCTGAGAGCGAGACCCTCCCTGCAGAGAGATGGGAAACAGAAGCTGTGACATCAGAGAGCCTTACAGAGGGGAGACTCTGAGGATTTCAAAATAAAATCCTGCTGGCTGGGTCTCCCTCTCCTTCTGTCATAATGGATGGATGGATGGATGGATAGATGGATGGATGGAAGAATTGATGAATCGATGGATGGATGGATGGATGGATGAACACTTTGTCTATCCTGAAGGAAATGAACATGTCCAGTAGCTTATACAACATACATGCACCACCATCACCACCATTTGTCAGGTGCCAGAATAAACAACTCTTAATTTAATCTCACTCTAATGATACTAAAAAAAGGTTGTATTTGTTTCTGTTCTGCAATGCAATTGGGCCTCAGGGTCTAGAGGTGACCGAGACTCAACATGAAAATGATCCTCGTCCGGGTCCAAGTAGACGCTAAAACAGACTGTTGAATTTTATTCAGCACAGTACTTACTTACGAGTTTATTTACAGGCCACTCTAACAACCTAACTAACAAAGCCAGTGTGAACCAAACACTGGACAGATCAGAACCAACAAAGCAAAAGCACATTGTCTTTATCTCTTCATCTTTAGCTCTTATCTATTCAACACATGAGAAAACAAATATATAATAATATCAACACAAAACAACGCAGCTCCAGTCTCATCTCCTTATAGTCAGCAAAGCAGCTGAGTGGCACGGAGACTATACTGGCCAACGAGAGTGCCAGGTGGGAAGCAGAAAGATCTCAGCTTTTTATGGTGTGCATGATCAGACGCACTCACGCACGTACACACACACACACACACATACACACACGCACGCACACACACACACACACACACACATACACACACGCACGCACACACGCACTCACGCACGCACACACACACACACACACATATACACACGCACGCACACACGCACTCACGCACGCACACACACACACACACACACAGACACACACACACGCACGCACGCACTCACGCACGCACACACACACACACACACACACACACACACACACACACGCACGCACTCACGCACACACACACACACACACACACGCACATACACACACGCACGCACACACACACACACACACACACATACACACACGCACGCACACACGCACTCACGCATGCACACACACACACACACACACACATACACACACGCACGCACGCACGCACTCACGCACGCACACACACACACACACACACACACACACACACACACACACACACGCACGCACACACGCACTCACGCACACACACACACACACACACACACAGACACAGACACACACCCATGTTGTGCACGTGTCGTGCCAAAATTAATTAGAGGATTGATCTTTTGCGGTCAGTTCCACTGACCATCATGGAAGCGAATTGTTGCGGCATATGTGATGTGAACTCAATGTTTCAGTGATGCACGTGCAACATAAACAGATAAGGAACAGTAGAGTGTGTGTGTGATGGTGGACATCCCTTCAAAACAAGCCCTGCGGCTCCAGTCAGGCCTGTCAGCGGAAAACAACTGCGCTGGTTTAGTCCACTCTAAATTATTCACAAGGATGACAAATCAACCCAACGCAGACAGCTGTCTGCCTCTCATTATTTCACACAGCTGGACAAATCTGACTGCAGGCCATCACCACAGGAAGCACTGGCAGGAAAAAGGCTAAGCAACCTTGGCCAAAGTGAGGACTGTCTGGGTTAAAGAAAGGGAAGAAGAATCATGCAGGTGATGCAGACGGTCTTTTAGGAAGCATATCACACCTTAATTAAATGTGTGTTTGAACAAGTGTGTGTGTGTGTGAGGGTGAGAGAGAGAGAGAGAGTGTGAGAGAGAGAGACAGAGAGGTAGAGAGAGTAGGTAAGTGAGTGTGTGTGTGTGTGTGTGTGTGTGTGTGTGCATGATTGTTTATTGACTCCTGACAACCTGAACGACACCCTCTAGTTACACTGTCGGCAATCAGTGCCATAGACACATTGGAATTAACACTCCATATGAGGTAAGAGAGAAAGAAAGAAAGAAAGAAAGAAAGAAAGAAAGAAGAAAGAAGAAAGAAAGACAGACAGAAAAGAAAATGATGCAAATGGTATGTCCAGAGAGAATGAGTGGGGGGGGGGGGGGAGTGTGAGAGGGAGAAAGAAAAAGAGAGAGGGAGAGATGGAGAGAATCGGAGAAAAAAGGAGCAAGATGGGGGGAGGAGTGACCGGGTGTGGGGGGTATGGCGGACAATGGCAGGTGTGTGTGTGTGTGTGTGTGTGTGTGTGTGTGTGTGTGTGTGTGAAAATGGCAGGCTGTTCCATCCGTCATGAGAGGAGCGAGAAGCTAATGGCTCTCTGATTGCTTAGAGGTAAGCAGGCTTCACTGGGTAATTGCAGGCACAGCGTGGAACTACTTTGAAATGGAGCCATGCACACACACACACACACACACACACACAACACATACACACACACATACACACACACACACACCTGACTTTATGTAATTACGTCAGCTCCTTTTCACTTTTCACAAAAGTACTAGGTCTCCAAAAAGGAAGAAGGAAGAAACAGACACACACACTCTCACAAACACTCACATGTTTGAAAATGATTAATTGCTGAAACTGTTGCACTTTGGGGAATATGAAGCAGGAGGGTCTGTATAGTGTGTGTGTGACAGAGACTGTGTATGGGAGGAAGGAAGTGTGTGTGTGTGAGTATGTATGATAGAGGGAGTGTGTGTGTGTTTGGAGAGAGAGTGTGGTGTGTGTGTGTGTGTGTGCACACCTGAAGGAGAGTAATATGGATGAGTTGACAGTTTAGCTATAGGCTGTGTTGAGGTGATGTGTTGTCCACTGCAATGCTCCTGTTCAAATTAGCCATTAGTGTTAGCTGAGACTTGTTGAGAGAGGTTGACACACACACACACACACACACACACACACACACACACACACACAAACACAAATGGAGCGAGACCACACCACACACTCAGAGCTAGAGACAGGCAGACACACACACACACACACACGTGCGCATGCACGTGCACACATGCACAAACACTGAAAGAGAGAAAACAGCAGAGAGAGGTAGAGAAAGACAGACAGACATACAATATATAGAGAGACAGAGAGAAGGAAAAAAGAGATAAATAGAACAGAGGGAAGAAAATAGAAAGAAGAAAGAAAGGGACAGCGAGTGATCAAGAGAGACAGAGAGAAAAGAGAGCGAGAGAGAGAAGCAGAGTGAAGGAGAGCAGTTAGTGTGTGTGTGGTGTGTGTGTGTGTGTGTGGTGTGTGTGTGTGTGTGTGTGTTGGGGGAGGGGTGTAGGTGTACTTGTCTCCCTCGGCTCGTCTCTGTAATGTCTCCTGAGAGTGTTGCCAGGCGACAGAGTTGCCTGGGAGCAGGGCTTCGATGAGCAACCTCAGCACAGCATGGCTGACAGGACCAATGAGCAGAACATCACTCTGGCTGGTGGTCACACACACACACACGCACACACACAGGCAGACACACACACACACACACACATACAGGCAGCCACACACACACATATAGGCAGCCACATGCACACACACAGGCAGACACACACAGTCACTGACACACAGGTATAAGCACACATACATACACACAGAGATGTACAGTCAGACACAGGTAAAGCCATGTTCACAGAGACATGTGTTGACATGTGCACACACACACACACACACACTTGCAGGTGCCTGTGAATACACACACACATACAAATAAAATGACTGCCCTGGGTCCTTCCGTGATCAATGACCAAGCAAGGCAATTAAACAATCCACTGCACCACACACACACACACAGACACACACACACACACATACCACACACCACACACAAACACACATATACACAATCAGGATCAGACACACACGCAAACACACTACACAAGCAACTCAACAGTTTATTGCACACACAATATTTAGATTCACTAACCCGGAGCAGTGGGCTGCTTGCCACAGCGGCGGCCAGGGAGCAGTGAGGCCTGAGGTGCCTTGCTAAAGGGCACTCCAGACGTGGATGTACTGATCAAATGGGCCCTAACCAGTAGGCCTTGGCAGAGATAAGGAAAATAATGACAATAATCTGCAAAGTTCTGCAATTCTGGATGAGCCACCTTAGCATCAAGGCTGCTACATTAGTACAGGTCCACCACATACACACCAAATCCCAAATTGCCTGAAGTCTCCAGAAAAACTGCAAACACACATACACAAACACCTTCTTCAGACTATTATCCAAATGCTCTAAAGATCCCTGGCCATTTGCAACATATAGACCCTCTGTTTGAGGTCACCAAAAATATTTAGTACAACATAGTACTAAGCTATAGCTAACTAACAAACACAGTAGCGGCCTGACCGCTAAAAGCTAACTAATGAACACAGCAGCGGCCTGACAGCTGAAAGCTAACTAACAAACACAGTAGCAGCCTGACCGCTAAAAGCTAACTAATGAGCACAATAGCGGCCTGACGGCTGAAAGCTAATTAATGAACACAGTAGCAGCCTGACCGCTGAAAGCTAACTAACGAACACAGTAGCAGCCTGACCGCTAAAAGTTAACTAAAGGACGGAGCAGCGGCCTGACCGCTAAAAGTTAACTAACGGAGGAAAGTAAACAGTGTATTTCTGTTACACAGAAACAAGATGAAGGCAGGCTGCTTAGATAGCTTGTAGGAGAATAACAACATAACATTAAAACATAACATTAAAACCCACATAATGGCCGCTGTTATGTTATTGCCCAACTATTCAGATGTTCATCCATTCAGTGAAGGTCACAAAAATATTAGGCCTAATAATCACTCTGCTATCTGCTCTGTGGATATGGACACACATAAAATATTGAATTGGAATCCATTACCCAGGCAACAGTGTTGAACAACATTCACAAGAAGCATCATTTACCAAACTACAGGCAATGGATTGACCAAAACTATAAGTCCGAGAGGTGCAGAGAGAGAGAGAGACGAACATACAAATATTGATCAAAATCCACACACTCACACACACACACACACACACACATGCAGACGGACACACACTCACACCCACGCATGTACGCACATGGACACACACACTCAGCCACACACAGACCCACATGCAACTATACAACATGTGTATACCTGCAGAAAGATTTAGGCTGAATCCCAGTTCTCCCCCTTCGCCCTCTTTTAAGTCCCTTGTTTTTGTGGCATTCATGCAAGGTGAAGGGGAGTCCCAATTCTCTCTGGGAGGTGAAGGAGAATCCCAGTTCTCTCTGGGAGGTGAAGGGGAGTCCCAGTTCTCTCTGGGAGGTGAAGGAGAATCCCAATTCTCTCTGGGAGTGAGGGCTAAGGGTTGGGGCTACCTGGCCCTTTAAACAATTTTCACAAGCTCACTCAAAATGAAGGAGAACAAGGGTTCTCCCAGTGTGTTCACTGCGTAAGTTGCAGCCAGGTTTCAGCAGCAGAAGATAAACACCAGTTTGGCTAAGACTGACAGAGGAAGCACTGAAATCTGGTATTCATAATACATTTTAAAATCATGCTAGTGGTGTTTTGTGTTATATTCATCGTGGTCTTCTGGCCACAAAATACACAATATTCAGTCAGGTCTCTAATCATAACATCAGTTGTCTGTGAAAGTTATCAATGCTAATGTGATGCTAACGTATGTAATTGCGTGCGGATGCCTTTCTTATTCTGGTACATTTTTGCATTATTTGTTAGTTGGCAAAATGACAGTAGGCCTACAGTGAAACGTGGACACAAGTCTGCAGGCAGAGTATTTTCAGAGAGTAGCAAACTGACATATTGTGTCATTTTGGAGGGAAATATACTCACCCTTCCCATTTGTCACTCTGTCTCAAGAGATCAGGGTTAAGGGCTAAGGGTGAAGGGACAAGAGAAGAAATGGGATTCAGCCTTACTGTGCGTTCATGATGTATGTTTATATGTTTATATGTTTAAGTTCATACACTATGCACAGTCTATATCCTTTTTGGGTAAGAGTTTAGATTTGGGTCCACATATTCAGCATTAACTGGCATATTATGACCATGCAAATGAGTAACACACTATCCATTTGTTAGTCATTACAAGTCACTTATTAATACCTTATTCTACATGATCTTATTTTTCCCATAGTTGGCTATTACCTAGAATTTCTCGGCTATAAATTTCTAATTACTGCTTATTAGTAAGTAAGCTAGTTGCTGAATTATGATCTCAATACTTTTTGCTCAGTAAGGGGCTTATAAGGTGGTAGCAAAACAGGAGCAGTTACTGGAACACAGTACAGGACAAACACGAACAGAGCAAGAGAAAGAGATGGGAGAGACAGAGAGAGAGAGAAATGAAGAGAGAGAGAAATGAAGAGAGAGAGACTGTTAATTACTGTGTGTATTTGTGTGCAGTCTTAATCAGTGTTGCCAGTCACTCTGCCTCCCACATCAGGTCTTATCTGTTCTAATGCACTCAGCCACACATGGGGACCGGACAGCTGTGCCTACAACACCACACACACACACACACACACACACAAATGAGGTGTGTGTGTGTGTGTGTGTGTGTGTGGTGTGTGTGTGTGTGTGTGTGTCTGTGTGCGTGTGAGCGTTCATGCAGTTGTTTTGTCTGACAAATTTAGAGCCTTGATCAAGGAGGTCTCAAAGCCCAAGATTCACACACACACACACACACACACACAAAACCATGTTAGGCATGCCTCCTAACACACATCTCTCTTCCACTATCTCCAAGCAAGGTCACCCACACTAGAAGGTGTTCTCTCTCTCTCACACACACACACACACAGACACACACAGATATTGATAAATCAAGTACCACTTAGGTGTGTTACAAATGCTGAGTGCTACTCAATTTTCATCTCATTATCAAACTGACAAAAATGCTCTCACTCACACACACACACACACACACACACACACACACAGACACACAGACACACCTTTGTAAGCCCACTGCACACTGTATGATTCTGAGTGTGTGTTAGACAGACTGAGAGAGGGGCAGAGCTGCAGAAGGCTGCAGAAGCATTCTCTAACTCCAAAACAGTGATTTCTACCCTCCCACTCTCAACATAATGGGAGTGTTCACTAAAGATCTGAAGGATGCAACCTTAGGCAGAAACCCTCTAGACTAGCGCACTCCACCCACAGCCCCCCAGACCAGCCCCCCCCCCCCCCCCCAGCACACCCCCCACAGCCCAGACCAGACCAGCACACTCCACCCACAGCCCCCAGACCAGACCAGCACACTCCACCCACGGCCTTCAGACCAGACCAGACCAGCACACCCCACCCACAGCCCCAGACCAGACCAGCACACCCCACCCCCCCCCCCCCCCCCCCCCCCCCCCCCCCCCCAGCCACCCCACCACAGCCCCCAGGCCAGACCAGCACACTCCACCCACAGCCCCCAGACCAGACCAGCACACCCCACCCACAGCCCCCCCCCCCACCCCCCACACCCCCAGACCAGACCAGCACACCCCACCACAGCCCCAGACCAGACCAGCACACCCCACCCACAGCCCCAGACCAGACCAGCACACCCCACCCACAGCCCCAGACCAGAACATCACTAAACCCGCAGCCCAGACCAGACCAGCACACCCACCCACCCCCCAGACCAGAACAACACTAAACCCGCAGCCCGACCACATACCTACCCGCCCCCCAAACAATACACAACCCGCCCCAGACCAGACCAGCACACCCCACCCACAGCCCCCAGACGAGACCAGCACACCCCACCCACAGCCCCAGACCAGTTTTAATTGTTCAGATTAAAACAAGAGTGTTAGATCCATCCCTCCTCAGACACCCATAGATCCATCCCCCCTCAGACACCCATAGATCCATCCCCCCTCAGACACCCATAGATCCATCCCCCCTCAGACACCCAGTGTTATGAGTAAGATGTGTTTCAGGAGCTGGAAATAGAAGGATGTCATTTCTAGGCCCAAGGACTTGTGCTCATCTGTGGTGACCTAAACACCCCAACTGGTACACAACCCGAGATTTTAAGCACCCAAGGAGATCATTTTCTTAATTTCTCTTAATTTCTTAATTTTCTCTATGTCTTAAAATGTCCCCACTAACATCTCGCCTTCCAATAGGAACAACTTTGATGGACTAACAACCAGAAATGAGCTGTATGGAAACTGGGGTCTGTAAAGTGCCAATGGTCGGTTTCAAGGGGACTGTTTAGGAAGATACGCATTTTATTCAACTCTTGAGTACAGCACTGTAACAGATGATACATGACAACAGATATGGATCCATTCTCTATCAGATCATTCACAGTTAAACCACTAACATCAGACAGAAGTTAATATAAAATCAATAAAGACATAAGTTAATATTAAAAAATCAATAACTTATGTCTTAATATTAAATCAATGTATTCAAGAAATAAGTGCACAATAACAATTGGCAACAAAAGAACACATTTTGTGTGTGTGGGTTGAAAGGGTTGAACAGGTTTGAAAGGTACACACACACACACACACACACACACACACACACACACACACACACAGTATGTTCTAACCCAACAAAAGAACAAATATAATCTTCCAGGGCTGAAAAGCACACACACACACACACACACACACACACACACACACACAGTATGTTTTAACCCAACAAAAGAACAAATTTCATCTTCCAGGGTAAGGTAAGGTAAGACAAGACTACTGCTTAAGCCTGACCCATTTTAACATTTAGAGTAATGAATTTAATTGCAAGAATTATTGAAAACTCCACTGCATCTGACCCTACACGACTCCTGCTCTTCGCAGATGACCTGATTCTATACTGGCTGGTTCTGCTCTCCCCCACTAAACAGGGTCTGCAGCAAAACCTGGACCTGATAGACCAGTACTGCCAGACACTGGCCTTGGCAATCAACCTAAACAAAACTACAATCATGATATTAAAAAAAAGAGCCAGATCTCAGGCACCAAAACAAAAATGTACAATAGGAACACACACAACTGAACTCACAAATAACTACAGATATTTAGGCCTAAGAATTTGTTCAAATAGAAAGTTGAATCTTGCAGTGAATGATCTGAGAGACAGAGAACATATTTCTATGTCATAAAACTACAAATTCCTGTGAAAATTCCAATCCATATCTGGCTAAAAATATGTCACACAGTAATCAAACCACTTGCCCTTTATGGCAGTGAGGTGTGGGGTCCTATTACACACCAACATCTCGACAAATGGGAAACTGAGATCCTGCATGCAGAGTGCAAAAATATCCTAAGAGAGCACAGATGTGGCACAAACAATGTGTGCAGGGCAGAATTAATCCAATATCCATGAACCATTAAACTACTGAAAAGGGCAATCACATTCTAGAACCATCTGAAAAGTAATGACCTCACTCATACCATTTAAAGATCTGTAATACCAGGAGTTGAGCTAAGGAAACTGCCCCCTTACTCAGCTGGTCCTGAGTCTGTGTTCACACACACTAACACACTAACACCTCAGGACCAGGACCAAAAAGCAACTGAAATCGGGATAAACCAAATCACAAAAACCTTAAAGCAAAATTGCATAAATCATTGGAGGAGAGGCATCCATAGCTGACTGGAGAACAGGAAGAATGCCTACTAGGTTTGTGCACTCTTGACATGAACAAAGAAATTACTGTCCATTTACATTGGCTGATATACTGTAAACATATGTGCGTGCACACACACACACACACACACACACACACACACACACACACACACACACAAGGACACTCAAGGTCACTGACACACCCACACATACACACACGTTATGTATGTTATTGTTGTTTTTAATGTCACACTCATTACATGTACTTTGCGATGCTTTGCCAATACTGTGTAATATTACGGTCACGCTAATAAAGCTTCTTCAATTTGAATTTGAGAGGGAGAGATGAGATAAGATGGAGGGAATGTGTGTCTGTGTCTGTGTGTGTGTGTGTGTGTGTGTGTGTGTGTGTGCATGAGCAGAGAGATTTTAGTAGTCCTTATGTCCAGCCACTTCCATTCCACTGGTATCTGAAGCTAGAAGTGTAAAAATACAAAGTGTGTGTGTGTGTTTGTGTGTGTGTGTGTGTGTGTGTGTGTGTGTATGTCTGTATGACTATAAATGTGTGTGTGTGTGTGTGTGTGTGTGTGTGTGTGTGTGTGTGTGTATGTTTGTATGACTATAAATGTGTGTGTGTGTGTGTATGTTCGTATGACTATAAATGTGTGTGTGTGTGTATCAGGGGATGTGTAATTATTTGCAGATTAGGGGGAGTGAGGGCCAGTACTGCTCCTACTTTGATGGGATTAAGCACTCAATTACCCAGAAAATCTGCTCTCCCCACTCAGGTTCACACACACACACACACACACACACACAAACAAACACACACACACACACACACACACACACACACACACACACACACATACACACAGACAGAGAGAGAGAGAGAGAGAAAGGGTTGGTGTATCACCACAGTGACAGCATGTCACTATGATGCAGTCAACCTGCCGTGACCCAGGCAATAAAACATCATCTTTTAGTGTGTGTGTGTGCGTGTGTGTGTGTCTGTGTGTGTCTGTGTGTGTGTGCATCTTCAACATCATCTCTCAGTGGGGGGCAGGTGCCATGTTGATTGACAGTTTGTTTCTGAGGGTGTCTCTAATGACAAGGTCGCGACCCCTGGAAATGGCCATTTCCACAGCCCTTATTGGGCCATTACAGTATTATGGGCCACATAAAGACAGGATGGGGGAGAGAGAGGAGAGAGAGAGAGAGAGACAAAAGATGGGGAGGACAGGAAAAAAGATACAGAGGTATGGAGAGGAAAAAGGAAAGAGAGAAGAGAGGGAGAAGAAAGAAAAAGAAAGGAGAGGGAAAGAAGATGAGGGGAAGCAGGGAGAAGAAAAGAGAGAGAGGAGAGAGGAAAAGAGAAGGGCTGAAAAGAGAGGAAAAAAAAGAGATGAAGAAAAGAAAGGAGTGTGTTTGATTCTGTTCTCTCCTCAGACTCATCAGCTGTCCAGCCTGCCTGCCTAGCTACGTCTGGAGGCCTGAGACACTGACAGAGTGCAGCTACGCTACGACTGGAGGCCTGAGACACTGACAGAGTGCAGCTACACTACGTCTGGAGGCCTGAGACACTGACAGAGTGCAGCTACGCTAC
>PYXC01001987.1:22500-62467 GCA_015244755.2 Tenualosa ilisha
AACTTGACCGGCAGCAGACACTTTTACTCGAAGCCACACTTGTGGATCTGAACACAGGTCACCTGATTACCCATGATAATCATGTCACCTGATTACCCATCATATCACTGGCAACATCACCGCCGATCCAGCATGCACACATGGCTGATGAGTATGGTCTGTCAATCTAAGCTGCAATGAGGTGTTCTCATAAAAAAAGCTTTGTCGTTGAGTAATGCTGAATGCAGTGGCCCCACAGGGAGAAGAAGCCCGCTACCAACGTGGCGACACTACGTCCATATGATCTCTTTATTCTGTTTTGAAATACCACCGCCCCTTTAAAAAAAATTGTCACCTAAAACCACTCGCCAACATACTTTACCTTTAAGTGCTCCATTTGATGTAGGGGTTAGTTGAGTCCTAGATGTACTAAAGGCTTCCCCTTTAAATTATTTAATCTAAAAATACTACAAACTAAACCCTTAACTCTTTTAACCTAAAAATACTACATACTCCCCTTTAAGTGTTCTACATTAATCTCATGTAAGGATTAGTTGGGTCCAAGATATACTACTGACTTCTAATTGAAATGTTTTAACCCAAAAATAATACACAATCACATTTACATGTTTTAACATCTTAAAATACAACACACCTACCACAGACTACACACTTCTCCTTTATTTTCATTTTTTTATTTTTCACCTAAAACTACTAACTCTATACTGCTCTTTCAAATGTTTGAAACTGATGTTTAGTTCACTTTAGGTCCAGTGCACTGAGTTAATCTCACCTGATGTTTAGTTCACTTTAGGTCCAGTGCACAGAGTTAATCTCACCTGATGTTTAGTTCACTTTAGGTCCAGTGCACTGCGTTAAACTCACACGATGTAGTGTTTAGTTCACTTTAGTGTCCTGAGTTCAGTGGATGTGTGTGACGTGTGTGCTGTCCTGATGGAGAGATCCCAGTGAGACAGAATTGATATTCCTTCAGAGTTTGAGGAGGAGAAATAAATAAAGAAAGAGAGAAACGAGTGAATGAGCGAAGCGAGGGAGGCAGAAGAAGGAGGCAGTGTGAAAAATAGATCAATATTTAATTTTCTCCCCAGGTGATATGTTCATGAGCTAATCAGCTTGGACAGAGAAGATGACACCTGGAATGTTAATTAGAGAGAGAGAGGTGTGTTCTGTCTTTCTCCTCTTTTTTGTATCTCTCTCATTTTTCTGTTCTGTATGCTCTCTCTCTCTCTCTCTCTCTCTCTCTCTCTCTCTCTCTCTCTCTCTCTCTTTCTCTCTCCATAACTTGTTATGGCTGTCACTTCCCAATAAATCAAAGATCACAAGTCACTTCAAGCACAGATCAGAGACATACAGAGCAGCCAAACCAGTAAATGCCACCTGTCTTACACAGACACATGCACACACACCTGCACACACGCACGCACACACACATACACAGTGTTTGTCAATATTTTGCATCTTATTTACCTCTGCCTACTGAAAGGGTTCCTCCCTGACAGTAAACACCACATCTCAACTGAGGGCACATCTCTCCACTACACAAAACATCCCCTTTAACAGTAAACACCACATCTCAACTGAGGGCACATCTCTCCACTAAACAAAACATCCCCTTTAACAGTAAACACCACATCTCAACTGAGGGCACATCTCTCCACTAAACAAAACAGCCCCTTTAACAGTAAACACCACATCTCAACTGAGGGCACATCTCTCCACTAAACAAAACATCCCCTTTAACAGTAAACACCACATCTCAACTGAGGGCACATCTCTCCACTAAACAAAACATCCCCTTTAACAGTAAACACCACATCTCAACTGAGGGCACATCTCTCCACTAAACAAAACAGCCCCTTTAACAGTAAACACCACATCTCAACTGAGGGCACATCTCTCCACTAAACAAAACATCCCCTTTAACAGTAAACACCACATCTCAACTGAGGGCACATCTCTCCACTAAACAAAACAGCCCCTTTAACAGTAAACACCACATCTCAACTGAGGGCACATCTCTCCACTAAACAAAACATCCCTTTAACAGTTATTTACAGACGCAAATGAAAAATAGGCATGTAGGCATGACTTATAGTGTCACACTGACCAACAATAGACACACACACACACACACACACACACACAGAGGCAATTTCACTAATTGAACCTGAAGGGTTGTACTGAAGATAGGGAGGAGAGAAGAGAGCAAGAGAGAGAGGAAAAGTGAAGTGGATTCAATGCAATTCAATTATATCTATACAGCACCTTTTACAATGGTATTGTCTCAGGGCGCTTTACAGCAAGGAGCTCCCAAGAGCAACAGGGGGCAAGGAACACCTCCCTTGTGGTAGATAGTCTAGGAGGAAACCTTGGGCAGATCCATGGCTCAAGGAGCCAACCCAACTGCCAGGGGTCATGCAGGAAAAAGTACAACAGTGGTCATTATGATAGACTACAATGGTAGACCTTAATTTGTCAATGATTTTAGCTGAGTATCATAATAATTCCAAAATATTGTCCCACAACATTGTATGTTTGTCAAGCCACAAGTGGTTATCAAAAAATATGGCTGGACAGATTAGTAGCAGCCAGTCAAGGCGTGGGATTGATCATAGAGGTAACATTGGGAGGGTCCATTGTTACAGTGCCATTGTGAGGAGGGGTCAGTCACAGGGCCTCTAGGAAGGAGAGTCATCCCTGGCATGGGCGTCACAAGTTAGTCACATTCCTCTCAGGTGAGGCAGGGATGATACTCAGCAGAGATGATTGTGGTGTAGGTGGACAGAGGAAACAAATGACCCAGTCTCATACTGCACTGATCATATGTGTCATATGTGTATATATGAGAGAGAGAGAGAGAGAGAGAGAGAGAGTTGTGCGGCATGACACATGCAAGGTTTACGGCAGCACTAGCCTAATCCAGCATAACTAGGGTAGGTGCATGACAACCCAACACGACTGCAGGGATGGTCAGTGTCTGCCATGGCTCACAGCTGGGGGCAACAGTGGAGGCCATCCATCCCAACAGACCCATGAGGAGTGACAATCTACCAGCACCATCCCTAACTATGGGGAGCAGTAAAGAGAACGGTTTGAAGTCTCAGGTATTGAGAGTGTCCACTTGTCAAATGTGGGGGGGAGATTATTCCATAAGCATGGCGCAGGGTACTAGAAAGTTCTTCCCCCTATCGTAGATTTTGATACTCTTGGGATTACAAGGAGACCAGCATTCTGGGATCTTAGGGGTCTAGCAGGGCAGTAAGGGACAAGTAAGTCTGTAATACATGTTGGAGCAAGGCCACTGAGGGCCTTATAGGTTAGGAGGAGGATTTTTAAAATCGATTCGACTTTTAATAGGGAGCCAGTGTAATGATGCGAGGATAGGAGAGGTGGGTTCATATTTTCTAGTCCTAGTGAGTGTTCAGGGTGCAGCATTTTGTATTAGCTGTAGGTTTTTAATACAGGTATTACTACACCCAGAGAACAGAGCATTACAGTAATCAATCCTGGAGGCAACAAATGCATGTATTCATTTCCCCACATCCTCAAAGGACAGGAATCTTCTAACCTTAGAGATAATACACAGATGAAAAAAGAAGGATTTAAAATATGTTTTACATGACTTCTCAGAGGTCCTGGTCAATGATGGAGAGGTGAAGAGAGTGGAGGAGGAAGAGAAGAGCAACAGAGAAGAGAACAGAAAAGAGGAGGAGAGAGGAGGGGAGAAGAGGACAGGGGAGAAGAGAAGAGAGGAGGAGAGAAGAGGAGAGGAGAGAAGAGGAGAGGAGAGGAGAGAAGAGGAGAGAAGAGGAGAGAGGAGGAGAGAAGAGGAGAGAAGAGGAAATGAGAATCTAGGCGGAGGAGGAAGAAGAGGAAAAGGAGGAGAAAAAGGAGGGGGAGGAAGAGGAGGAAGAAGACCCTGTGTGCTTTGGGCAGCAGCAGTGAGACATCCCTCAGCATCTGCACACGCACACACACACACACACACACACACACACACACACACCCCTCAACATCTGCACACACACACACACACACACACACACACACCCCTCAACTTCTGCACACAAGTACACATACACACACCCTTCAGCATCTGCACGCACACACAAACACACACCTCAGCATCTGCACACAAGTACACACACACACACATAACACACAAATACACACACACACACTCAGCATCTGCACACACACACACACAAACACACACCTCAGCATCTGCACACATGCACACACATCCCACTGTATCTGCACACACACACCTGCAGAAGGTCAAAACCACCCACAATCCAGGAAGGGTGGAACCCTAAACACAGCTGGCAAAACACCCCATACTCTCTCTCTCACTCACACACACACACACACACACACACACACACACACACACACAAACACACACAGCAAGAATCCATCCATTTATCCACAAAACCCCCACACAATTACATAACTTTATAAGTCCAAATATTTCTCTCGCTCTCTCTCACACACATAGGTGAACTTGCTACACACACACACAGTCTCACACTCACAGACGGTGGTGTGGTTGGCACTGTGGGGCAGTGATGTGGGTGTGAGGTGTGAGGGGGCACTCTGACTACTTACCACAGCACCCGCTGCCACGGCAACATGACTGATTGACTTGGGCTTGAACTATACAGCTACACAGCTAGTTCAAGTAGAAATGCACAGTGTGTGTGTGTGTGTGTGTGTGTGTGTGTGTGTGTGTGTGTTTGCTGTACAGATATACTGCAGTTATCCTGTGAACTGTACTTCCTTTAGACTGTGTACTGAATGCTGTGATTGGTGTGTTGTACACTGCTTCAGTGCATGGCTGGATCTCAGCCATCCATATACTGCCATGGAGAGGCTTACAAAGGAGCACAGTGCACACAATGACACCTTAGTGTGTGTGTGTGTGTGTGTGTGTGTGTGTGTGTGTGTGTGTGTGTGTGTGTACATCTCATCTCCCTCTCAATGTCACCTCTCAATGTTCACAGTGTTAACGAGCCTGCAATTAACTCCTCCAGCCATCTAAAGACAAAACACAATGAAGAGAGAGAGAGAGAGAGAGAGAGAGAGAGAAGGAGAGAGAGGAGGAGAGGAGATGAAGAAGGGGAGGAGAGGAAGGGAAAGAGGGAGAGGGGGATGAGAGGAGAGAGAGAGGGGGATGGAAAATGTGAGGAGGGATCAGTGAGAAGGAGGGATGAAAGAACCACATTCCTTCTCTCTACTTTGATTTCATGCTTTATCTCCCTCTCCCCCTCTTTCTTTCTCACTCTCTCTATGCCTCCTCTTTTCTCTTCTTTTCTTCATTTCCCTCTCTATATCCTTCCTTTCCTTCTCTCTGCCTCCCCCCCCCCCCCAACACCTCCCCTCTTCTCTCTCCCTGATCTATTCCCTCTCTCCTCCCCTCTTCTCTCTCCCTGGTCTATTCCTTCCTCTTTCTCCCCAACTCTCCATCTGCCCCCTCTGTGTCTCCATCTCTTTCTTACTCTCTTACTCTCTCTCTCTGTTGCTCTCCCTCTCCATCTGTCTCTCTTTCTTTCTTTTCCCTTCTCTCTCTCTCTCAGGCATACTCAGCTGTCTAAAGTGATGCGATGGCTTTAATTGGCTGTCCTCTTTGCCAATGTGGTGATGTCATCATTGGATGCCGCTAGGAACACAGAAGTACCCCAGAGCTGCTGTGACACACACACACACACACACACACACACATACACACACACAATTGCTATTTTAACATATGCAATTCATGTAGTCTCTACTCTATTCAAGTAAAAGAAAAATCTGTACCAATAAAGCTCATTAGAAGTTCAAATTGAGACAAAGAACAAACGACACCACACACACACACACACACACACACACACACACACACACACACACACACACACACTCCTTGATAACAGTAGCCTTAGGCTATAGGAGATTAGTGGCCACATTGTTGGATGCACAAACAAATAGAGACACAAAGAAGCAGTGCTCACTTACTGCAAGATACAAACACACACACACACACACACACACACACAGAAATGCACCCACAAACACACATGCACTCACATACACACACAGCACAGACACATCCATATCGCTCTTGCTTTCCTCAAACACAAAAGGGTTCAGCCACTGAAGTGTTGCAGAATGATTTCTTTCAGTGAAATCTCCCATCATCTCAACACAGCGAGATCAAATCCACGAGGCCAGCGTGTGACTCACCTAGAGTCTTTAAGCTCACAGGCCGTGCTGGAGAGCTGCACTCCCATCTCAACCCACTGCACTGAAGACAACGGCACAGTGAATGAATGAGGGAATGAATGAGGGAGTGAAAGAATGAATAGGGGAAGGATGGAAGGAGCAAAAGAAAATGAGTGAATGACAGACTAGGAGAGTAAATGTAGTACTGTATGACGGAGTGAATGAGTGTGTGTGTGTGTGTGTGTATTGTTAAAATTGCATAACTCTTGCTCATTGATTATAATTCATTTTACAGTATACCTACATCAAATTCTGTTCAGTTCAGTTCATGGTGCATTAAGTGCTCTGTTTCTGGATGTCAAGGGAATAAGTACTCTGCCAAAACACACCTGTTATGCAAAAGCACTTCTGAATTCATATGTGAGTAGACAGAGAGAGAGAAGGATAAGGAAACGAGCAAAAGACAGAGAAAGAGAAAAAGAGACAGATGAAGGTAAGGAGGGATAGAGTACACCCACCTCATTATTCCCCTCTCCTTCCCACAAAAAAGAAAGAAAAGAATGTAGGGAGAGAGAGAGAGAGAGAGAGAAGAAGCCTGATGGTGTTTCAGGCCAGTGAGCAATTCAGTATGAGCTCTTGGGGCGGTTGATGATCGGCCCATGACACTCGGGGTGTGTGTGTGTGGTGTGTGTGGTGGTGTGTGTGTGTGTGTGTGTGTGTGTGTGTGCGGGGTGGGTCAGGGTGGAGCTGGAACAACACTCTTTATCAGACCAGATTAGCTCCCAGCTCAACAGAGATGGCCTTTCTCCCCTTTATCAATTTACTCACTCTCGAAGTATGTGTGTGTGTGTGTGTGTGTTCACTCATTTGTGTGTTTGTGTAAATGCCTGTGTACATGTGCATTTTTGTGGAAGTCTGTGTTGGCATGTTCATGTGTAAAAACATATGTATGTGTGATGGAATGTGTATGAATGTGTGTGTGCGCGTGCGTGTGCGTGAGCGTGCGTGTGTCTTTCTTCTATATTTGTCCCTCAGAGTGCCCTGTTGTGCCTCTCTCCCCCCTGGGGCCACAGGTCAGATGAAGTCATTACCCAGAAGGCTCTGCTCTGTTCTGATTGCACGCGCTTGTCTAACCCTAGGCACCAACAGGGCCATTACCATGTAAATGACTAAACAACACATGGGGAAAGAAAAATAAACCAAAACCAGCCCGGCTTGACGTCGTCTCGTCTCCCCCGCATCCAAAGCAGGTCACCTCTGCAGGCAGATACCCTCCACTGCCTCCCCAGGACTGCTACGGAAGACTGGAGAGAGAGAGTAGCACATTAGCGTCATGCTAATGAGGGAGCAATCGCACTCACACGTCTGTGTGTTAACCCGCTAAACGTGTGAGATGCTAGCAACATAGCAAACAACCACGGGGACCAGATAAGGTGTTTTTCTCTGCTGCACTGCGTGTAATTGTTCAGAGTATGTCTGAATATGTCTGAGTATGTCATAGTACTTTCATATGCTACTGGAAAGTGGGAAAAGTCCCACTTTAGAGTGGAGATAAATGTCAGATGAACTGGGTAGTTCCCAGCTTAAACTGGGATCTTTGTAAAAGTGTCCTGACGTCACTCAGCAGGGAAAGATCAAAGACAAACAAGTGACCTCATTGTTTACTTACATTGTCCTCATAAGCAAAGTGAGGTCAGCTGATGTAAGCTTTCTTGACCAATCAAGAGTGACGTAGCCCCTCTGACATCAGAAACTCCCCTCTTCCCAGCATCTCGTGAACACAAATAACTAACCAGCACCAGTTAATGTGCCATTTGTTGGACTAGATAGCGTCCCTGAGTCATCTGTGTAGTGTGTGAGTCAGGATAGAGCCGGACGCAAAGGAACATTATCAGCTCCCTATCTTATTCCTTTGCCCGGGGGGTGGTGTGTGGTGTGTGTGTGTGTGTGTGTGTGTGTGTGGGGAAAGAGGAAGAGGCTAAAAGGATTCCAAAGAACACAAGAAGTAAACAGATAAGCACACACACCTCCCACCCATTTTTTCTCATTGCTGTTCTTACTTTGTTTTTCAATTTTCCGAACTGAGGCTGTAATGCATCTGCGAATCATCCAAAAGGCCATTTGTATTGTCCTGGGTGAAAGATATTATTATTCCGGCACCACAGAGGCTCAACTTCTGGTGACTAAAAGTAAGAATCTGTTCAATATCAGCAGAAGATACTTAATTACTGATTGTGGACATAAAGATATAATTTATTTATGCTGTTGGACTGCTCTGAGTAATTCAGCCTGTGTTGAAAGCACAAGCATGAAAAAGCATTAAGTGTAATCAGGACTCAGGTGATTTTGTTCCACCTGCACAAACCTGATTGATGATTTGATTAGAGCTAGGACTCTGGAGCTGTGGGGGCGAGAGGTGATGTCCTTGTGGTGTGCGTGTGTGAGTGTGTGTGTGTGTGTGTGTGTGTGTGTGTGAGAGAGAGAGAGAGAGAGAGAGAATCTGTGTGTGTTTATGTATGTGACTTTGAGAGAGAGGTAGAGGAAGAGTGTGTGTGTGTGTGTGTGTGTGTGTGAGAGAGAGAGAGAGAGAGTGTGTGTGTGTGTGTGTGTGTATGTGTGTGTGTAACTGCGTCACAAGAGGTGACATCCTCACAGAACTCAGACATCAGAATCAGTCCTCCTCAATCCAATTAGACTCTCACAGCAAGGCATCTTGGGTACACCACCTGCCAGTGACGGCCTGCATGCGCGCACACACACACACGCACACACACACACTTCTCTCTCCCTCACCTACACACAGGAATCACCAGGCCGCAGAAACACGGTTGGGAAATGTCAAGCTCCATGTTCACACCAACCCGACCTCACAGCTGACACATCACACACACATGGGGGGAGGGGCTGTCTCTCTTTCTCTCTCTTGCTTTCTCTCTTTCTCTCTTAAACACACACACACTCACACTCTCTCTCTCTCTCTCTCTCTCAAACACACACAGATTCACATTTCCCCGCACCAACAGTTGATCGTGTAAGACACACATGATGGATAGAGAGAACGTTCATTTATCTGTGACGCAGACAGACAGAAGTTGCCTATGATGACAAACGTTCAGCTGCGCCTGGTGTTTAATCTAGCCCTGGGCTGATGAAAAGGGTGTGTTGTGCATGTGTGTGTGTGTGTGTGTGTGTGTGTACTGGATGATGGAGACAGGGGTTTGTGTCTGAGGGGAGGAACTCTATTAATCAGCCATGGGAGATGGGAGGCCCTCTGACAAAAGCACACTTCCCACAGCACACTTCAACATGGACTTAACCCCTAAACCCTATTCCCTAGTTCTGTTTTCTAATCCTTTATTCTGCCCTAAGCCCTATTCCGTAGTTTTAATTCCCTATTTTCTACCCTATTCCCAAACTGTATTCCCTAGTCCCATCTGATTCATGCCAGGTACATCTCCGTGGGTTTAGGATTTAGGGTCAGGGGTAGGATTAAAGTTAGGGGTTAGGGGTTAGGATAGTTGCACGGTATTTAGGTGCATTTGGAAACTGATGAGCTGATAAATCCATTCGGATTACTTTAGTAGGTGTTACACAGAACAATTTAGTCAGTGACAATGGTGACATCCTAGGCCCCTAGAGAGAGAGTGTGAGTGAGAGAGAGAGAGTACGAGTGAGAGTGTGTGAGTGAGAGAGAGGGAGTGTGTGTGAGAGTGTGTGAGTGAGAGAGTGAGAGAGAGAGAGAGAGAGCGTGAGCGAGAGCGCACATCTATTCAGCAGTCGCTATGGTTACATAGAAGAGGTTATCATAAGGAATGTTCAGCAGTCGCTACAGCGACATAGAGGAGGTTGTCATGAGGACAGTTTAGTGGTCGCTATGGTGACACAGAGGAAGCAAATGTAACGACTGTTCAGTGGTCGCTATGGCATCATAAAGGAGGTTGTTGCTCATCAGTTGCTATGACTAGATGTCTTTCACCTCTCTGGCGGTCTTCAGAAAACTTGACTCATTCTTGGAAGCCAAAGTCAATTTTTTCCCTTTCCTCTCCTTTTCTGCCTTCTCTTCTCTCTATCCATCTACCCCTCTCTCTCTCTCTCTCTCTCTCTCTGTGGCATCCATCAATCTGGAGGCGGTGTAGTGGCCTTTAAAAAGCCCAAACTTGTAATCGGATAATTAACAATCTGTTCCATTTCTGTGCGGGAGAACTGGCAACGAGGAGGACAAGAACAGAGAAGACTCCCTCTCCCCTCCGTCTTTCTCTCCACCCCCCCCCCCTCTCTCTCTCTCTCTCCGTCTTTGCCTGTCAGTGCACTGACCTTTCCAAGGGTCTGTGGATGGAGAGAGGGAGGAAAGGAGGAAGAAGGGAGGAGGAGAGAGGGAGAGGCAGAGGAGTGGCGAGGGACGACTCGTTTTAATTAGCTGAGCTGCGGGGTGTGTGGGCTGAGAGAGGACAGGGAGATGGGGAAGGCGAGAGATGTAGGGAGAGAGAGAGATGGAGAGAGGGAAAGAGTGATGTAGACAGGAAGAGACAGAACACAGAAGAGAGAAGAGTGAAAAACATGAAAAAGTCAGTGATCTTTTTTATTTCTCTCTCTCTCTCTCTCTGTCTCTCTCTCTCATTTCATCATGCCATCTTATTCAAGACAAACAAAAGATGGAATGCATTTTCCTCTTTGTCTCTATGTAAGATTTGTCACGCATTCTTTGCAACGACCTCAGGGATCGTGTGTGTGTGTGTGTGTGGTGTGTGTGTGTGTGTGTGTGTGTGTGCGCGTGTGGGGCAGAGAGTATCTGAGGACGTCAAAGATATTAGTTGTGCACAGGGAGCTCTTCCTGTCCCCTTGTTTATTTCTGTGTGTGTGTGTGTGTGTGTGTGTGTGTGTGTGTGTGTGTGTGTGAGAGAGAGAGAGAGAGAGAGTCTGGCATGTGTGTGTCACCGTGTTTATTTGGCATGTGTTTGCGTATGCATTCATTTGCATTAGACGGGGGGGGGCCTCAGTGAGGGCATGATGAGGTCACAATGGTTGTCATGGCAAAAGGGCTGGAACTGATGCATGGGAGAGATGGGGCAAGCGTTTGATAAGTTCCGTATTCTATTTTCACAGGGGGGGGGGGCGGCGGTCCCTTGTTATGCAGACCAGAGTCCAGCCCTAACACACGGCTATACAAGATCACTGAAAAGTGTATATTATGTGACACGCCTGCTTATGCAGACCAGAACTATTCACGTTTGCTACCATTGTAACGCATTACGTTGCTCTATCTTGGTCAGTATATAGTGATCTTTGGTAGAAGTACATAATCATGGCATTAGAGCAGCTTGCCTTACAAACACACACACACATACACACACACGCACACACACTCACACACACACACACAATCATGCACACTCATTTGGGTGCATACAAATGTGGACTCTAACGTCTTGAGTTCAGTGCATTACATTAGGTTCCCAATAGCTGGCCTTGTTGATGCCTCTATTCAATCAATGCAATATTTTATTTAAAGAGGATATAGGATGGATGAGTGGAGTATTATATTTTATTTAAAGAGGATATAGGATGGATGAGTGGAGTATTATATTTTATTTAAAGAGGATATAGGATGGATGAGTGGAGTATTGTATTTTGTTCTCTGATTTCAAAACTGAATATATTAAACTTTGATTTATCAAAAGTAAGCTCAAGTGCAATTTTACAAGCTCAATTAAAACTTAATATTTTGGCTGGGTGTTGAAATGGTCCTTGTGGCACCTCTTTGGAAACCACAGTTGATCAATATTTAACACCACATGCAGGCTTTGTTCCAGTTTTAGTGGCTATTTCTAAGTTCAAGATGTTCATATGAATGTCTTATGTTCATGAAGCTCTTTGTCCATACACAACCTCACCTAATTCATCAACGCCAAAGCTAAAATGATTTTTCATTCCATGTCTCCTTTAAGGATTTGATGTCCCTCATATGTGGACACACACACACACACACACACACACACACACACACACACACGTGTGTGTATCAGTGGCGCTCACTTTACTAGACACACACAAAGAGAGACTCAATATGCAACTCAATATGTGCTCACTCACTCTCCCTCACACACACACGCACACACACACACACACACACCAACATCACTCTAAAACATCACAGGCCTTTCCAAACACAAACACACCTCTCGTTGGGTAAATGGCAAAACAAAATATCATCACTAATTAAAAATGCACACAGATGTGTGTGTGTGTTATTGTGTGTGTGTGTGTGTGCGCGCGCGCTACCACACACATCATCTCCAATGCAAATGCACGTCATATGGCAGATTTGCATATTAAATGCAGATAGTGTTCTAATCCCTCCAAATGTAATTTAGTATTCGGCCCTGCAAACACAAAGCCTCTATAGTCGTGTGTGTGTGTGTGTGTGTGTGTGTGTGTGTGTGTGTATTCACAGGCCCTGCAAAGACAAAGCCTCTATAGTCGTGTGTGTGTGTGTTTGTGTGTGTGTGTGTGTGTGTATTCACAGGCCCTGCAAAAACAAAGCCTCTATATTAATTTGTGTTGATTGTAGCAGTAGTGAGCACAAACAAACTAAAACAAAACACAGTAGCAAAAGAGTGATAACGGAGACCAATGTAGTGCGTGTGTGTGTGTGTGTGTGTGCGCGTGTGTGTGCGTGTGTGTGTGTGTGTGTGTGAGCGAGCGAGTGAGAGAGAGAGACTGAGAGAGAGATAACATCTCCTAATTCTGCCTGAAGGTAATCCTCATAGACAAGCAAACTCTGAGTCCCTGAATTGAAAGCTTTTGATTTGGGGGCTTCATGAGCCACAGTCTACTGCTGCAGGCACACAGGAGGAATTACATATTTCACACACACAAACACAAACACACACACACACACACAAACACAAACACACAAACAAACACAAACACACACTCCCCCCTCTCTCTCAGACTTTTTTCCACCACCTTCGCAAGATGGCAAGATAGAGTTTGTTGCACTCCTCTGTCTTTCTTATACACACACACACACAGACACACACACACACACACACACACACACAGACACAAGAAAGGAAAGTGAACTGGCGATGATATCAGTCTTTTAATTTGGCATCAGAGCCACTGCTAATTGTTGCTCTGAGTAGAAATGTGTGGAGAAACCACAGCTGAAACAAGAACAAGCAAACAAACACACACACACACACACACACACACACACACACACACACACACACACACACACACACAAAATTGACCAATAAAACCCATACACACACATAGGTAAAAAGGCAAACATACAAAGACACAGACAGACAGACAAACACTCACACACACACACACACACACACACACACACACACACATCCAAACGCTGGAGAACTGAGTGTGTGAGTTCTGAGTGTGTTGGTGAGCTGCCTGACAGAGGAGATCCAGAAGATGGAGTAGAGGAGGAACAGTGGACCAGGAGAGGAGGAGAGGAGGAAGAGAGAAGAGGGAGAGGAGGAGAGGAGGATGAGAAGGAGAGGGAAAGGAGGAGAAGAGGAAGAGAAGGAGAGGGAGAGGAGGAAGAGAGAAGAGGGAGAGGAGGAAGAGAAGTGGAGGAGAGGAGGAGAGGAGGAAGAGAGAAGAAGAGTAGAGGAGGAGAGGAGGAAGAGTAGAGGAGGAGAGGAGGAAGAGTAGAGGAAGAGAGGAGGAAGAGTAGAGGAGGAAGAGTAGAGGAGGAGAGGAGGAAGAGTAGAGGAGGAGAGAGCAGGCTATGAAAGAAGAGTAAAATGTAAGGACTGATCAGCTGATTAACAGGCCCTTTGGAGAGCTGAGTGTGTGTGTTTTTAATTTACAATGTGTGTGTGTGTGTGTGTGTGTGTGTGTGTGTGTGTGGTAGGGTAGGGTAGGGGTGTGTGATAGGTAGGATGGGAGTTTCAATGTCCCCCCTGCACACTAGGCCCTGAGCCCTCACGGACTTAATTAACGAACCCTGTGAGTTAGCTGTGAGTGCTCAGCTCAGAATAGTTCTATCACCACCTGTGATAAGTGGTTCCATTAGCAACACTAAAGTCACGCTGCCAACACACTTCTGTTTGCGTGTCTTGGGAACTGTAAACTGCCTGCAGGGGCTTTTTTGACGTCTGCATGCTTCTCTGGTGTTTAACGTCACAACACTATGAACTGTGGGTAATTCCCTTTAGCGGAGTCTGCTGGGGGTAATTCCCTTTAGTGAAGTCTGCATGCAATGCAGACTTTAGGAAATGGCACAGAAAGGGTGCAGCCGAGCCCTCACACACTTAAGATTCTGACAGCGGGACACCCCTAAACCCTAAACCCTTGCACACTTACATACATACGTCATTACAACTTACATACATCCATACAAACTTACTTACGTACATTTACATCTGTGAGCCTGTAAGGATGGACATTGAGACTGGGCCATTATCTCAAATATTTAGAGGGGAAATCTTATGAAACAATAAATTCATGTCGACTCTCTCACTGTTCCAAGACGTCACGGTACACACACACGCGCACACACACACACACACACACACACACGGGATGGGGGCGAGTCACTTTAACCAGAGCATGACCCTCTTCCTAATTCCATATTTGTCTTAATTTCACCACCTTATCAGTAGCTCACATCCCCACCCACCCTCAGACTGACTGACTCTCTCACTCTCTCTCTCACACACACACACACACACACACACACACACACACACACACACACACACACACACACACGCAGTTAAATGACCCCACTGTTGTTGTCCGGATCATCTCCAGCCTTGACCCTCTGAAGCTCTGCACGTCTAACATTCAGTCTGTCACACTTTCTGTGTGTGTGTGTGTCCAACCTCTGTCTGCAAATGAAGTGCAGTACATATCGACCCTCTATGGCAACAGCAGACGTCCACTTTTTTTTCCAAATGAAGTTAGTATGTTTTCATGAAAGAGCACAAAACAAGCTAATAAAATATAATACTGTGCAACACACTACTAGATAAAGCAGCTCAAAGTGTCAGGATTTGGAAAAATGGAGAAACGGCTGTGAAGACACTGGAGGAGTTAATGTGTTTCCCATTGCACATGTGCAACACTGCACTGACTGTGCATGAGTGCTGAATCAAAGGCAGAGATCCTTTGCATCAAGAACAGCATGTTATCAACCGGAGGGATCTGGAGAGGTAGATAACTGTGCACTGATGCAATATATGTCGATATGCAGCCAGCAACATCAATGCACAAATCACCTTCAGCTTGTTCTACAGGCACTGAGATTAGTGGCCTGTTGTTGAGAATGTAGTCAAAGTAAGAGTCAGAGACTTGGAGTTTAGATGTGTAGCCTCTTCACCTTTGCCAAAGATAGAATCAATTTAAAACTCTTAAAACTAAATGTGCACCTATTACTTTCAGGTACATTACATTACATTACACACACACACACACACACACACACACACACAGGGATATTTATGGCCTCTTCTGCTGCCCAGCTTTCAAAACAAAGGTTTCTGACTGTCTGTAGGACACGACATCAGTGAGCCTGATGGGAAACAAACACCAAAACCTAGGTAACATCAAACACCCAGACAGCTAAACCACAATCACAATCACACACACACACATACACACACACTTGCTCATGACCTGCAGATGTAAATTTAGGAGATCCACTCTCTGTCCCCATCAGAAGCAGAGCATGGAGGATATTTTGACACTCTCTATGGTGCTGTGTTTGAAAGCCAACCCTCTCCTCTCCTCTCTCTCTCTGACTCACACACACATACAGGCAGTTCACATCGTGCTTTGAGCGTCTACTCTGACTTTTATTTTATTACATTTTATTCTGTTATATATCAATCACACTGTAATTCATAAATGTCTTTATGTAGGTGTTTTTGTGACCAACACTGTTGTAGCGGTAGCTTGTCAACAATCGCCTCCCCAGAGCGGAGGTCACCTCACGAGCGGAGGTCACCTCACGAGCGGAGCTCACCTCACGAGCGGAGGTTATCTCATGAGCGGAGGTTATCTCATGAGCGGAGCTCACCTCATGGAACATCCTCAGATAAGTAGTTTATTTGTCTTACATGAACTCAAACATACTGGGCAAACATACACACAAGCTCCATTGCATTCATGTGGCTACAGGTGACACTGCTTATATCACACGTCAATCAATCAAATCCCATTTGACAGAATTATTCATCTGTTATTCACACAACAGTGCAAAATACTTCAAATAAAGACCTATCCATATATCATTAACATGAACATTATCAGTATTTTACAGTCTTTATGCAACTTATAATGCAACACAAACATTTTGAAAACTCAAAAGGACAAAAGGGCTCCAAGGGGGGTTGTTTACTTTGTTGTAATCGAGGTCATTTGTTTATTCCAATATTGTCTGTGCTGCGACATAGCAGTGTGTTTCAGGTTTGAACAGGAGTCGCTTTTTGAGAAGGGTATCAAATATCGAAAAGAATTGCCCCTCACACTACTTCCACACATCTACATACACACACACACACACACACACACACACACACACACACACACACACGTCTTTTCTAACTGCATGCTGGGTCAGTTTCAATTAGAATAATAATTAGGCCTTTAGTTTGATCCCCCTGAAACACTCAAATCCATTAGAAAAATAATGTGTGTGTATGTATATGCGTGTGCGTGTGTGTGGTTGGGGGGGGGGTACTAGTCAACCCCCCCCATTTCCTTGAATTAATTAAGGTGCACACTCACATTATTAATTTGTTGTTCCTAGACTGAAGTAATTATGCAGGTTTCCTGGTCAGTGTACGGCTTATTAAGTAATGAACAAGCAGTAGCAGGAACTGCTTACTGAAACTGGTCTGGGTGGCTGCAGGTATTGGGGAGGGATACGTGTGTGTGTGTGTGTGTGTGTGTGTGTGTGTATTTGTGCATGTAAGTATGTATTAATGTGTGTGCGTCTGTATGTGTGTGTGCGCTGGAGGGGCACATGTATGTGTGTGTGTGTGTCCGTGTGTGTCTGTCTGTGTGCAAAAATAAGGGTAAGTTTACTAACAGATAAAAGATCTATATACAATATACATACATATCTGAGTATGCATATGTGTGTGTGTGTGTGTGTGTGTGTGTGTGTGTGTGTGTGTGTGTGTGTGTGTGTACTACTCCCTGTACAAATCCATGAGTGGATGAGTCCATACTGTGGTCATGACTGATAACTACATCAACTACAGGACACTAAATGCTCAGCTATTTGTGCGTCAAAAACCCTCAAGGTTTCAAGACCTCAAGATTTTTTACTGTCATTGAACAGTTGCCTGAAATTAGCCTGCAAGGCCACAAAGGTGCAATCAATGCAATTAAGAGAGAGAGTAGAAGTGTCAAGTGTCAAGAACCAGTGGGAAGGAGGGGGGTGTAAATACAAGGGTGAAGGAGATAAGGTGTCAGGTGTACCAAGTACAAACACAGCAATGAAGAGGGGACATTCAAGTGTATAATAAATACCCTCAGAATCTCTCTCTCTCTCTCTTACACACACACACACACACACATACAGACAGACACCCACACACACACACACACACATACATACAGACAGACACCCACACACACACACACACACAGAGAGAGAGACCAAACAAACAAGAGCAGACAACAAAGGGCATTGCTTGAGGCCATCAGGCTATGCTGCTTGGGAGAGGAATGCTGGATGGAGGCCTGTGCGTGTGTGTGTGTGTGTGTGTGTGTGTGTGTGTGTATTGAATCAAAGAGCAGTGGCATCCTCTGATGGGTACCTACAGGGCTTGCCTTACACACACACACACACACACACACACTCCCACTTTCACCACTCTCAGCTTGGCCTTGCAAGCAATCATATACACATGACATTTATTTATGTGTTTGTTTTTTATTTGTCTGTATGTCTCTGTATCTATCTATCTATCTATCTATCTATCTATCTATCTATCTATCTATCTATCTCTCTTTTTTGCTTTCCTTTCCTCTCCCTCTGCGCTTAGAAGTTGGCCCACACTGACAGAGAGAGACAGACAGGATGTGTGTGTATGTGTGCCTGTGCGCGTGTGTGTGTGTGAGAGAGAGAGAGGTGAGATGAGATAATTTATTAATGGCTGACTCACTGACGTGCTGTTGAACACGCTGTCTGGTTGACTTGCAGCACTTAAAGCCATGGCTGTGGCGCAGACTTGGGCCTGATGTGGGCCAAATGTGAGCCAGACATGGGCTGGACCAGGGAAGCCTGTCTCCCACCAAGCCAGCAGCAGCCCTGTGGAACACAGTCAGTTCCACCTCAAGGATGAGACCCTGGACTGGAGAACCACTGTGGAACCAGAGAGACTCCTCAACCCAGAGAAAATATTGCAAAATGTCCTGAGCAGCTCTGCAAAAATCAATCAAAAAATGCAACACTAACATCTGATGGGCCCTGACATTTCCAGGGGGAAATGCGGTCAAACAACACATCTAATCTCACCTCTCTGCTAGCGACAGACGTTTGGTGTGGTGGATCCTCTGCACGCCACCATTACCTTTTATTTGAAATGTGAGTCCAATTTAGCTCAGTTCAGCTCAGTGAGCCATGCGGCCTTCTTAGGCACCTCTTAGGCTAATGTTCCCAACTGACCACTTTAATTGCCATTAGCAGAGCTTAAAGAGAAGCTGAATAAAAACTATGAAGGCCACACCTGTCCACCTGTGTGTCTCTTTGTGTCCGGCAGCTGCTGGGCATTCACCAAACAAGTGAATGAGTAATGAGTGGACACACACACACACACACATACAGTCAAATACACATACACAGAGACACACATATACCTGCATGAACACACACACACACACACACACACACACACACACACACACACACACACACACACACACACACACACACACAATGGCTTCAAATCAATAGGCAATCCATCAAATCCGATCAGAGCTCCTGCTAAGGGATTAAAGGCACTCAGGTCAATGGCAGCTGAAACCTGTTAATGGATTCAATCAAAATCTCCAGGGTTACACCACTGGGATTAATTGGCAGGAACAGAAGAGAGCACTGTGGCATAAAGATAGCAGAGCCATGGCTAAGAGCTCAGTAATCTGTGTGTGTGTGGAGGCCCATGAGGTGAGACTGGACCGTTTTAAAACACTCATAACTGCTCTTAAAGTAGCAATAAGAGATGCTAAGCAAAACTCAGTTAATGTCTCCCTACAACACACAAGCTCTCCATTCTCAAAGAACGCTACCAAAAATGATACACACAAACAAACAAATTACTTTTTATTAAAATGAAAAGTAATTCATCGCAATTAACTTTTTCACTCTTACTTGAGTATGTTTCACAAAAGGGAATGATTTCTCTTACTTACAGTGGTACCAGGCCAGCCAGCGTTTTTTTAAACCTCCGGAGCTTCCCTTACAGGCACTAATTAAAAAAAGAATAAAATAAAGAATAGCAACAGCGTTGTACATTCTCACCAATCAAGGTGGAGTTGTTTGCAAACCAAAGCATAGGAATCAGTGATCATTTTCAGGGAGATATGTTCACTGACAAGGTAATAGATGCGATTTCAGTTTAATTAATTTCAGGTGTCGTGAAACACGACCCACGTTTTGAAACTCCAAGTGTTTGTACCTGCGTGATTAAGTGACAGAGGGTGCTGGAAAAGCCTTCATTCACCCCGTAATGAGCCCTTTAATGAGTAATGAGCCATCGAACCATCAAAGTGACTATGAAGCTGGTGGAATACCTTTAAAATGTTGCCTGGCGTTCCATTAAGTTGTTTTTAAAAGGAGAAATTGTACATGTAAATGAGTAATGATTTTCAGTATTCTGCTCATCACTGCTATCTCCTTACCATACACAAGCACAAGGATACTGTAAGAAATTATAAACAAACAAACAAACAAAGTCGTTTCACAGTGCTCTGGCCCCAAAAAACTGAGGACGAGGCGGGGTGAAGGCAGCGGTCAGCTTCCTCTCTGACGCGTTTCATTCACTCCTTGGTTGGAACGGAATGAAGGTTGTTCTAGACAAAAGTATCTGCTGAAGAATTTCACCCTCGAGAAACCAACGTTGCTCAGGAGCAACACTGAATTTATGTCCACCATGGATCTCAAAAATATTTTCGTCTAAACTACTGTTGCTGATTGGTAACAACATAAACACAAACAAACATGCTAAACAAACAGTTTCGTCCGGCATCCCTGGCTACTAAAGGTTCTTACCAAGTCATTATTGTCCAGAGGTCTGGTCCTTCCTTTCAGATCCATCACACTATTTGTGTGTTTGAATGAGAGACAAAGACAGGCCAAAGATAACAACAGTGTCTGAGATATCTAAGGTGTAGATTTAGTCTCAGCTTTGGGACACCCCACCACCACTAATGACCAACTCAAAGTTAGCTTGCTGCTGGTACAGGCCTATCATCTCCCAAGTGGCCAAAACGTGTTGACATGAGATGCTTTATGCTACGCTGTAAAGTGAGTTTAGAGCAATTCTGGAAAGGCAAAACAAACGATAGTGTTATGAGTTTAAAATGAGTAGAAAACGCGATTTAACCCCTTGTTGTCAGGCACAGACAGGCGGAGGCAGAGGTAACAGTCAAGAGGTTTATTTGAACAAACAAACAGGGGATAACAAAGGCCGCGTCCGTTACTATAACGGAGGGTACAAAGATAAACGCACAGAAGATAAACTAACGGGGGGATAACAAAAGCCACGTCCGTTACTATAACGGAGGGGACTAGGGAGAACGCTCAGAAGTTAACCAAAACCAACACACAGGAGAATAAGGTGGCGGAACACGAGTAACAAAACACACAGCTAGTAAACTCGGGAAATACAACACCGACTGGGGAGTCTTAGGCTCGCGGGGCAGACTATGGGAGATGGAGTAAACACGACTGACACGTAGGAAGTTTGAGGAAACATCGACGAGGCCAGACAACCGGTGAAGCAAGGGAGAGGCTTAAGTAGAGTGGAACCCAGGTGACACCAATCAGAACTCAGGTGAAGGTGATCGTGCATGAGGAAGTGACTGCGAACGAGGAGAAGAGCTGTGAGTCAGTGAGGTTGAGTGAGGGGGCGTGGCCGTGACCAGGTCCGATGCAGACCTGACACTTGTTCACCCACGTGTTTTTTTTTTCCCAAATCTTTCATTATTGGTGATGACAATCCAGCAATTGTTCGATATTGATGGGGACACGTCACTTGCGACCACCCTAATTCTTTGCCCTTAGAGTGTGTAGCAATAATGTGTGTGTATAACAACTGCGTGAGTGTATAACAATATGTAAGTATGTAAGTGTACCAGTAGGGTGCTAGTGTACTTGACTGGATGTCAGTAGTTTTTTGTCTAAACCTTAAATACTAGCCATGATGGTGTCTTGCCTCTATGCTGAATGAAACCTCCCCCATCTCATCCTCCTGTTTGAATTGATTGAAGGTCATTTGAAAGTCGATGCAAATCTCTGACCTGAGAGAAAGACAGCTCACTTGTGTCATAAAGGAAACCATGGCGTTGGCAGATTTTCTCACCTCATCTGAATATCAGAGGAAATATGCGTGGCCCTGTGCTTCATTTTTACACTCATCAGAGTAGTGACAGTGGCTTTTGGCACGACCCCCGAGAGTGACCTCGCTGTGACCTTTGGATGTCATACCTCTGTTCTTTCACAGCTTGTAGTGATGGCAGAGGGAGGGGGGCATCATCTTCAAAGCCCTCTAGCACAGATCCCGTGAAGACTTGAGAGAAAGAGAGAGAGAGAAGAAGAGAAAGAAAAAAATGAGATACGCACTAGACTAAAGGAATTGCTTGCTGTCACAGTAGAGCCCTCTGGCCTTGTGTAGAAGCCAGGAAAAAATGTTTCCTGTCGTTGGGGTGACGGGTGATTACAGCATCTCAAAGAGCATTTTGAGATTTCTAAATGAATCTAAACATCGCCTTAGGTTTTGCATGGAGTCAGGTCTTCTCCTCCGAGGATACACAGGCTCCTGACAGCTCACTGCCATTATCAATATGTCTTCAACTGTCTGCTGCATGGTGTCCTACTGAGCCTTGGATTGTATTAAAAGGATTGATTATCCAGAGTGAATCAACTCATAGCCCTGTTGTTTCATGTTGCTGAATGCTATCGGTAGGTACAAGAAGGACAGCATTTGGTACAACGTAGACCAAACAGCAAAATGGCAGCCGATGTTAACTGATGAGGACAAGGAAGTTTTGTTTCTCTGTGTCCCCATAAGTTAGCATTAGATAGCAAGTTAGCATAGCATAGGCTGCCAGTTCTCAAACCCAGTCTATGTTGTACCAAATGCTGTCGTTCTTATACAGTATCTGCCAACAGCACACTGCAGCCTGAAAGAACAGGGACATGGGCTGACTGACATTTCCTTTAAGAGTTTCAGTAGTTTATGTTGGCAAGTGTTGGACTAGCCTGACCATGCCTTCCTACTCACTTCCACTTGATCATCATCTCCCTACAGTGCTAGTCTGGATTTCATCCCATTGAGCTTGTTATCTCAGGAGACATTTTAACCTGTCCAATCAGCGAACAAGGGGAGGAGATGTGAATGCAGAGCTAGAATGCAATTTCACAATCGAATGTCCAGACCCCTTTGTTTGGAACAAAGTAACGAACGAGGGGCTGGTTTAATTCCCAGGTCATATCTTTTCCTTTGAGGATACACAGTCTCCGTTATCACCTACTGCTACTGCTGTGGTGCCTGATGAAGAGTCTTCGGGATGTGTGAAGTGGTTTTTTTTGTTTATTGGCCTGTTTTGGACAAAGTCCATTGCCCTATTGGACACTGAGATCTATAAAGGAGCAGCTTCAGCTGTCTACGAGGGCCATTTCTCATGGTGCTGTGCTGTGGAATGTTCCAGAGTTTTTTCAGTGCATTACTTTTGGAGGTTGAAAGGAGGAAAAGAACAAGCCATCTCTGTTCAGTTCACTTGAGTTGAGTGGTTTTGCAGCCGCTCTGTTCCTATTTATTCATCTTTATCACTGATCCGTTAGCTCCCCTCCTCATTTTGCTCACAGTAAAACAGAGTCATGTCTTGAAACTGCCTTTTGTGTGTGTGTGTGTGTACATATCTGTATGGTTTTGCATGTGTGTGTGTGTGTGAGCGCAGATATCTGTATATTTGTGCGTGTGTGTGTGTGTGTGTGTGTGCGTGTGTGCGCACATATCTGTATGTTTTGTGCATGTGTGTGTGTGTGCACATATCTGTATGGTTGTGCAGGTGTGTGTGTGTGTGTGTGTGTGTGTGTGTGTGTGAGCGCAGATATCTGTATATTTGTGCGTGTGTGTGTGTGTGTGCGTGTGTGCGCACATATCTGTATGTTTTGTGCATGTGTGTGTGTGTGTGCACATATCTGTATGGTTGTGCAGGTGTGTGTGTGTGTGTGCGCACGCACATATCTGTATGGTTGTGCAGGTGTGTGTGTGTGTGTGTGTGTGTGTGTGTGTGTGCGCACGCACATATCTGTATGGTTGTGCAGGTGTGTGTGTGTGTGTGTGTGTGTGTGTGTGTGTGCACATATCTGTACGGTTGTGCATGTGTGTTGTGTGTGTGTGTGTGTGTGTGTGTGTGTCTGCGCACGCACATATCTGTATATTTGTGCATGTGTGTGTGTGTGTGCACATATCTGTACGGTTGTGCATGTGTGTGTGTGTGTGTGTGTGTGTGTGTGTGCACATATCTGTACGGTTGTGCAGGTGTGTGTGTGTGTGTGTGTGTGTGTGTGTGTGTGTGTGTGCACATATCTGTACGGTTGTGCATGTGTGTGTGTCTCCACCTCAGGTCACCCGATCTTGACGTGTAGCAACAGCAGCAGACGGTGGGAGCGCAAGCGAGGAGGAGAAGGAGGAGGAGGAGGAGGAGGAGGAGGAGGTGCAGAGAGGGGAATCTCGGGGCCAATCTCTGAGACCCCATTGACAGGCCATTCAGCCCTGGATGAGCCAAAGGGAGCAGGGTCAGAGCAGCTGAAATGAAATCATAGCGGCCGTCATCGATTCGGCGGCGGCCGGCAGAGTGGCCCTTTTTGTGTGGGCAAATGAGTTCTCTGAGCGCCACAATAGAGCCGCCGTCTGCCGGCTCTCAGAGCTGGATCGCCAACGCAACAGACGCAGCGCAGCACATCACGACCTACGCGTCCGTGATCTCAATATTACACCAATGATAAAGGTCACCTGTAATGACTATCTCGCTTGCTCGCTCTTACACACACACACACACACACACACACAAATACATACACACACAGATACATACACGCACAGATACACACACGCACAGTGCTTGGTACATACCTACATACACACACAAACACCTTTACACACACACACACACAGACAAAGAGTGCCTCAGGAGCCATAGAGCATCTAGACTGGGGCTCCAGCCATGCTAACATGCTCAGATAACTGTTCCTTTTATTATACAACAGATAGGTCCGGTCCAACAATTT
This sequence comes from Tenualosa ilisha, assembly GCA_015244755.2. Classification (NCBI taxonomy): domain Eukaryota; kingdom Metazoa; phylum Chordata; class Actinopteri; order Clupeiformes; family Clupeidae; genus Tenualosa; species Tenualosa ilisha. The sequence goes on from PYXC01001987.1 coordinate 47,204, forward strand.
ATCAATATCTGATTGGACGAGACGCACATCACTGTAAGTCACAGTCTCACGATATCCCACAAATGACTCTTTACAGCTCATGATCATTCCACATTTTCCACTGAATTGACCAATGCAAACATTCATTCAAATCGAGAGGCAGCGATTTGACCACAGTTTTTGATCAGGCCAGTTCTCTGCATAGAAAACATCTTAAAGGGGAAGTGTGAACATGCAGCTTGGCGCTGGACATCCAGACAAGCAAGCAGGCCTGTGCACAAGCACATTATAGACACTCAGATAATATCAAAAATCATTGAAAAAATTCATAGATTCATGTACATAACACACACGCAGGCGCACGCACACGCACACGCACACGCACACACACACACACACGCACACGCACACTCACTCACACACACACACACACACACACACAGTCAGATATGTGACCCAGTGACTTCTTTGAGAACATTAAGCACTCCTCCAGTCCTGCTGACTGAAGCCTGTTATTGACTATGTGTCAGTCCAGTCCATGGAGCCCCACCTGCACTGGGTGGCAGTGCTGAGCCAGGGGGGGAGAGGGCTTAAAAGAGCCTCCGCTTGGGCTTTTTAGGAGAGGCATAAGTGCAGAGTGTGTGTGTGTGTGTGTGTGTAAATGAGAGAGTGAGAGTGCAAGAAAGAGAGAAGGGAGGGGGGTGGGTGGAGAGAGAAAGAAGGGAGAGAGAGGGGAGGGTTGGCTTTCAAACACAGCACCACAGAGAGTGTCAAAATATCCTCCATGCTCTGCTTCTGATGGGGACAGAGAGTGGATCTCCTAAATTACATCTGCAGGTCATGAGCAAGTGTGTGTGTATGTGTGTGTGTGTGATTGTGATTGTGGTTTAGCTGTCTGGGTGTTTGATGTTACCTAGGTTTTGGTGTTTGTTTCCCATCAGGCTCACTGATGTCGTGTCCTACAGACAGTCAGAAACCTTTGTTTTGAAAGCTGGGCAGCAGAAGAGGCCATAAATATCCCTGTGTGTGTGTGTGTGTGTGTGGTACACAATGTACTTGAAAGTAAGAGGTGCATATTTATGTGAGTTTTAAATTGATTCTATCTTTGGCAAAGGTGGGGGTGGCAAAGAGGCTTTAAACTCCAAGTCTCTGACTCTTACTTTGACTACATTCTCAACAACAGGCCACTAATCTCAGTGCCTGTAGAACAAGCTGAAGGTGATTTGTGCATTGATGTTGCTGGCTGCATATCGAAATATATTGCATCAGTGCACAGTTGCAGAGATCCCTCTGCTTGATAAGATGTTGTTCTTGATGCAAAGGATCTCTGCCTTTGATTCATAAAACATGGTCTGCTTGTGTGTATGAACTACGGGAAAAGTAATTAAGTTTTTACAAACGGGAGCCTGCATTTGTTAATCATTTCTCTATGGCGCATCAAAACATCTTGAGACGTGGCTCATCCCTATACACACACTCACACACACACACACACACACACACACACACACTTAATCCCTGAGAGTTATGGCCATCTTAAAACCACCCCACTGAAAGGACAGCTCTCAAATGGTGTCATGACAATAAATTGGTCTTTGTAAATTGGTCTTTCTCTCTGTTCCACTTATGTAGAATACCCCAATTCTCACACTCACACACACACACAGACACACAGCCCCCGAAGGCCAGTAATGACCAATAACAATGCCAGAAAGCCACTTCAGTAGCCCACCTGGAGGAGAAAAGAGTGTGTCAGTCTGAATGTCGCCTCAGCCAGTAGCATTCTGAAGTAGAGCCATGACCCGGAGATAACACACAGTTCTAGAATGGCACCTTTTCAGGTTGCATCAAGCAGCCGAGGACTGAGTGACTCATTCTAGAGCGGAATCCATACAGGTTCCACTGAGGAAATGTTTTAAGGCTCCAACCACCAGACTCTAGAACTTTCTCAACCAATTAATCTACAGGCTACATGTACAGTAGCGTACTTATAGAGCACCACGGATGTGACTGTATAGTAGTGTACTTATAAAGCACCGTGGATGTGACTGTACAGTAGTGTACTTATAAAGCACCACGGATGTGACTGTATAGTAGTGTACTTATAGAGCACCGTGGATGTGACTGTACAGTAGTGTACTTATAGAGCACCACGGATGTGACTGTATAGTAGTGTACTTATAAAGCACCGTGGATGTGACTGTATAGTAGTGTACTTATAGAGCACCGTGGATGTGACTGTATAGTAGTGTACTTATAGAGCACCGTGGATGTGACTGTATAGTAGTGTACTTATAGAGCACCGTGGATGTGACTGTATAGTAGTGTACTTATAGAGCACCATGGATGTGACTGTATAGTAGTGTACTTATAGAGCACCACGGATGTGACTGTATAGTAGTGTACTTATAAAGCACCACGGATGTGACTCAGTATCAGTATTGTGATGGACTTCTAAATCTAAGCATACTGAAGCCGGATAGCTTAATGTTGTACACTCCCTCTAGTACACAAGAGTGAGTGTGTGTGTGTGTGTGTGTGTGTGTGTGTGTGTGTGTGTGTGTGTGAGGTCAGTTCAACTGTCTATTTCTGTTATCCCAGCTGCCCAGGCACTGTAGAGGAAAATTAGCAAGTTGCTAAATTGGTTGTGAAGCATCTTTCACCATGTGATAAATGCATTTTGTAAACCGACCTTGTAAGAAATTAACTAAATAAACTACTAACACACAAATGAGGTTGAATATAAATAACTCCTCACGCAAACATGCTGTAGCAGAAGGCGTAGCAAAGGGAAAGCACATCTGGAATCACCTTGACAGCGTCTCTCACCAGCATCATTTAGAAACCAACATGTTCAAACTCACAGCCTCTGATAGTCTCTGATAGTCTCTGATAGTCTCTGATAGATGAAGTAATGACAACTATCAATTATTAATATGTTCAAACTCACAGCCTCTGATAGATGAAGTAATGATAAGTATGAATTGTGCTTTTTTAGGTCTTTTGATTGTAATCTATTTCTCGTCATCCTTTAACTATCAGTAGTGGTGACTGTCACTTTGGGAGAGCACCAGGAACAGGGAGGGTTTAAAGTGTCACTGTCTGATATATCACAGGGGGAGCTAATCATCAGTGTGTGTGTGTTTTAGGGTAGAACTGTCGGGACAGAGGAACATGATGGGGGTCAGTAGCCACAGTGCCAAGATGGTGTGTGTGTGTGTGTGTGTGAAATAACCACATACATTCACTCACTCTCTCACACTCTCACTCTCTGTCTCTCTCACACACACACAATCATAGCAGAGTGCCTTCTCTCCGTGTTAATATTTAAACTGAGAACACGCAAAAATCCCTTTAAGTTCAATGATTACCAACGGGCACAATTATGCCTCTGTGTGTGTGTGTGTGTGTGTGTGTGTGAGAGAGAGAGAGAGAGAGACAGAGAGAGAGGAGCCGAAACTGAGGGAAACGAAACAGAGTGATGGGCAGAAATAGAAAAATGGTGAACGTGAGGCGTGGAAGAAATCTGAAGATTGAGACACAGAAGGAGAGAGAGAGAGAGAAAGAGAGAGAGAGAGAGAGAGAGAGAGAGTGCCATTTAGGAGAAAATACCAAACACAAAAGCAATCAGACCAAAAAACAGGCCGAATCTTAACAACATCCATCCCTACCCATCTACTATCACCATCTCTCTCTCTCACACACACATACACACACACACACACACAACCACCATCTCTCTCTCTCTCTCTCTCTCACACACACACATACACACACACACACACACACACACACAATCACCATCTCTCTCTCTCTCTCTCTCTCACTCACACACATACACACACACACACACACACACACAATCACCATCTCTCTCTCTCTCTGACACACACATACACACACACACAGTCACCATCTCTTTCTTTCTCTCTCTCTCTCTCTCTTTCTGTCTCACACACACACACATACACACACACACACACACAGTCACCATCTCTTTCTTTCTCTCTCTCTCTCTCTCTCTCACACACACACACACACACACACACACACACACACACACACACAATCACCATCTCTCTCTCTCTCTCTCTCTCTCTCTCACACACACACACACACACACACACACACACACCCATTTACTATCACCTCTCCTTAATGTCATGCATCTACAGTACATGGCTGGTTCAGAAGCTCTTTCTTAGATTGCACCTCCTACAGATTAACTTAACAGTTGCTGCTATTGCCACCTGCCAACAATTTCACCATGCAACTGCAGGAAGATGAGAGAGAGTGAGTGAAAGAGAGAGAGAGAGAGAGAGAGAAATGTGTGTGTGTGTGTGTGTGTGTGTGTGTGTGTGTGCGTGTGTGTGTGTGTCTGTGTGTGTATGATGCTGGTACCGACCCACTACGTTGATTGAGACAGGATGATTATAGACTTTGGTCCTCTCCTTCGCATTATGGTCGGTTGCTGCTATCAGACGCAGCGAGAAGGAGGAAGGGGGAGGACGCACGGTGGAGGAGAGAGAGAAAAAAGGGAGAGAGACAGGCTTCAGAGAGCGAGTCTGATTCATTCTAACCCACTGCTGCTGTTCATTAGCCAAAAAAGTGAGTCAGTAAAACCACCTCGGGCTCCGACTGGAAAAAGCTATTGAATTTACCTCCGCCTTATCGCCTTCTCATGCCGGCTATCACACACGCAGCGTGATCGTTTCATTTCCATTTAAAAGCGCAAGCGACTTGAGACGAAAAGTCGAACACTATTCCAACCGAGGCGAAGAGAAAAAGACGAGACTGCTGCATTTAGACAATTCCTAATAAGCCACTGTCTTTAACAAGGGCGAAAATCAGAAGGGGAGCCTGCTCGTACGACCAAAGGGCGGGCAATTAATCAAAATAGTGATGGCAGTGAGCCAATAGTCTTAGTCCCAGTCTTACTGATCCGCACTAATTACGTAATAATATAGGTTGAATTTTAAGAAAGCCGAGATCTTTACATTTCTTTTCATTATTTATTTACATTTAGGTAGTGTTTACTTGCATTTGTGTAGACGTGGTTTTATCACGCATCTGTCTCTTTCTCAATTTCTCCGTTTTTGACAAACACAGAGGCGAAGTGACATCTTGAGGGTTTTTTTTTACAGCACCGCAGCGCCATCTTCTGGAGAACACTGAGAATACTGATTACTGTTATAAGTCTGGTCTTTCACATACTGTAAACTAAGCAAGAGTTCAATAATAATCTTATAACGCATCCTAAAAGAACAAAGGTTTATTTGGGAATAGGCCATTTCAAATGGACACAGTTTAGCTGCTGTCAGAATGAAAGCAAACATATTTACATATTTAACAGTAATCTTCAGAGTCACCATCTATTGGTGTAATACTGATCTCTAGTTTTCTGTACAGATCAGAGGTCTGGTTAAAGAAAAGGTAGGCCTAATTCTTTACTTGAAGGTGTCGACATAAGAGTGACGTGAACCTATGACATGACATTCATCATTCATTGATGTTCATGATTATTGTCATTAAATGCCATTCGGTATTTGTCATATTTGCATCCCAAACAGTGTCAACTTTACATGACGAAAAAACAACACTTAATGACAATCTGCTCGATTATCATCTCCCTACAGTGCGAGTCTGGATTTGATCCCATTGAACTGGTTGTGTCCGGTAGCATTTTTACCGCATCCATTCAACGAACAGAGGGAGGCGTTGAGAACGCTGAGTTAGAATGCTATCAATGAAAGCAGGCTATCAGTCTAGAACGGATCCAATCTTTTTCAACTTAACACCTCCAGCAAACAATCGTTTCTCAATACCGAAGTTCCAGACCCTCTGTATGAAACGAATATGTAAGTACGAGGAGTTAGCTTTATAACCAGGCTTAATGACAACACTCATGAACATTAAAAGAGTGTCATTAATGTTCATGTTTCAATAAGCAGGCAGCTTCATCTTCTTATCTTCATCTGTCTGTTACCTACATAACTTGCCATTACATCTACTTCTGACCAAACCTCTGGAGATGAACGTTCATGCATGCCTATGTGTGGATGTTATGGTACGAAGCTAAAGAATGTTCTAGGCCTATATACTTCTCCTCTATAGAATTCTCTTTTGACTAAAATTATTGAACTTAAGCTACATTGTGGAATAGTAAAATGCTGCTATTTTTGGGACATGTTTCCTGTTTAGTTTGGAACCATTTGCAAAAAAAAAAAAGGAAAAAGAAAGAGACAAAAGGCAGAATTGTCACACAAGCTTTGATTAATTAGCTTCCATTTATTTATGCAGAACCTTTCACAATGGTGCCTTGTTCCAAAAACGCTTCAGCAAGTGGCGGCCACCAAGCACCTCATCTATAGCTGCAAGCTGCAGCACCTCGTTTTGTTTTTGTGTTCCTTCCCACTGGGAACACGAGGTGGAGTGAATACTATTATGGCTGAGAATAGACTGGTGGAGACCGAGCCATGAATGTCATCTGAGCACAAAATGACAGAAATCTATGGTAGGGGGAGACCAATCTTGTCAGCTGATGGCCGGTGTGTGTGCACGTGTGTGTGTGTGTGTGTGTGTGTCCATCATCACCACTGTCATGCTTTCTCTAGCTGAGGAGTTTCTGAGGTAAGGAGCCCCATTCAAACTCCATTAAACTGCTTAAGTGGCCATTTCTCATATGTAATTTTAGCTACTGGCAATGCAGGAAACATGTCCTTCATCTCTCTCTCTCTCTCTCTCTTTCTCTCTCTCTCTCCATATATGTATATATATATATTCTTAGAGCAGAGACGGTTTCTTAGGAGATGCATCATTTTAAAATCTCCTCCATAGAAATATATAGAGGCAGTTTGGACATTCTACCCTGCAGTGAAAGTAGCTTTGTCGGTGGTGGTATGATTGACAGTTAGCCGTTTGTTTACTCTCTCCATCACCATGGTAATAGCCATACAATGAATGTTGGGGCATGGTGGCCACTGACCATCCATGCAGTGGTGTTGAGTTGCCATGCACCCTACCTTTGCCCCAGACCTCTCATGTGTCATGCCGTACAACTCTCTCTTTCTCTTTCTCTCTCTCTCTCTTATTCTCTTTACATACATGCACATATGACACATGAGTGGTGATGTGTGAATCACCTGGCTTACCTCATTTGCTTCTTCTACCCACAAACACCACAGTCATCGCTGTTGAGAGTCATTCCTGCTTCTCACTGGTTGACATCCCTGTCACCGGCTCCTTCCTGAGAGATCTGCGACCAACTTCACAGCAGGCTCACACCAGTATCAACTCTGCCTCTAGAGGCCCTGCGACCGACCCCTTTTCACAATGGCCCTTCTCAGAATGGACTCCCAATACTCCCATGATCGTTCTCACTCCCTGATTACACCATTATGTCTAGCTGCTCCTACACTGTCCAGCCAGGACTTTAGACAACCACCTATGGCTTGATTACCATATAAGGTTGTGGGACAATCTTATGGAATTATTATGATGCTCAGCTAAAACCAGTGACTAATCACTTGTGGTAACTACTGACTGTACTTTTCCTGCTTGACCCCTGGCAGTTGGGTTTCCCATCCAGGGAGTCGAGCGTGCTATCCAGGGAGTCAAGCGTGCTATCCAGGGAGTCGAGCATGCTATCCAGGGAGTCGAGCGTGCTATCCAGGGAGTCAAGTGTGCTATCCAGTCGCCTGAAAGGTCCAGTTGATTGACTAGCACACTGTTGAGGTATCAGGAGGGAGGATTACGAACGTTCTACACACTCAGCTAGGCTAGCTGGCATCTGTTACACACACACACACATATCTGGATGTTTTTTAGTTACTGAGTTCCTGAAAATTCAGTCAAACTCTGCTCATCCCACACCACACTGGATTTGGCTGCTTAATTGAATTGCATCGAATTCCTCAAAGTTCAAAGCTACTTAATTACCAGAGACCAATTCCTGGCTTAATGAAGCTGCCTCTCATCAATACTTACAGCATCTGGTGACTAGTAACACTCAGTAAGAACAGACACTCCTAATTAATCTTACCCAAAATGAGCCTGCATGTCACCACTCTCTCTCGCTCTCTCTCTCAGACCATAATGGCTCCTCTCTCTCACATCTCCAGGCTGGCCTCAGCTCTGTCCCGTGGAGCTGTAACACTGGACCGTGGCTCTGCTAGCACTCGTTATTCCAGCAGAGTGATCAGGAGTGCGTTTACAACTCAGGGGTCCTCATCAAAAGGAAGTTCAAGTTCAAGGAACTGCAGTTTATGCAAATCAGCTATAATGTGTTTGGGCTGTAAATGAAATCATCACGAGTGATTAGGGCGACATCAGCGAACACAGCGACACAAGTGATTTTACAGCTCCGGTGGCTCTGCGAATGGCTCACAGTAAGTTAACTGGCTTCATTACTCAACCTCAGGTATGTCCAGAAATAGTCGGGTTTCTACAAAAAAGGGTTCTTTTTTGAGAGTTTTGTCCACATACAACTGAAAACAACTGTGGGAGAAGCTCAAAGCCAGAGAGAGAGCCATGTTTTTAGACCACCGGAGAGAAGCAGAAATTAGACAGTAAACACATAATTGGCCTCTTGGTGCTTTGGTTTCTCCATTTCCTGACATGCAAAAAAAGGCTTTCAAACAAACCTTTTCAAACAAACAAGACAACAATGACTCAGCGTGTCTTTGTGTGAGAGGATCAAACATGCGGCGCGGAGAAGAGATGAGAGAAGAGGAAAGGAGTGTGTCTCTCCCATTGGGCCTATTTGTCCCAAATTCACAGGCGGTGCTGCCACTACAGCCTTCCACTCACACACACACACACACACACACACACGATACACACACACACACACACACACAAACATAGACATGGGAACATTTTGTCAAGAAAACAGTCAGGAAGAGGGATCTAGATACTTCTGCATTGTTTCACTAGCTCTCTGAAGAGAGAGAGAGAGAGTTTGTGTGTGTGTGCGTGTGTGTGTGTGTGGGGAGGGATGGGGGGTTATGACTGTTAGCAATGCATGTCTGACTCATGGGAGTGTGTGTGAGCTGAATTCTTGTCCAGGCATTAATATGTATGTCTACAGAACTTTCTTTCCATTAACTATGAAATGTGGAGTCTCTGTGTGGTGTGTGTAAGAGAGTGTGCTGGACAGTTTGTGTTTGTGTGTGTGTGTGTGTGTGTGGGTGTGTATGTGTGTGTGTGTGTGTGTGTGTGTGTGTGTGTGTGTGTGTGTGTATGTGTGCACATTTTTGTGGCTGTGTGTATTGATTGACCTAAGTGTGTAGGCATCTCTCCTTAGCCACACAATCTCTGCAGGTGTGTGTGTGTTTTTTTCTCTTGTGGTGTGTGTGTGTGTGTGTGTGTGTGCACAGTGTTGGGCAGTAGCTTCACTACAAGTAACAAAGCTACTAACTACATTTCCGAGTAGCGTGACTGTAGCTCAGCCATTTTCTGAATCTGGTAGCTTTTTATTTTAGTGTTTAGTTTTGTTGTTGTTGTTGTTGTTGTTGTTGTTGTTGTTGTTGTTTTGGCCATGTAGTGTGGCAGCTTTCCCATAAGCTACATATTCAGGGCATCAGCTCACAGCAGCAAATTCCATAGGCCATGCGTGGAAGATCAGTTCTTTGCAACAATGTGATGCATTTGTTGCATGAGAGGCGCCATGATTTAAAAATGTCCACAACGTATACAAAATGAACTGTCTTCTATCACTCATGTGTGCACATTATAGTACATTTAAATAGTAAAAAAATATCTATATATTATGTAAATATATTTACATATTAGTAAAAAGTACGTTCTAAAAAACTATTGTGCAAAATGCTGTAGTCATTGAAATACTGTACATCCATATGGAAAATTAGGCATTTTTTCCAGGTCCCAAAGAGCACACACATGCACATACTATTCTCCCATTTATTGTTGGCACAGACTGTGGAAATAACACCTAAAGATTATTTACACCTAAACACCTTTACACCTAAAGACTTTATTCCTTACTGTTGTATGTGTATTGAGAGACCTGTTAGTTTGGTGACTAATAGAATCTTAGCAGAAAGTTGGATCATTTCTTCATAGGCCTCTTTTGTAAATTATAAAGTAGCTTCACATGTAGTATACTATTTCTGCTAATTTTTTGTAACTTAGCCTGTTACATTTGGTCTTCAGGCAGCTTTAGTGCAGTGGGGCTTCATCTAATGTGGAGTAACTGGTAGCCAATTTAATAATTTAACTTAATTTTCTACATTTACACTGTATGTTCACAGACTTTAGTATGCACCGAGAGGCCAAGCGCTACAGTGTGGAGGCCATTATTGCCTGAAGTCCCTGAGCCGGAGCACCTGAGGATTTTAGTGCAAAGACGAGGACAGACGTACTTTTTTCATAAACCCTCCACACTGTATGGACACTCAGTAAATTCCAATTACAAGAGCTGTGATGAGGAATTAGCAGGTATTAAGTCTTATGAACCCGGATGTTCATGTGTGAGTGTGTGTGTGTGTGTGTGTGTGTGTGTGTGTGTGTGTGTGTGTATGTGTGTGTCGGCTACACAGGGCTTCCCATCTCGGGGACTACCCAGCTGTTAATTGTTGTGGGGGAACGAGAAATTAAACGAATAAAGAATCCGTGACTGCTGTTGGAGAGAGACGACTAAGAGGGACAAATAAAAAATAAATAAACGACTGTCGTTATGGAAACGAGCTAGGATCGACTGCTGAGGGTCCTTGAGAATAATCCAGGCGTGGTATAGGATGTTTAGACTCTCACACGGATTGTCTTAAGATCCCCTATAGGTGTGTGGTCATGACTAAGTTTAGACACAACAGTTCAGCTCAACCAGTAATGCTGACACACACACACACACATACACTCACACAAATTGGTTCTCCGTGGACACCTCAGGGTTCTGGAACCAACAGAACCACTATGAGGAAACATGGAACTCTGGTCACCCTGAGACCAGTGTACACTCGCAAAACAATTTTATGAAAATGACAAAGTGAAGCATATTCTCTTTGAAGCATCCTTTCTTAAAGGTGTACCTGACGTGTGTGTGAGTGTGTGTGTGAACATTTTGTCTTGTTACCAAGGGCAACCCATTAAACATATTTTATGCAGGGAAACTGAAACTGCACTTCAAACTGTATCTTAGCCAGTGCAGTGTATGGCATATCTGTGTGTGTGTGTGTGTGTGATTAAGATGTTCTTGGCATGTTCACTTTCACAACAGAAAGGCCCTGAGGGTGTGCTTGTGGGTGATGCTACACACTGGCCATGTTAGCTCTCAAAGCTTCAAGGAATTTATGAGAATGCAAACATACCTGCAGACACACACACACAGTGTCACACACACTCACACCTGCTGTGCTGGAGAGTTAACCTTGCAATCACACTCTGCTTGATGCCCCGTGGAGTGTCTGAATGGGCTCGGCAGGGGACTACTTCATCTGAAAGTGAGTCTGCCATCATCACTCTCTTCATCATCATCATCATTATTGTCATTATATCTCTCCATCTTAGCGTGTTTTGGAGACGAGTGAAAGAGAAAGAGAGAGAGAGAGAGAGAGAGAGGTGGGGGGTGATTTGAGGACGAGTCGCACAGTAACACAGACTCAACACTCAGTGAAGAGTTTCAGACATACGGCCTCAGAAGTCAGTGTGTGTGTTAGAGGGCAGGGCTGGAGTTTAGATGGGGGCGGAGTCCATATATTTTTTTTTTTTTTTTTTCCAGTGACACTCCGTTTGTTTCCATGACAACAGTAGTTTGACAGCATAATGACTGGTGTAGTTAGCTTGCTAACATCTTGAATGTAGGTAGTTTGCTGACACACCTTACAAATCACAGCATGCATGTTCTTATGTGAAAACAATGACATTTTTAGATCGTACAGATAGAACTTCTTGCTAACTTTTTAAAAAACAAATGCGGGGGAAAAGGGCCGACTAAAGATATGGCTGCCGTCTCTGGAGCTCAGTCCACTGCCCCAGCCGAGTCCATGCAGCGCTAATGCTGCTTCTGTCAGTTAGCACAGATTAGCAGTAGTCTGTCGTGACGTTGCAGCGCCTTTCTGATTTGAATTTAAAACAAGGCTCTGTTGAATCCACTGTCACACAAATTCCCTTCAGACTTTTCCATATCAGGATGACTGGCTGGAATTGTAGTTTCCTGTGTAATCCCGTGGGTGTGACCTTAAAATACATCACGCTAAATGGCTGGGACTAAACATTGGAATGAAACATGGGATTGAAAGGGTAGCTCAAGGTCAACCTCTCAAGGTCATTCCCCACTCTCAAGGTCATTCCCCTCCCAGGCCACAGCTGGACACACAGGCGTTTATCGTCCTGGACTAGCCGTGCACACTAGACCCGGTTTTGTGTCGCAGTGCTTCCAATCTCTGGCGAGGGCCTGCGACTGGTCCCAGGGCCCACCTGGAAATTGGGGTCTGCCTTTGGAGCAAGCCTATGACCAACTAGAGCTCTGGCACAATTCACTTTGAGGTGAGTACTATTTGATCCAAGACCAGATTAATGGGCCAAGTGTGAATGCCACCTGGGAGTCCAATTCTGATTCTGCAACACTGGATAAGCACATCTTCTGGTACTGACAGATTCACACATCACACTGAATGCTTTTATTTGATGTGTCTTTACTTATGGACACAGCACACAGAATAGAGGCGATATGTGGGCATTATTGTACACAATATTCTGAGAGAAAGGACAATAGTGGCATATGTCATTGTCTAATCATCACAAACATTCCCTTAAATGGCCATGTAAATATATACATATTTAAACAAATAAAGAGCAAATATTTGGCAAAAGTAGGCATCAGTGCACACCAGATAGTCAGAGTAGTGAGAAGTGAACTAGTCCATGCAACAAGTACAGCACAAAGAGTTCAGATCAAAGAGTTCAGATATTCAAAATGTTTCGAGTAAAACACAAGAAAAGTGTAACCTGATAAAAGTTCATTTCAGATTTCAAAGGTTATCATCCAAACCCACAGCACAGCACAGACAAATAATCCATGTTATACGGAAAAGATATATAAACACATTTGTTTGTTATGACATCACAGAGTATTTATGTCTTTATCTGTTTGTTTGTTTGTTTGCTTGTTGTTGTTTTCTCCTGCTACTGCGCTGGTGGAGACTGGAGGCGTTAAGGAAGGCTGAGTCTCTTACAGGTGTGTCTCACTGACCACTCACAATACACACACACTCACACACACACACAAAGACACAACAAATGCACACATACGGAACACACACACACAACCACACACAGGTGCATCACTGAGACTCACTGAGACTGAGACTGAATGTCAGGCGGGTCACTGACACCACACACTCACATACACACCCAGATGTATATCAAGTGTGATGTTTAGTGAGAAGCCTGGCGAGGTTTACCTTAAAAGAGTGGTAAATCTTGTAATAGATGAGCCCTATGACTTCATAACACAACAAAGCAAATACAAAAGGTTCTTCTTTTAAGAGATTTATCACTCACTAGAAGTTTATCGCCCAGCCATATACATGACTCTCCATTCTAGACATTGGCCACCCTTACTACAGAATGTGTTATTGGCACTTAAGACATATTCCCATCTCTCTCTCATACACACACTGACACACACACACACAGGCAAACACTCAGAGAACAAGAACAGACTGGAGTCAGACTATCCCCAATACATTCTTGGCACAAACCAACATGGCACCATGAGGGTCTTGGAGGACATTTGAAACACTGTGCTTAAAATAGCAAACAAGGTTTTAAAAGAAGGGAGGCTTGCCCACCGTAGTTTTTTGTCAGACTGATAACTAGGGATTCAAAATGGCAAAGACAAACCAAACTAGCCAGCAATATAGAATCTGTCCACAAACTGAAACACACTTAAATATACTGATTGTCATTACACAAATACAAATACGAAGTCATTCATGTTCACATTCCGGGGGTGGGGGGTTACCAGCTGGACTGGAGATGGAAGAGGTCCATGTGTAGTTGCAGTTCCTTTCCACCAGGTGGCAACATACAATTCTGGATATAGCAGATAACAGACTAAACTGTAGTGCCTGTCTTCAACTCTTACCACTGAGGAACAGGCTAACATTGCTAGCCTCCGTGGTGCACTATACAGTTAAACAGCAGGCACACTGCTAGCCTGGCATGCTAAGTGCTATTTCTGTATGAGGAGAGGCTGTTAACTGACTGCTACACATGACAACAGACCAGAGGTTTTATTCTAGTCAGCTAGCCTGACACCTGGCATTTCTCTGGCCAGAAGCACCAAAGGGTTTCCAAACTAGCATCAGAAAAGGTTGTGAGTTATGTACAAGTGTTTTCTTTTTTATTCTCTCTTTTTTCTATCTTAGGTAATGCAGTTGTTCTCATCCTGTTCTGGGCTGGACAGCATGGTTATATTTCTGTGCAGGAGAAAGGAGGGAGGGAAGGGAGAAAGGAAGAAAGAGAAAAAGAAAGATGGTTTGTAGCATTCTGCAAATGCAAGGGATTTCTTCCTGTCTATTTAACCCAGTCAGCACCAAGTTAGAAATTGCTGGGTTACCCAAGGCATGGGTTAAACTGAGCTCCATGTCGCCTATAATGACAATAATGCATGGGTTAAGCTGAGCTCCTGTCGCCTATAATGACAATAATGTGTGACCCCTTAAGGTCCTTATGCACCTACATATGTATGGACAAAAAAGACTTCTATACACAGTCTCTTTGTGTGTGTGTGTGTGTGTGTGTGTGTGTGTGTGTGTGTGCTCACCTGGTTATAGATGGACATCAAACACACCTTCCTCCACTGCTTCAATGTCTTCCTCTGTGATAACTGGAAGGAAGGAGGAAATAGGAAAGATAATGAGATAGACAGACAGAAAGAAAGAAAGAAAGAAAGAAAGAGAAGAGAAGGAAAAGAAACAGAAAGACAGACAGACAAAGAAAGAGAAGAAAGACAGAAAGAAAGAGATGATCAGAGAAAAACAAGCAGTAAAAGAGAGAAGAAAAAGAAAAGAGAAACACAGGAAAGAGAAACGAAAAACAGAAAAAAAAGGAAGGAGGTGAAGTGAAAGTATCAGTGATCAATTCAACTGATCACAGCTTTATCGGGTTGCATTGATCAGTATTAATGTTTGTTGCACAGAAACTCATATTATCACATCACTCCTGCCTCCTCAGCTCGCTGCCCCACCCACTTTACCTGGGTTATACAAAACAAGCAATCAGCTGATCATAAAGCACACACACACAACACACACACAACAC
>PYXC01001988.1:0-54344 GCA_015244755.2 Tenualosa ilisha
TATAGTATATGTTGATTGACATAGATTATGTATTTTGTACAATGAACAAATTTTGCTTGTTATGTTAACACAGACTTTGAGGCAAGAACGTCTTTAATATATATATTAATGAAACTGATAAATACTTATGAATTGAACTTATTTGAATTGAACTTAATGATGAAATTAGCCCACTTCATTTGCTGCTTAGCCTATTGAAGGTAATACACAAAGCTGTTTTTTTTCTTCACAAAACTGCCATTTTATTGAAAACACAATGGTAATTAACAGTGATTTCCTGTGTATGTTGAATGTATATTGGATATTGAATGATGTAATCTGAACAATATACATTTGATAGCGAGAGAGAGAGAAAGAAAAGAACACAAACACAGCAGGGCATTAAATCATGCAATGTGTCTAGAAAAGACCATTCTACCTTGCATAGTTAAAATACTGACATAACTGAAAAACCATCAAAGTATGGACAATGGGCAGTGATTTCCTGTGTATAAAATGTTAAGCCCTTCCTGAGTATTTGTACCAGGATATTGAATGATGTAAACAATATACATTTGATAGAGAGAGAGAAAGAAAGAAAGAAAGAAAGAAAGAAAGAGAGAGAGAGAGAGGAAGAGACAGAGAGAGAGAAAAAAAAAGAAAGAAAAAGAAAAGAACATAAACACACAAACACAGCAGGGCGTTAAATCATGCAATGTGTCTAGAAATTACCATTCTACCTCGCATAGTCAAAATGCTGATATGACTGAAAAACCATCAAAGTATGAACAATGGGCACTAAATAATTTCCTATTCCCACAATACAAATGTGCTACCAACACACTGAACAATGTTACAGTAAACAAAATAATGATTACATGGCGAGGGGATAACCAGATGAGTGGAAAGCAGGGTTGGTGGTCAAAGAGAGAGGAAGAGAGCACAACAGAGAGCACAGGGAGAGAGCATTGCATCACTGACATTCTGCATTACACTGTCAGCTGATTAGACAGTGTTAGTACCTTTCCTTTAATTGCACCTCTTCCTATGTTCAGCAGGACTTGCTGGATGAAACTGAATGTATTGGCCATGCACTTTGGATAATTTAAGTGCAGTGCATAGGTGAGGCCAAACAGAAGGCACATGGCCTGGGCCAGATTATCAAGATTGTCCAAAGCTTGTCACATTATTTGAGTAATTATTTGAGAACTATAATTCAGTGATATTACTTACAAAGCAAGCCTTGAAGAAATCACTTGGATTGTCATCTAAAAGGACGGGAAGCCCTCTCAGGACAAGGCATCTTATATCGGCAATGTCTGATGTCTGGATTGCATTTGTAATCGTGGCAACAAAACCTCGGTTGACAATGAACCTCGACTACGCCACCCCGAAGGGAAAATTATAAAGTTTCACCAGATGAAATACCCGTTTCACCCCTGACACTTCAATACATGACCAATGGCACACAAGTTCTTACATGAAATGAAGGCAGCAGAGACAATGCTCAAGTTTAAGTATTGCAGAATTTATTTAATAATGGAGAGGTGTAATGTGCTGGGAGGAGAAGAGGCTGGAAGATGCAAATTTGGTTAGTGTAAAAACTGAATTTATTACAATTTGTATTTTAAAAATAGATATAACCTTCTGATATAAAAGCACACTGTTGCCAAAGACTGCGCTCAATAAAGCCATCAATACAAGCCTACCCACAGGGAAAAGTGATCAGGACCAGACCGCTGGAGGACAGAGAGACCACGGAGACACCCGAATCCTGTGCTGAAACTATTCACACACGCACACGCAATAACAGTCGCCGCCACACGCACTGCAAACAAGGGTGCACTGGAAAGACACACAATTAGAGGGTGAACACTACAAACTAGCCCACTAAGCATGCAGTGAACTAACAAGACCTTTGGGCGGATAGAGTAAAGCCAGGAAGACCCCGCACTCCAGTGGACCTGGCCTGGACCTGTGGTAAGATAATTACAGTAGTTAAATGAGCGCGCACAATATAGCCTAGATGGAACACACACGGGGCACAATACAGTTGGTGACAAACAAAAGAAAGTACGGAACAGGTAACTAGGTGCGCAAACCCCAATACCGTCCAGCTCGGCTCTCAAGCGCCTCCTCTCGCAAGAGGACAGAGACTGCCAAGCACACAAGGGGAGTAATCGCGCCAAATAAACCAAAACACAAACAAAAGTAACACAACAAAATATGGCAAAACAGCAGAGGCACGAAGCGGCACGAGTCTTTCCTATAAACAAACAAAACCATGATTAGACTGAGGCAGTTTATAGTGGTCATGGTTACTTACTCTATCACTGATCTGCGTTACCTTGCCTCGGGACTACTGGCACTAAACCCCTTTCTCTCGGCCGTCACACCATGTCGCACCCTCCTGCTAATGCCAAAAAGAAAAATGATTAAAACCAAACAACCAGAAAGGAAAGGGAACACTTGAAAAGGACAACGCACCTGAGCTAGTCCGCTGCTGCTGCTCTAATACATTAGTCCACAGTGTGTATGCGGAGAGCGCACCAGCCTCCACCGAAGCCTATCAGGCATAAAAACATTTCAATTAAAAGTTGCTCATTAAAATGTAGCGTGCGCAGAGAGACCCCGCTTACCTGCCGCGGCAACCTGCAACAGCTACGAGGAAGTTTGGCTCAAGAAGTCGGCTGTGCGAGACAAAGGAGCAGACTGCTTTTACACAGCCATCTTAATGAATAACTACTTGCAGGTGCGCGGCTCGCGAATGACTGCCACAGAGGCTGTAGGCGGGCCCTCGGCTACACATTGAAAACAGAGACATCACTAAGAGTGATATTGTTGACAGTCCTCACTCCCCCAAGACAACAACACAAAATCAGTGTTAACTTTTATACCTTTGTTTGGCGCAAAAGAACATCCAAAAGCTGTCCCTTTAGACCCTTCTTTGACCTGATGATGTCCACTAGTTGAGGGCAATGACGATCCAGAGATTCGTAGAATTCCTGCTTTAGGTTTTTTCCAACAACTCTGTTGAATTCATGATAGACCTGAAACACAAATAAATCACAAACACAAAATTCATGTTTGCTTGATGTCTGATTGATACTTAATTTTAAAGGATTAACTCATTTAGTATAGTTATAGACTTTATAATCCAAGACATTAAAGGAGAGATCCAGTATGAATCAATCAATATCCCTGTTGCCCCTTGTCTAAAGTCTGTCTGTAAGAAAAGAACCAGAAAATGATAATGACTGAATAGCGACCTGGCAACTAATGTTACCTGAACGGTGCGTAGGAAAACAAACTGAAAATGAGTTTATGTGCCCCATTCATGTTTGCTGCCGATTCACTATTCAGTCGTTGAATCAAATTTTCTCGTACTTTTTCCTTTTCCCAGCATTTCAACCTCAAACAACAGAACTATGGATTGATTCACACTGGATTTCTCCTTTAACAAAGACAAAAAATATAAACTTACCTGAGATTCAACAAAGACTGCTGGCCAACACTGAATCATCTGGCTTGTGGCTTGTCAGTCACAACTTCTTTTCTTCTAAGAGACAGTGTTAAGTCCATCTGCTGATTGACAAAGACTCCATCTGGATTTCTCTTTTTTAAGTCATCCACTAAAAGTTGTCTGGCTGTTTCCAGGCGGGTGGCATCATACCCTTCTGGGAAATTTGGCAGGTAATTGACTTCTCCTTTTTTTGGTTTCTTTATGTTCTTGTTAGGTGGGTCACCACCAGCAAAGCATCTTCCTCGTTTCCCACCATTCACCTTCACATCTTCATGTCCCAAGGACCTAATTTTTGCCCTGTAGTTACCCATCTTATCTACCCATCAAGACTCTGTATCCATTTACAGTAACCGGTTGGGGATGCTGTTTCCCAAAGACAGGGATGGGCTGTTATTAAAGCCTTGGCAACAGCTTCGTATTCTTTTTTGCCGGGGTAAGCTTTAAACTGAGAGTAAATGGTTCCGCTTCCGCTGGGTCTCTAAACTGTAAGCTGAAGTTATACTGAAGGGTCAACATGGTTTTCAAGTAACTAATTAAATCTTCTACTGAATTAGGTCTTGACGTCAAATTCTAAGGGGAGTTTCTCTTCACCCCTGTATTTTTTCCCATGGTTGGGTCATGCAAAACCTTATGTACATGCATGTCATGCATATCTCTTTCTCTCATTTGAAATGAACCTGAGCGTACCTCTTGGAGCTGTGTGTCAGTCCTGGATACCATGCAAAATCTGCTAATTTTTTCCACGGAGAAGCTCTCATAAAATCCAGCAAGAGAATGTGCACCCAAGTTATCTGCAGACACAAATAGAACAATTCCTTTGACACAAGTACCAAGTCGCTCCAGGTAAATACCTTGCTGTTCAAGAGTGCGTAGATCACAAATGAGTGGGTATATAACTTTTTCATAGCCACACTTTTTAACTGTTGTTGAATTGCACAAAAGTGCCAGCTGAATTGAGTAGAGAGTTGATCTGTATTTTGCTGGGATATTCGCAATGGCCCAGTATATCGCACACACCTAACCTAGTGGGTTAGCTACTTCGAAGTCATCAATATACAGCATGAGGGCAATTCTGAATTCATCATTCACATTTTTCTCTGAAACACCTACCATCCCTACAAGAATTGTACTCATTTGGAACATGAACTGACATGGCCTTCTGTAATATGTCTTCCCTGCTGAGCAATTTTTGAAGCATTTTCAGCAGAGGAACATAAACCACTCTCTTACTGCCTTTCTCCACTACATACTCTACAGGCATTACCAGTGGAAATTCACGCAACACATATGCCACTCTCCTTTTAGTGGTTGCTAGACATCCATCTCTGTTACAATGTCCAGTGAAAATGTTGCTTTCTGTCACAGCCTTTACTACTTCTTGTATAACTGATTTGTCAATATTTGTGTAATGCTTCTGTAATACCTCTTTCACTTTCTTGTATGTTAGTGGCTGAGACAACTGAAATAAGTGACAAAGTTGCTTAATGACTACCTGGACAGATGTTTCAGGTATGTGCAGCCCTGTTTGCATTTGTAAAAATAAAGCTGCCAATTTGTGCTCCAAACTTCAAGACTATCTGCCTCAGATGTGTCTTCCTCAGTGTTACTATCAATGTCTGTCTCTGCAAGATTCATTTCATCTGGAGGAATATCCCCTGTGCTTTCACATTCCATATCAGCACCAACAATTAATTCTGATTTAAACACCCTACAGTTGTGCTCTCTATGTTCCTTACTTTTATGTGCATTGAAAGTTGAATAGATGCTGCTCTCAAATGCACAGTCCTTAAAAGACACTGAACCTTTTGTTTTTCCCTAATGTCTACAAAAATGCGTGAAATATTCAGTTTCTGGCACGGTTCAAGAAAGTTGCACAGTTGACAACGTAACGTCACTTGTAAAACCTGGGCACATTGCGGTTTTACTAGTTTTACTACTACTACGTTGCTAGTGTAGGCTTTTAGGCCTACACTCGTTGACGATGCTTGAACACTTGAAACATTTTCGTCATCACTGGGTCTCGTCTAGCTCGCTCAGGCTCAGCTTATCTGTCACCTTTTGGCTCAGCTGCCTGTGGAGGTTAGCAAGGTTGAATCAGGATAAACGGCGCACAGGCAACGGTATGAATTGAGACAAATAAATAGAAAATACAGTCAAATAAAATAGATAAAATAATCTGAAACTTGTCAAATTTTTAAACAATAACATGTTGATAAATTCAAAAATGCCATTTCCGATTTTTTCTTTCATAGGAATAATCAAACTTAAGTATTTCTAGCAAGGTGCAACCCAGTACATTACAGCTGAGGGGAAAAAATTAATGGAGAGGAACAGAACATGTTGATAAACAATAAATACATTTATTTCCAACAGCTCCAAAGAAAGGGACTTGGTCAAAAGAAATGCAGAGAAATAAATGTGGGGATAAAACAAAAATAGGGACAGTAACAGGGTACAGCTGTGACCGAGTCTGATTAGCACTAGTTAGCAAAACACCTTCCACAGTTGCTCAACTAGTAAGGAGCAATTTTGCTCTCAGACATGAGTGTTGCTACACCACAAAAATCAGGAGTGCGTGTCAATCACACAAAAGAACACACATGAAATGTTCAAAACCCACACCGGCCACTAGGGCATACACGCACACTAAGAAGGAGCCTAGTGCTATACAGGCATTGGCTAAATAGTAAAATGTCTGCAGGTCACTGCTAGGGGGCAAAGAAACAAAAAGAAATGGAGGAAAATAACCGTCAACTCAATAAAGGGAGAGAATTCAAGCAGGGAACGTTAACTGGGGCAGCCCATGCCCAAATAAGCAGGCAGTCCAGAGGGCCACTCTCAAATACACTGACCAACTCGGCCAGTGACGACAGGGTAGGAAAGGGAAGAACTAAGAAAACAAACAAACAGGTGATGAACAAACCAATGAAACACTGACCATAAACCAACCTAGTGCTGTGAATCAGCACAGGAAGGCACAAAAAATGGGCTGTTTGTCAGTTTAGCAAACAGTAGAAGACTGGAGCAGTTCACGGCTAAGAGGCACTAAGATAAAAAGGAAACAAAAAGAAAACAAAATTTAATCAGGGGAAAACAGTGGTCATGCTGTCCCAGTGACAGCCAGCTGTGATCTTGGTCTTGTCTGTGCTATAGACAGGAGGCCCGAGGAGTCAGAGGGGAGGAGGAGATGGGGCACATCGACTATGAATGGAATACTGCAATAAAAATGAGCACTAACAAAAAAAATAAAAAAAAACACTAAAATAAAAAAGCACAGCACAATCAGCCACATCCTTAAAACCTGCTTAAAACACTAAACATCCCCTTTACCGTCACTAACCAAGCAGCCCAGGGTTTGTTTGTTTGTTAGCAAAGCAATGGAGATGGCTGAAGCCAACGTAATACGACACTGCGGTTCAAAGTGAACAACTTCTCTGGATCCTATCTTCTTCAGATTGGCGAATGTGAGCTCTCCAGTAAGTGGGGCTGTGTCACTGTAAGCTGTGAGCTGTTACTAGCCTACTACATTGTTTACAATGGCAAACTAAGGAAAGCTCCTGTATATTGTTCACCTGTGGCCAACAATATATTCCATCTGTACTGTTCCATCTGAACTACCACAGAGAATGAATGGGAAAAGTTAAGAAAGTTCAGCTAAACTATTTTCAGCCACGGCACGGTATCAATTTGTTTGACTACTAAATCGTAAAGGGCCCTTCATCAGAGTGGGAGGGCCCTGGGCATAGGGGCAGTGGCCCTGTCTGCCTTGCCCATCCCGCCTACAGCTCCGCCCCTGTGGCTGGGAGTTCAGCAGGACAAGTGTGAATTTCAGATTTTCCGTTGAATACCTAGGCAATGTAATTGACGGTGCAGGACTGCACCAGAAAAGCACCATCAAAAGTGAAGGCTATTGATCAATAACCACCCCCACATAATGTGAGCCAGTTGAGATCCTTTCTAGGTCTACTGACGTACTATGCAAGGTTTGTGCCTAATCTTGCCAATAAGGTGAAGCCACTACATGAGCAGCTAAACAACACCAAGACATGGGAGTGGACCAATAGATGCGAGAGCTTTTAGAGAAGCTAAGATGGCTCCGTCCAACTCTGATGCCCTCAGGCATTTTGATCCCACACTACCCATTCAGCTGGCATGGGACACCTCACCTTATGGTCTGGGTGCAGTTGTGTCAGATATTACCATCAGGGGAAGACGGGCAGCGCTGGGCCCTACGATTGCCTGCTCCCCAGTGTGAAATGAAATACTGGAAGGCAGACCTGGTGTCTGTGTTGTGTCATGATAATTCCTGGGTTCTACAATACAGGGCATGCACGCAAGAAATGTCCTGCATGTAGTGTCATTTATTCTAACATTCTAAGTTATAGGCTCCCTAAATGAGCCACGGTATAACAGCATCCATGCCAGTGTGGTTCAAAATAGGTATGGCAGTCCTAAAACTATGTTGTGCAATGCACATATAGGCCTATTAAATTAATAACAATGGGTCACATTACATTTAATTTTTTTACTGAATGGCGGGCCATTTGAAAGAGAGCAATGGGCCATAGTTTGGCCACCCCTCCATCAGGGTAATATTTTTTCAAATGTTGAATTCACTGTCTTCTTGAATTTTCTGTTCAGCCTGACACCAGATTCTTTCTTGTACCACTATTTAGAATAATAAAGGTATTCAGGAAATTGCATTGCATAGTCCTATGTTCTACTGAAGGAACCAAAACATTTCTTCACCCCTATCTCAAGTGAATTCTTGGATAATTTTTATGTAAAAACAAAGTAAAAAAGTACACAATGACAGGGGCGCCACTAGAAATTTTGGGCCCACGAGAGAAAATTGTTTTGGGTCCCCTAAACATTGAGTACAATATTAAAATGTTTGGTAACATTTTAGATAAGGGTACACATATTCACCATTAACTAGCAGCTTGTTAACATACAATTTAATAACATACTACCCATTTGTTAGTCATTAAAATCACTTATTAATGCCTTATTCTGCATGAGCTTATTCTATCCATAGCAGACCATTAACTAGAATTTCTCCAATATAAACTCCTAACTATTGGTTATTTATAGTAAGTAAGCTAGCTGTTGTATATGAATTAGGGTCTCAATATGCTTTGCTCAGTAAGGGACTTAAGGTAGTAGTACAACAGGAACAGTTATTCTCAAGAAATTATTCTCAATCAAAAATATGTAATTAGGACTTATTTGGACACTATTAGGCACTTTTAGTTTATTAGGTTTTGTTCCAATGAATATACCATCTTTTCTAAATATTACTGAAGGAGAATAACTGTTCCTGCCTTATAAGCCCCATATACTAACCAAAACATAGTAAGATCATAATTTATATACAGCAGCTAATCTACTTAATATGAATAAACAGTAATTAGGATTTTATATTGGAGAAATTATTTAATGGTCTACTGTGGGTAGAATATGCTCATGCTGTATAGGGTATTAATAAGTGCCTTGTAATGACTAATAAATGGCCAGTATGTTACTAGTTTGCATGTTAATAAGCTGCTAGTTAATGGTGAATATGTGCACCCTAACCTAAAGTTTTACCAAATGCTCTCTTGGGCCCCGTCAGTGCCAGGCCCTTAGAATGATCCTAACTCCCCCGGAGCCCATGTACACTTATCATAATCAAGTAGAAGTACAGATACACCTGTTAAAAAAAGTATACGTTCTGTAACTGTAACAACTATTTGACAGTCCCAACAGCCTTTCATAGAAAATGTAGGCAAGCTTAATGTCTGCCAAGAGACAAATATTATGTTTGTGGTGTATTCAGTGGCAGAATATGACTAGTATGGAAATTGGGGAATTAGTAGGGATTTGTTTGTCCACATATTTTTAACAAGGAAATTCGAACAACAAAACACTTTTTTTTTTCATCTGTAAGTCTATATGCTTTGACATAGCACCCAAATTGTGTAAAGAAGATAAAATTATCTTGCATGAAAATTGTGTGCTGATTGGGAGGAAACTGCAGTGAATGAATTGTATGTTGCAAGGAGGTTCAGAAAAAAACATTGCACCATCTATAGCTGTAAAAGAGAAAATCTTTGGTGACAAAGTAATGGTGAAGAAACCCACTCTTACCAAACTGTGGAAGAGACGGCAAGAAGAAAGGCCCAACATCAGACCGGTGTGAGAATGCTGTGTGGCTGCATGTGTGTTGAAGTCAAAACAAGGGTCTTGACACTTGACACTGGTCTTCATTGTTGAATCATGTAGCCTAAAAAAAGTCCTTCAGATTCAGTGGTAAAAGTTTTTTTTTTCGCCAGGAGGGGAACAGGGGAAATTTTGATCGCCAGGAGGGGAACAGTTGGGATGTTTCTCAGGGCCTGGCACTGACAGGGAGCCCAAAAGAACATTTTAATATTATAATCAATGCTTGAGGGGCCTAAAATTACTTTGTCATAGGGTCCAAAGTTTCTAGCGGTGCCCCTTAATGTAATAAAGCTGATATTCCATCAAATTCTGAGTGATGAATATTAACAATATTCCCAAGTATTTATTGTTCTCTAATTTTGCTCCCCACTGTATAGCTTGTGTGCGGCTAAGTGAGTCTCCTGATTGTTTTTAACATCTGGCCTTGTTTACCCAATTACCAAAATACCCTTCTTGCACCTGTTCAAAATAGCCCTAATTAAACTAAAAACTGAAGACGCAATAACAAATAAATATTTAAATAAATTAATTAATAAATTGTAATTCATATATTTACAAATTTTTAAAGGCTTCAGCCAGCTGAAGTGTTTTCAGTACTGAAATCCTACGCTGAAGGCAAGACATGTTTGTTTACACAACACCTTTCAGAGCCTACTTTCCGCCTTTCACTAGCTCATGTTATTTAACTTGATGAACTTTAAAGTCACAATCTTACTGGAGTACTTGCTACTTGTACCTTTTGATAACAGTTGAATTAAAGTGTTAATTTAGCTCAACTCAAATATTTGCAGTTAATGTGACTTACAGTTTTCTGTTAAGGCAACTCAATGATTTCAACTTATTATGACCTAAAACTGGCAGTTTTCAAATCACTGGAATAAGTTCACAGAACTTAAAAATTAAGTACACAACCGCACCATTTTATGTTAGGGTTAAATGTTTATTAGTTTTACTTAGGTTTACTTAAAAACATAACTTTTTTGCACTGAATTTAAAAGTCATTAACACTTGAACAACTGACCAGATAGGTCTAATGTAGAATTCAGTCTAAGACTGAATGAGTGAGTGAGAGTGTGTGTGTGTGTGTGTGTGTGTGTGTGTGTGACTAATCACACAAGGTTGAGCGGAGGACTGATGGTGCCACATAAACACGGCACATAGATGTGTGCGTGTGTGGTGTTTTTTTGTCTGCTCCGTTGCACACTGAAATGTTAAACTTAAATAAAAACTACCAGGAAGGCATCACCAAGTCTGGGGAGGCTGACCACGGCATCACTTTCAATGATGACAGAAACTCTCAGAGGGTGGTGATGAAATGGTCATTGATGACAGTAAGGAGGCCAACTGCAACACCTTTAAGCTCTATCTCATCTGACTCGTCCTGAGTGAATGAGAAAGATATGCTAATTACAAACTAAGACATGCAACGGAACAGATGACGTTTAGTTTTCTTTAAGCATGACACACAAATACCCACTTCTCACTTCCCTTGCTATGACCATAAGTGTACAGCACCAGCAAGCTGATATAAGGCCACTTATTATGGTAAAGTGAGGTAAGTAAAATGGAACACACTCATCTCAACACATAGAACAGTGAAATAATTAAGGCAATAACAGCAGTATACTTTGATTAAATCAACAGTTCATATGTGATGAGGAGAAAGAAATACTAATACACAGTATGGTCTGTTAGTGACTTAAGGAGACTTACTGTGCAGGTTCTGAAAAATCCAGAAGCGTCCTCGCGCAGATACACAGGAAGGGCGTGGAGAACAGTAGTGCGCTTGGTGTGGATGTCATGTGTTTCCTATTCATATAAAAACAGAATTGGATATATTGAGAAGTTTACTCAAAAGCTGATTTTAAATAGTGCAATCAGAACATATGTCCACAAATAACCTCTTCACTTCTTTAATACAATCAAACAAAAGGCAAAACGCAAAGCGGATTATTTGCAAAAATCACAAAGCTCATTTCAATCATTTACCTGTTCATCGTGGATTTTTAAAATTTCAGCTAGAGCATCTGCCGTCTTCCCAGTTTTTGATGCCTTCTGTCTGAATCAGTCGAGGAAGATGGTGGTCAGGCTTTTCATGCACTGTAAAAAACAGAATCTTGCACACATTTATAAAGCAGAAAATAGCTCCCAAAAGAGTAAGAATCACAATTTTGACTTCAAAAGACAGAGCTGATCCATATTACCTCAGACTCTATTTTCAGAGCAGGCCAGAGGTCCATGAGTTTGTTCACTGGTGGGCAGGTCATCACTATGGTCTGTCGGCGTAGGGGATATGTGGTCTCAATCATCTTTCTAATGAGGGGCAGGTTCTTCTCAGTCTTCTTAAAATATGATATATATAATTATGTATATATATATATATATATATATATATATATATATATATATTTGTTTTGTTATTATGTATTATATATAATATATATAATGATATATAATAAACATTATTAACAACGATGCAATTTATACAAACCAAAGCCTTACTCGTAAGGATTTTTCATTTTTTCATCTTTGTCATGAAAAGCAGCTAACCTGATGCACACAGGAGCTCTGCCTCAGGAGGCCTTGATGCTGAGATCAAACATGTTTCAAGCGCTGCCAGGTTTTCAGTTCTGAAAAGCTAACTCAACTAGCTCGAAAAACATCTTGCGTCCTACCCATCAAGACAAATCAATGACTCGTCCTACTACATTAATCTGAACAAAAACTCGTTTCAATAACCGTCCTGAATAATGAATGAAAGACCCATACTCGGATTTAAATGGCTAGTTGTGCTACTGGAGTGTAACATTAGTGATCGTCCTAAGTGGCTAAAACTAACGTTAATTTAACGTCATCATGTTACCAATGCCTTACAAAACTCCCGTGATAAGCCATTGAAGGCCAAGGGCTTGGAGAAGGTCTAAGCTCTCTAAGACAAAAACATCACAAAATGTATAACATAAGTGAAAGTGAGTAAATATTAACATTCAAAACTTACAGCAAGTTCAGTGATGCTGACGGCGTAGGTTTCTTTCCTTCTGTTGCTTCTGGCCACCTGCAACTGCAAAGACGTCTGCGCCATATCAGAGACTTGACCAAACATTACTGTGCTCTGCACGACCACGTTAGAAAAAAACGATACCAACGAAACAACCGTCAACCGTCAACCATCAACCGTCTCTAGTAATACTAGGCTAAGAATAGTACTATGCGTATTAGCGCCGCCTTCTGCTTCGGGGTGTCTTAGAGATTAACTCGGAATAAAAAATGATGAAGTTAAATAAATAAATAATAATAATAAAAAATGTTATATTAGCAACATTAAACTGATGACAATAAAAATACAAAAAAGATAATTTCAGACCAAATTATTGCTGTTGTAATGGGGTATGATTGCAATTTTTTTGTTATGATTGATTTAATAATCCCTATTTGAAACAATAAAAATAAAAGGACTTTATCATTCTTAGTATTTAACTACTTAATTCTATTAAGTTGTACTCATCTATGTTTTTAAGTTACTCTCACTTATAGCCAAAATAGTTCCCTTTAATCAAAAAATATTAGTTAAAATTACTCGAAAAGGAAGAACATGTTACACCAACTTGACACAATTAAGTTAGTAGAACTTTTTCTAAAACTTTGAGTATACACCACTTAATCTATTTAATTATTTTGGACGTTCGGGTTTACACTTAGTATTTATGATGGATAGAAAAATGACATAATTATTTCGCTTGTAATTATCACAATTTAATGTGAATTTAATGGAAACAGAGAGGGCGAAAGCAGAGCTCAGTGATCTTTGGCAAAGACTATTAGCCCACTCACTGTCCCAAGGTAAATGGACTGCATTTATATAGTGCTTTCTCTACTCCTACAACCACTCCAAGAGTTTTACAGTGTATGCCTCACATTAATCTATTCACATACATGCACTCACACACCAGAGGCAGAGGCTGCCATGCCAACCTGCCACCAGGAGGAAATTGGGGTTCAGTATCTTGCTCAAGGACACTTCGACGGGGTCAGGCACAGTGGGGGTCGAACTTTCAATCCTCCAGTTGCCGAACAGCACCTCTGCCACCAGCACCACCATCACCCCTGATAGAGGAAGTCATATAGTGGGCTACAATCCATTGTACTAAAGAAGGTTCCTCTACCTTTGATCCCATTTCCTCATTCTTTTGCATACTATACTGACAGCTTCGAGCAAATTCGAGCAACAAGACAAAGGATTTATTTACATACACTGCAAAATCTCTTTATTATTAAGTTAAAGAAATGTAGGATGGGGTGTACGGGAAATAGTTGTGGGTGTTTTGTTGTAATTTTTAAACATTTTTAAAATGAAAATAAAGCACAGGGAACCGTGGTGGTAATGTTCTTGCTGTTGAATTTAATGACTTTTATGAATTTAACCACGTGAACAAAAAATCTACAGACCTGGAGTAGTTCACTTCTTAAACTTTTAATCGAATGTTATGCTAAAAGTGTGCCAGTGTACCCATGACAATTATATCACGCAATAATGACTCTTTGACCTTACTTATTTCAACCTGCATTACTCCCACATGACAACAGTATTCAATTATGTGCTCAAGGTAACCATAAAATGACATTTCACTGCACAACACAGCTGACTATGTCTCCTATTTGACTATTTTGTATGTTAGCAAACATATTGCAGTGCGCTCTAGGAGGACTTTACAGGGTTTTACAGGCCGTGTACCTTGCTTGCTACAATAACCCTGGATTACTGTTTATAAAATGTAATGTAATAAAAACACATTTCATTCAGAAACATGGCAGATATTCAGGTGGACTTTCCAGAGTTTTACAGGCTTTACTGGCATGGAACTCTAGATCACTGTGTAAAAAAATATCATCAAAACATGTTATGCTCAACAAACACATTTTATTCATGAACATAGCAGATATTCACCACTTCAACCGATAAGGTATCATTAGGTTTCTTCCGCTAATGTGAAATATTCCATCAGGGCTCAATAACTGTGGATAAGTTCATAAGTTTATCTTGGTCATCTATGACTTTCAGATTCCGAAAATCACATTGCTGTTGTGACTGATCACCACCTGAATGAAGGAGAGTAAGAGATTGCAGCACTATGTTGGAGTGTGTGTAAATATGTGTGTAAATGTGATAATTGGAAAGTAATTATATTTCAGATGTTCTCTAAGTAGTAAGTGAACTGCATACTTACATGTGTGTTTCTTCCTCTGTGATCCTGTGCCCTTAAGGCCATGCTGTGGTAAAAGGGGCACTGAAAAGGAAAAGATCAATTATTTCTATTTGTTTGTTTGCCTGTTTACACTGCACAGCCCTGACGACAGTGGCACTAAGAGTGGTCATCTAAATGGTCATCAAAGTAGAAGTATTGCTTTGCTTACAGTAGGGCTGTCTCCTGCAGTCTCTCACCATCTTCAATATTTTGGCAATCATATTCTGTAAAGATGAAAATGAAATACAATTAGTGCAAAGAATGGCATGACGAACTAGAGCTGCATAGATAAGGCATGTGAATGAGGAATATGTGGACAGAGCTTGGGAAAGGGTTCGCACTTACAAACGTATTTCAGCAAAAAATAGAAAGATTTGCACACTGCTGTAAAGAACTCCCAAATTTGGAAAAAGAAAACTTTTATAAAATTATAAAAAAGTTTTGAATACATCAAGCACTTACAAAGATTTTTTTTAAAGCTACTAACCATTTTTTCAAAGTTGACAAGACCATCGTTGAGGGTCTGGTTGCCTTCATGAATGGACGTAAGGTCTGTGTTTGACAACAGGTGAGAGAAAAAGTCTGTCAATGTACCTTCTGTCAATATGACACACAGAAAGTAGCTGTGCAAATAGTATTATTATTATATTTTCAGCTGTATTGATGTTAGCTCACCATCTGTAATTAGATGCACATAAGGTATATATGGTGGGCTCAGTTTGGCCAGCACCTCCCTTAAAGCTGCACGGTTGTTATACGGGACCTGAGGGCAAGAAATGTAATATTAGGCTAGATAGATAAATAAATACCACTCAGTGAGAGGGATCACAAAACTGATCTAAACTCTACTATTACCATCAGTACTTAAAAGTTTACCCGAATTTGACTGAACTTACCAGCATGAGCCGATATTCAGTGAATTTCTTCATCAGAGCTCTCGGCACTCGCTGTGAGAGAGTCAAGAGAACATCCTCATGATGTGTTTGGCACAGCAACATATTGCAAGCATAATTCATCAAATAACTCAATAATTCAGTGTGAATTGAACTTAAAACTGTTCTTACCTCCCAGGTTCGGTGCAGTCTTGTAATGACTCTGTTTGTCAGGCCATATATAACAGCAATGAATGATGACATGTTTTGCTGCCTGTACAGACTAAAAAGACATGATCATCACACTACTTTGCAAATTACAAAAATATATTTAGAAGCATTGTACAAAAATAAGCTGCAAGTGACACTTTAGACAAATCCGTCGGGAAATTTCTGGGCGCTGCCATCTTACGGCGCCACCATTACTGCAGTGCTACATTGCATTGAAAGCCATTGGAGTTAAGTGACAGACAAGGCATAACTGCAAATAAAGAAGAATTCACAATGTTTGGCAGTAGCCCCCAGTCACTCACTAAGGTACCAATATATTAGCCGCCACGTTAAGGCTTCTAAAATGTGCATAATAAGGCGGTTATAGTAGCAAAATGAATTCTGGCTAGCATAATCATTCATTGCTTTAACCAAGTGGGTACGACTAGCCGACATTAAATTAAACATGAACCTAATATTTTATACACAGGATTATTTTATGAACCTCCTGGCATGAGACCAGCTCCAAAACATAAACTAGGTCAGAACTGTTTGGACTCCAGATAGGTTGATATCTTTAATATAATGTTAGCTCAAGATCTAAGACAGGCAGTCATAGCATTAGACCCAGGTCAAAGTGCAATTTCATAAGATTTATTCCAAAATGTGTCCGCAGGTGTTTGAAAAACTCCACTAGTAATGTACATTAACATGCAGTCTTCCTGACTGCAGCACCGCAGCAATGGCAGCACTGTTTACTTCCACATTTCTCCGGATATGTCCATTATAAGTTATATCAAGAAGCTCTATAACAAACAATGACTGTACTCATCAGTCCATTTTAGATTCCTTCTGCATTATTACCCAAGAGACCCATAATCTCACTGACTATAAAGGCCAAAACATTCGTCTGGATGGGGTATGAGGATGTGTGCACACTTACTGAGAAGCAATCTCAATGAATTTGCTGATTAGCCCAGCTCGCTTGGAGAGCTCTTTGCACAGACAGAGCTCTGTGCAAATCCAGTACATCACCACATTAAAGCGGCACACAAGGCGCTCCAGGTTGGCAATTGTGCTGTAGGGGAATTTCCTTCTCCCAAAACATAGTAGAGCAGCTCAGTCTGGAAGGATGGATAGAATAGAAGGGTAAGTATGACGGACCAGTGAGATGGTAAAATGCATTCTGTTTCATGTGCATCAAAGTGACAAGATGGAACAGCATAATAACAAACTAAAAGGCCATCAGACGGTTGTCCCAAACTATTAATTACGGAGACCTTTAAAATTGAGACTCAGTGTTTTATGAAATGTGCAGAACAGCCCAGAACACTGAAACATACTACATCTATCTGTCTTGATTGGTCAGGTGTAGACATTTAGGTTTTCTCTTAAGGTTACAATTACAAAGACTGGTACTAAATGGTCATGTGACAGACAAATTCAACCTAATGTAGATCACAATGAACTTTTTCCCTCCCCTGTCTGTGCCTCCATACCGCCCCCCATTCTGCCCACCTCATGCATAGCATGGAACAGCTCCCAGTCGTAGCTGGTGAGCTGAGCTGCTATGGCTTTGGCGCTCAGGTTGTCCAATGTGGTGTTTCTCCTCTCTGGACCGAGCTGTTCTTTCAGCGGTGTCTGTGAGGATCACATCACACACTTTACTTTTCTGTTACTTCTAACTGACGTCACTACTGCCATCATTGCTGATTTTCATTGGCACGATTCTCTCACCACATTGCTTACCACCAGGCCACTGTCTGATAGGCCACCATCATTCTCAGATTTGTAGTAAAGTGTGACCAAATGAATGAGTGTAGATTCAAAAGGCACTCACCAGACTGGCAATCTGACTGGCAGGGCAGAGAAACAGCCTCTCATTGATGGTCAGAAAGGAGATGGGCCTGTCACACAACTCCAGCTGCTCCCTCACTGGGAAGAGGTAAAACACAGGCAGTTGAAGTCACAATAACAAGCCATTAAAGAAGATCCTATAGGACCTGATGTTTCCCATTAATTAAGGTTCACCGTAATGAATCAGCGGTCTGATCTTCACTAAAAGCCATATCACATACACCAATCAAAATGTGTCGTAACTTTTTAGATCCTTTTTTTGTTTTTTTAAAAAATACAATAGACTTAATTTAAAAAATCACAAGTCATTGAAGTCAATTTGCTGTGTGACTGATTAAAAAAATGACTAGCTCAGTTAGAATGGCAATAGCATGTTGTTCTTCGATAATGTGTTAGTCTTCAATTGTCCTTACTGCCAGAGGAATTCATTTTCACCAGCACTTTGTCTGGTGCTTTTAAGGTCAACATCACATGGCCAGCACAGGCTTTGTGAGGCATTATCAGAGACGCACAGCTGTGGTCCTGACGGAACACCTTCAGCAAAACTGTACAGAGGAGAAAGCTCTAAGGTGGTGGCAGGAGTCCATTTCATTCATTCATTTTTGTATCACATGCAAACAAAATAGTTGATCTCCCAGTATGTATAAACAATGGCACTGCAATGAATAAGCTCTACAGACATCGACCCAATAGTAGATTAAATGAAATTTAGTCAAAGGTGAAGGGATGCTTTATAATATTCTCAAACAAATGCTTGCTCCACACCTTTGTTATTTGCCCTGATGGGCTTGATCCCTCTGACCAGATTGTTGGCCAGGGCCCTATCACACTGACATCGCCTCTGAAAGAAATGACAGACTAATGAGTACTGATGAGTCCTTTGCCAAAATACTTAAATATTGTGAACTTCACTTCACTTACACCAGTTAAGGGCAGATGTCCATTGTTCAGCCTAAAAATATTTGAAAACATTAACATTATTATGACATCTTTTTCATTATGGTCATGGTTTTGAAGCGTGTGTGTGAGTGTCTGTGTGTGTGTGTGTGTGTGTGTATTACTCACAATATGTATCTCCTTTGTGCGATGTAATCTCGCACCATGCTGAGATATGCATGGCCCTTCTCCTGTCTTGCCAGCTTCTGCAAAAGAAAATGATTGATGTTGCACAATAACTCACAGAAGTTTTAAATATATAACTATAAATAAAACTATGGCTCTGTTAGGTTCATTAGATAATGCACATGCTCCCTGGGTGAGGGAAGACACATATCAAGGATTATTACCTCCAAGAAGCGCACCACCACAGGATTGTCCATCAAGCGGTGGCTATACAGTGCCACCCACTGGCCAACCAGCTTCACTACCCTCTCTCTGAGGCTGAAGTCTGAGGCCCTCACCAGCTCAGAGCCCTCTGATGGCTCAGCATGGATAGTGACATCAGCATTAAGGAAGTGTGACCTTTGACTTTACAAAACCGCTTTTGTTTTTAGCTTGATTAACACAGCAAAGCTAAATTGTCTAGTGCAATTTGTAATTGTATATATAATGTAGTTATATGAACTCTAAAGTCATAGCAACTTGTGTTCATTTTAAATCTTATGTTGTTGTTATCAACGATACACTGTCAATCTCAATAATGGTGGAAGGATATTACTTTTGCAGGGCAGAGCACATCTCCTCAGTCGGCAAGAAGAGATGGTGTGTTAACAGAAAAGAATCTACAAAGACAGCAGGTAACTCTCATAAACAATCCATGAACACTTAGGCCTACCAAAACTTCCTCAAGTAAGCAAAGAAAGTTCAGGGATCTAAAATTAAACTGCAGTTTCCCTCTGAGTTTCCCACCAACTAAGTGACTCACCCATCTGGTTATCTGGAGTGTCCAGTGTCATAGAGAACAACATAAACTCCAGAACCTTATGTGGTGTTCCAGACTTCACCAGGAACCTGAAACGGACAACATCTTTATGAGAGCTACCATCAGTGAGTGGACTACAGAACACAGTGGCTTGGATTAAAGTAATCTTACTCGTTTCAGTCTTTTTATAGATTTTTATCATTTTTTACAGACCCTGTTCACCCTGTTTCCTGTGCATTTGGCTCTTTCAAAAAAAAGTCACTACTATCATAATGCAACCTGTGACGATGTTCACCATAATGGCAGCTGTTTCACCTGTAGCCCGAACTGTTCAAATAAACATGCATACTGGCTCCTTCCATCCATTCAACCATGCATCTATCTCTACCTTTATCTCCACCAATCCATTCATACATCTCCATTCAACCATTTATGCATCTCACCACATTAAATTCTACACGCACCTTGCAGCCAACATAGGAACCACTGAAATACCATATCAGTTTCCATAGCAACTAACATGGTCATCATTGCAACCACTTTAGCAACCACTATAGCAACCACTTAGATACCAAGACACCAAGATGCCCCAGCAACAGCCTAGCAACCATTTCTACAATCACAACCTTGCAACATACCAACCAACATGATTACCCTTGCGACCAGCATATCAGTAAATATACTAGCAACAGCCTAGGAACTATCTCAGGTATTCTAGCACCATATTAACCATGTAACTGATAAAATGATTTGGAAATAGCATGGCAACCACCACAACTACCTACCAACAGCCTAGCAACCACCTAAAGCACCCTATCAACATCCTAGAAAGCTCCCTACTGTTTGCATTTGCATGCACTAGTAATTCCTTGAAAGTACGTTCTCCAGTTGATATTATTAATTATTATTGTTAACCCAGTCAGAATATTCACCTGTTGCTGCAGGATGCAGATTGCAGTGCAGCCGGCTCAGAACTCCTCTGTAGAATCAGGGCAGGTGAGCCGTTCTCCTGAATATGGACCGTGGCTGCATTCACACTCTGCAAAACACCCAACTTCAGCATTCACAACTCAACTCAAACCACACATTGTGACCTTATTCACATTGTTCAATACACTATTTTAACATTCACAACTCAACTCAGACAAAACCCCACGCACCACACACACACTGAATGTGCTGAGCATGCTGATTATTCCCTTGGTGAATCTTACCTTCAGGATGCTCACAAAGTTCATTTTACCCACGCGTAGGAAGTGGCAGTCATGCTCCCGAGGCATGATGATTGAGGCGTCCTGAGGTCTTCTGTTCTTCATGTTATTTCTCTCCTTAGTAATCCTACCCTGCAGAGGAAAAACATACAGAATGGTTAAGCTCCTCACTTAAAAAACCTTCACTGCTAACATTTTTTCTACAACAAACATTTAACATGTTTTTTTTAAGTGTCATTTTTTTATAGTGTCATATTCAATTAATTCAATCAGATAAATTTAACCAGTGGACTTTTCCAATGGACTTCGGCTTACCTGGCAGTTGGAAATCACATTAGATGGGCCCTTCCAGATAATGTAGTTGCATGCCCCATTGACACCCAGATTGATCACTGAAACACAACCATTGGTCATCCTCTTGCTTTACTGTGTCTATCCAACAAATTTATTCTACTTTGTGGCTTTGGCACAACATATCAAAGTTCACAGTAGTTTTCTTGAAGTAAGGTACAATCCATTATGCTATCTGAATGGTGTTGAATAGTGTGATATTCACACTTACAGACAGTGCCAATGCTGATTTTAGTTTCAAGGACCAGCACAGCAGCCAGTTCCTTGCGGATCTATAAAGACCAACAGGACACATGTTAACAGTTGAACAGGTCTTTAGACTATATTCACTCCGAGTGGGGTTTATATTTCCTTTTGCCTGACCTTTTCCGCCTTGAATGCTCTCCTCAGGTTTTGTAGTTGGATCTCCATCAGGTGTGCCTCTCTCATATTTTTCATTTCGCCTCTCATATCATTTTTTGCCTGCTGCTGCAGAGCTCTTGCCAAGGCCATATCGGTAACCTCCACGCCTTCCCCTCTCGCTGCCTTGTCTTGAACAAGGTCTGGGGTTGGCTGGATAGCTTTCTGTTGAAGCTTGCGCTTGTTTTCCATCTCAATGTGAAATCGGGCCAGTTCCCTCTGGCGCCATGTCTCCTGATGGATTCTTGCTCTTTCAAGCATTTCAATATATTCAGGGTCATCCTCCACTACTTCTGCTACCCTGAGGCAGCAGAAGAAGCGCAGCGCTCTCTTCAAACGTGGCATCTCCACCACAGTGTTCAAAGAGACTGAGGTCAACCTAGAACTTTGGTGAAAATCACTCTATTTTATATTATGATGTCACTTGAGTTTTCTCTATCGCATCATTAGAAATTATACACAGACTGTGTCTGCATGGTTACAGTAACTATGCAAATGTAAATAAAACAGGATAGAATATTCAAGTCTAAGCTAGAATGTTAAGGTGTTCTCAGAAGCTTATGATGCAACAATCTAAAGAGCTTTTGTATTGAATACAAACACTGACCAAAACATATTCAAGATTCAAGATAGTCTTTATTACATCTCATTTAAATGTTGAGAGAGAGAGTTTGTGTGTGTGTGCGTGTGTGTGTGTGAGAGAGAGAGAGAGAGAGGAAAAATACTGTAGGCTGTAGTGAAAAGACTGAAGGCAAAGGCTTAGACTGTCATTGTTTTAGTGTTCATAAGCCTTGTCGCTTGGTGGAAAAAACTGTTCCGGAG
Organism: Tenualosa ilisha; assembly: GCA_015244755.2. NCBI lineage: Eukaryota > Metazoa > Chordata > Actinopteri > Clupeiformes > Clupeidae > Tenualosa > Tenualosa ilisha. The sequence goes on from PYXC01001988.1 coordinate 22,530, forward strand.
TCTGGTGGTCCGAGCCTTAAGACTATGATATCGATTGCCAGATGGTAGCAGCTGAAACAGTCCATGACTAGTATGGCTGGAATCCTTACTGATTCTTTTTTAGAATATTATTAAATATTAAATATTATTATTCATATATAACATATATAAGTGTCAAAACTTTATTTGCATAGTCACATGATCATAATGATTATTTTCTGATGTTATATGACTACATTTCAGGTTTCTTGCCCTCAGCCAGTTCTTTTATGCTTTTATGAAATGGTGTCAAATACAATACAGTCAATCATAACCACAAACCCCAACCAACACCCGTCTTGAATGTACAGCAATTTCCACTGCTAGAAGATTCTAACTGGTGTTCTCTAAAGCTCATTCTGTAAAGCTTTTTCCTTTATTTTGTGGTGGTTTCCTACCCTATACCCAGAACGGCACAGTTCACATCCTGGATGGCTGTAGGGTAAACATGTACTTATCTACCCTTCATACAATTTTATGTAGGCTAGCTCTGCCTTCCTAGCACTTTCGCTTTATCATCTCTCTACAGCGCTAGTCTGGATTTGATCCCATTGAGCTTGTTGTCTCAGGAGGCATTTTAACCTGTCCAATCAGTGAACAGAGGGAGGTGTTGTGAATGCAGAGCTAGAATGCTATCAGTCAAAGCAAGCTATCATTTGGGGGTTGATCCAGTCTTTTTAAACGTAAACACCTCCAGCAAGCAATCAAACCTCACTACCAAATGTCCAGACATTCTGTACAAAACGAAAGTGCAGAACCAGGGTCTGGTTTTATTACTAGGCTAGATTTTATGCCATTTAAAATCATATGGTAGTAAAATGAACAATCTGTTTAAGAGGATATCTCAGACAGTGGTGAAAAGTTACATATAGTGTTACTTTAAGAATATCCTTCAGTATATATTTAAATCTAAATCTAACTGCAAATATTTAAATCAATACTTAAATACATATGGTGTTCAAAATGAAATAGATGCCCAGCAGTAGATTGTAAACTAAACTAATGATGTGTGTCCCAAACTGTAAACAGCACTGTATTGTTATTATCTGTCCAAAATAGTTGCCATGATTCATGCTCTTTACCTCTGCTTGGTTTCCTGCTTACACTTCTTTACAAATGTTTCCATTCCTTATTCTGTTGTCATTCCTGTTGTTATTGTCACTGTTACTAAATCCACTGAAACTTAGTCAGTGTAATCATAGAATCAGATCAAAGGAGAGCAACATCTTTCCTGCCTTGCTTAGTGCACCTTCCTGTCTGCTGTTCTTCATTTAGTTCCATTTAGTTCCACGTGTTGATTCTGGAGTCACTGTGCCAAAGCGCTCTGAGCTCCGCTCAGTAGCAGGTATGTCGATCTGATTATTTGTATTGTATTCAAGTGTTAAAGCTTTCAAAAGCTTTCATTTTTTGTGATTTTATAAATGAATATGATTTTAGTTTGATAGGAGTGTTTTCAGTTATGGAATAATCCCTCCCCCATTTTAACTGTTCAGATGTTGCTTGTAATCAAATTACTTTTGCGCTCAGTAATTTAAATGCAATTCTCTGCGTTTGTGAACATCGATCTCTTTGCATATCTGTCTTTTGTCTTTCATCTCCCCTTCAGTTCTACCTGATGTTACCCAGGTAAATGTGGTAATCCGCTCTACGACTTCTCTAGAGCTGGAGTGGGCCAAAATCAACAATGACAATACGTATAATTACTTGCTGACTAACACCCTCGACGACGAGTTCATTATCACTCCATCAGGATCAGGGACCACAGTGAGACACAGTCTCATCTCTCTCTCCTGGGGCAAAATACTCCTTCACTCTCTTCACCGTGCTTGGTAATGATAGAAGCAAAGGGTACGCATTTTCAGTGGTTACAGGTAAGTGTACTCCTGATTCACAGACACTTGACTTCCAACCTCCAAGACCTCCAAGAACAAAGTGTCCGATGTTAATGATAAAACCAGCTCCATTTCTAATGATAATATATCTCACTCAAAACTAGGTTTTTACATATTGTGTTCCTATTCTTGCTCCATATCTTCAATTTTTGACTCTTTTGTATAGTGAAGTAGTATAGAATGAAACACAGTCAATTTTAAGGGCTTGCATTCATAAATACAATGGCTACACAATTAAGCCAGTAATCATGGCCCAGAACTCTGAGTTTTAGACAGACAACACAATATAGCTAAATTAATATGATGTGCATGATACTACAAACAAGAGAGGGTGAGCATCCAGACAAGAAAGTTCTCAAAAAAATACATTCCTCTAAAGTCACAGCATTTCTGACAATTATTCAAATCATTAACTACAAAGTGGCATTTAAAAGTAAATCATATAAATATTGGTCCACTAACTGTTCAGACTGTGTGTTTTCCACAGTGTGCAAATCTGTGCATTTCATGTTGTGACCATCCATCAACCCTAACCCCCACCCCACCCCACCCCCACAGTTCCTTCTCCAGTTTCAACTGTAACTGTAACCAGGTCTGAGACTCACCTTAAACTGGAATGGACCAAAGTCAACAGCAACAATAGGTATGATTACACAGTGACATACAATGGAACAGAGACCAACATCTCTGGATCAGTTCCTGGGACAACAGTGACACATACAGTCTCATCTCTCTCCGGGGACAAACTACAGTTTCACTCTCTTCACTGTGTTTGAGGGAGTGAGAAGCACAGAGTATCTGTTTTCAGACATTACAAGTAAGTAGCCCACCCCATAGACCTAAATTTCCCTCATTTTCAGGCTCCAGGGATAAACAAAATGTTACATTTTAGACTCAATGTTTTCCTATTGTTGATGTATGTTATTCAACATTTTCCTCTGAAAGCAAAATTATGCCACTTTTTAGGCTACCTTGTGTTTTCCTATTCTTTATGCAATCACACTGTCCATCCATCCATCTATCATGTTGTGTTACTCTGACTCTTCTCTACATAAAGCCTTGTTTTTTATTATTTATAGAAATCTACTACAATAGAATAGTTTGCTATTTACATATTTTTTTCTAGATATCATGCATTATTTTTGACACTGGGAGTAGTGGGCTGTTTCTTGAATTCCGTAATAGAAGAGAAACTAATGTTAATCATTAGTCATCATTGGTCATTTCTTTTAAGCATATCACAGTCATAGAATGTTTTTTTTTTTTTTTTTAACCAAACGCATGACCTTTGCTTAAAGTCATGGGTGGGGAGAAATTTGAATGTGTTTCTGTGTAATTGTCCACCCCCTCCCCTTCAGGGTCACCTGATGTTACTCAGGTAAATGTGAAAAAATGCTCTAAGACTCATCTAGAGCTGGAGTGGGCCAAAGTTGACAACAACAATAAATATGATTACATACTGAGAGACAACAATGGAACAGAGACCAACATCACTGGATCAGATGCAGGGTCCACAGTGACACACACAGTCTCATGTCTCTCTCCTGGGACAGAATACACTTTCACTCTCTACACTGTGTTTGGGGGAGTAAGAAGCACAGGATTTTTTTTTTTTTTTTTTTTTTTTTTATTGTTTGGGAGTAAGAAGCACAGGATTCAGTTTTCAGGAGTTACAAGTATGATACTTCCTCATTCAAATCTCTATAGAATACATTTTGGTCACTTCGATAAAACAAAGTTAATTATCAGTACTTCTCAAACTAATTTTCTTTGTCTCTCAAATTCTTCTTGTCAGGCCATCCTTACAAAATTGGGCCCAAACCAATATATTCCAACCCTTTTTTTGCCCACTATAACTTTATATTGCGACTAAAGGAGACTTTTTTTTCTTTCAAACTGCCCTTATTATCTTTAAAAGCATTACACATCTAGGAGCATGGCAAGCTGCCGCTGTGCCTGAAATGATAGGCGACTGGCTGTAAAAAAAAAAAAAAAAATATTCACCACCCTTCTGACACGTTTTTTTTTTTTTTATCAATTTTGATGTTACTGCAAACAAATATTTGTTTCATAATGTCAAACACAAGTTCAGGAGAAATGTCACGAAATTTTTCCATTTAGCTGGAAACCCATTTACTGCCTACCTGCTGGAGCTTTAGCGGCAGCATTTTGCTTGCAACCCACCTCCAGCCCTACTCCTCCCATTTTATTCAAACAGTGTAGGTGCAGTTTCTTATAGTTTCCTTTTATGACCAGTTTAGTCAATGACGCAAGGCTTCTTTAAAAGTTTCAACTGTTTACTAAATCAATATGTTCAAATCAGAAGAACGGTCAAAGACTGTTGCGCTCTGACTCTCTACGTCACTCACGCAACTTACTGTTTCAGTAAATTGATGTCATGCATAAGTAAATTTAAATAAGCAATATTAAACTTAACAATTAACATCACAAATAAGCAACAGTCAGTCCTTTCAAATATTCAAAATTAACATCAGATATTAAATTTTAATTCACTTATGTCCACTATGGCTCTTACAAGTCTCGGTGTAAACTAGTAGACCATACATAAACGGTGCACCAAACCTGCTAGAACACTCTAATTTGTGTGAGATGGTAGTAACATGCAAGTTTATCAGCTGTTCATTGATTACATGTTATTCAGATCTAAATATATGCCAGGTAATTAATCTGGTGGAAAGAATACTGAAACGGTGATGAATGCTATAGTGATTGTTATAGCTGTAATCATCATTGCTACTTGCCTACCGCTATTTGGCCTAGTAATTTTATGTTTAGATAGGCTTATTATTTTTTCAAAGTATTTTAAATTATTATGATTTTTGCTTTTGTGTAAATCTGTATCACAAAGAGTAAGATGAGGGTGCTTCATCAGATTCTGCTTGACCACTGCTAGCGCAGTTGATTCCTGCATGATTCTGTTTGCACTCTAGGACCTTGACCAGCAACCTTGCACAAAACACTCTCCTTGCCGCATTCACGTGTAACTCCTTCAGACTATTTGATCTCGTATGCTTCTCAGGTGCTCGCCGGGATCCCGCCGGACCACTGCCAGTGCAGCGAGTCCCGCTTAATCCAGCGGTACACCTTGTGATTCTGTCAGTCCTGCCAGCGCAGAGCCATATGGATCAAGAGGAGCTTGTTGGGACCACACTTACCCTTGTCTTTTATGTGCATTTGAATTCCTCAAATTTTGGAGCATGAACTAGTGAACTGTAAATTTAAGGAGGGCCTCATCATGACTCATAATTTCAGATATTTATGTATTATGTGCTGCAATCATACATCTCTCTGTGTGTCTGTTGTCCATCCCCTCCCCTCCAGCTCCCTCTGATGTTACCAAGGTACATGTGGTAGAACGCTCTGAGACTCAACTAGTGCTGGAGTGGGACAAAGTCAACAACAACCATAATTATACTTACATACTGAAATACAGCAATGGAACACAGACCAACATCACTGGATCAGATGGGACCAAAGTGACACACACAGTCTCACATCTCTCCTGAGGCTGAATACTCCTTCACTCTCTACACTGTGTTTAAGGGAGTGCAGAGCCAAGGGTATACTTTTTCAGAGAGTACTGGTAGGTTACAGTTGCTTTCATAATTAAAAGGATAGTCCAGGATGGGTCAATCAACCCATAGCCCTGTTGTTTGAGGTTGTCAAGTGCTGTTGGTAGGAATGAGAACGAGATGATTTGGTATGACGTGGACTGAATGCACAAACTGGCAGCTAATGCTAACTGTACCGAGCACAGGAAAATGAAACTGAAACAAAATTTCCTTTCTCTCATCAGTTAGCATTTTGCTAATTTGTAATGTGGTCTATGCTCCAAGACACTGATGGTCTGGCGATGCTCTGGAATTCATTGGTTCTGGGGCAGAGTATTTTTGCTGTCTGGGTACTACCCTATATGGCATGATAGCTGCAAGCCGCCGACAGACCACCAGAGAACCGACGAGCAAAAACACCAGCAGACCGCCAGCATTTTGCTATCTGTGTTGAACCAAATTGTCTTGTTCTTTTTCCTGCTGACAGCACTCGGCAACCTTCTATCTTCAAAACTAGACTTCTAACCTGTATCTATCTGCAAAGTTGGATACTTTCTTTGGTTGTGTCTTTGCCAAAAAGCTATCAACTGTGCCAACGGACAGTGGAACACCACCAGCTCTACCATCGAGGGGGAGGTTCCAGGGCTCTTCTCCATAGCAACAGCTACTAATGGGAGTGATGCTGATGCTGTGAGTGGCACTGTGGAGGGAAACAAAGTGTCCTTCAATAACCTTTGTCCTGGAGCTACTTACAGAGTGTCACTCTTTTATGAGATAAATCAGAAAAAACTCCTTCTATGTTCACACAGTTTATCGTTAGGTGGGTCTATTGCTTTCATTAACTCTACATGCAATATACAACATACACGCAATAAACATTTTCAAAATACACCTCCAGACAGACCTGGAGAGCTAATATTGAAATATATAATACAGTCCTTTCTAATTTGTGTTGTTCATTATAGATCCTGCTGCAGTGACCAGTATTAGCTGTAACAATGGAGACTTCTCTATTGGTCTGAAGTGGGAGGAGCCATTTGGTGTTTGGACTGAAGTGGAGGTGAATGTGATTGGGAAAGATTCTGTCTCAGTAACAGGAACAGAACTGAAGGTGACTGGACTTCAGCCTGCTCAGACCTACAACATTGGTCTCACATCACTCTCTGGAATCAAGAGGAGTTCACCTGTGTGGTTCAGCTGTAAAACTACATCAAGTAAGACCCCGTCAACTTTATGAGTACGACTCCTTATATTTGGCCTATTTCCTGAATGAAGAATATGTGGCAAGTAGCTGAGAAACTCCACCTGTCCACCTGATGTGTAATGATCTCTCCTGTGTCTCTTCTACCTCTGCTCCCCTCAGCGGTGATCTGGGTACCAGTGCTGGTCATCATACTGCTGGGCCTCCTGGCAGTGGTGGGAGTGTTTGTGTACCGAAGAAAGTTCAAGTTGCCCAGGTTTCTGTTGGATAAAATTGACAAGAAAGCAAAATGTTGTGGGAGGATCAGATCATAATTTTGAATAGGACAATTACGTGTTGATTTGCAGCTTAGAGTGATGTTAAACTGCTTTTGTGATTTCACATCAGCATTGATTTCACACAACATAAAACTTTTTCTGTGACTGACTTTTGTGTGATTATTCTTTGCTTTATAGGAATCAAGATGACGTTTCCGAGGCTCTATAAGCACTTCAGTCTTCAAGTCAGCCATCTCCGCTCTGAAAAGAACAAATTCACAATCTCAGTATATCTCTGGAACCACCACATTTACACATGCATCAGGGCAGGGCTGGCCAAAATGCTCTGTTTGCAGGCCACATACTGAAAACTCTAAGCTGCCAAGGGCTAATGCAGAATTAAGAGACAGTTACAAGAGAAATAGCGACTGTGCTTTAAATCAGAATACCCCCATGCACTGTAAACCCTGATCCGTTCAATAAACATAAAATTTTTTTGGTAACCCGTTTTCCCCAAATATTTTGTGTATAGTATATGTAGTATGTATAGTATATGTTGATTGACATAGATTATGTATTTCTGTACAATGAACAAATTTTGCTTGTTATGTTAACACAGACTTTGAGGCAAGAACGTCTTTAATATATATATTAATGAAACTGATAAATACTTATTTAATTGAACTTATTTGAATTGAACTTAATGATGAAATTAGCCCACTTCATTTGCTGCTTAGCCTATGAAGGTTATACACGAAGCTGTTTTTTTTCTTCACAAAACTGCCATTTTATTGAAAACATAAAATGGTAATTAACAGTGATTTCCTGTGTATGTTGAATGTATATTGGATATTGAATGATGTAATCTGAACAATATACATTTGATAGAGAGAGAGAGAGAAAGAAAAGAACACAAACACAGCAGGGCATTAAATCATGCAATGTGTCTAGAAAAGACCATTCTACGTTGCATAGTTAAGATACTGACATAACTGAAAAACCATCAAAGTATGAACAATGGGCACTAAATAATTTCCTACTCCCACAATACAAATGTGCTACCAACACACTGAACAATGTTACAGTAAACAAAATAATGATTACATGGCGAGGGGATAACCAGATGGGAGGGAAGAAGGGGTGGTGGTCAAAGAGAGAGGAAAAGAGCACAACAGAGAGCACAGGGAGAGAGCATTGCATCACTGACATTCTGCATTACACTGTCAGCTGATTAGACAGTGTTAGTACCTTTCCTTTAATTGCACCTCTTCCTATGTTCAGCAGGACTTGCTGGATGAAACTGAATGTATTGGCCATGCACTTTGGATAATTTAAGTGCAGTGCATAGGTGAGGCCAAACAGAAGGCACATGGCCTGGGCCAGATTATCAAGATTGTCCAAAGCTTGTCACATTATTTGAGTAATTATTTGAGAACTATAATTCAGTGATATTACTTACAAAGCAAGCCTTGAAGAAATCACTTGGATTGTCATCTAAAAGGACGGGAAGCCCTCTCAGGACAAGGCATCTTATATCGGCAATGTCTGATGTCTGGATTGCATTGAAAACAGAGACATCACTAAGAGTGATATTGTTGACAGTCCTCACTCCCCCAAAACAACAACACAAAATCAGTGTTAACTTTTATACCTTTGTTTGGCGCAAAAGAACATCCAAAAGCTGTCCCTTTAGACCCTTCTTTGACCTGATGATGTCCACTAGTTGAGGGCAATGACGATCCAGAGATTCGTAGAATTCCTGCTTTAGGTTTTTTCCAACAACTCTGTTGAATTCATGATAGACCTGAAACACAAATAAATCACAAACACAAAATTCATGTTTGCTTAATGTCTGATTGATACTTAATTTTAAAGGATTAACTCATTTAGTATAGTTATAGACTTTATAATCCAAGACATTAAAGGAGAGATCCAGTATGAATCAATCAATAGCCCTGTTGCCCCTTGTCTAAAGTCTGTCTGTAAGAAAAGAACAAGAAAATGATAATGACTGAATAGCGACCTGGCAACTAATGTTACCTGAACGGTGCGTAGGAAAACAAACTGAAAATGAGTTTATGTGCCCCATTCATGTTTGCTGCCGATTCACTATTCAGTCGTTGAATCAAATTTTCTCGTACTTTTTCCTTTTCCCAGCATTTCAACCTCAAACAACAGAACTTTGGATTGATTCACACTGGATTTCTCCTTTAACAAAGACAAAAAATATAAACTTACCTGAGATTCAACAAAGACTGCTGGCCAACACTGAATCATCTGGCTTGTGGCTTGTCAGTCACAACTTCTTTTCTTCTAAGAGACAGTGTTAAGTCCATCTGCTGATTGACAAAGACTCCATCTTGATTTCTCTTTTTTAAGTCATCCACTAAAAGTTGTCTGGCTGTTTCCAGGCGGGTGGCATCATACCCTTCTGGGAAATTTGGCAAGTAATTGACGACTTCTTTTTTTGGTTTCTTTATGTTCTTGTTAGGTGGGTCACCACCAGCAAAGCATCTTCCTCGTTTCCCGCCATTCACCTTTACATCTTCATGTCCCAAGGACCTAATTTTTGCCCTGTAGTTACCTATATTATCTACCCATCAAGACTCTGTATCCATTTACAGTAACCGGTTGGGGATGCTGTTTCCCAAAGACAGGGATGGGCTGTTATTAAAGCCTTGGCAACAGCTTCGTATTTTTTTTTGCCGGGGTAAGCTTTAAACTGAGAGTAAATGGTTTCCGCTTCCGCTGGGTCTCTAAACTGTAAGCTGAAGTTATACTGAAGGGTCAACATGGTTTTCAAGTAACTAATTAAATCTTCTACTGAATTAGGTCTTGACGTCAAATTCAAGGGGAGTTTCTCTTCACCCCTGTATTTTTTCCCATGCTTGGGTCATGCAAAACCTCTTGTACATGCATGTCATGCATATCTCTGTCTCTCATTTAAAATGAACCTGAGCGTACCTCTTGGAGCTGTGTGTCAGTCCTGGATACCATGCAAAATCTGCTAATTTTTTCCACGGAGAAGCTCTCATAAAATCCAGCAAGAAATGTGCACCCAAGTTATCTGCAGACACAAATAGAACAATTCCTTTGACACAAGTACCAAGTCGCTCCAGGTAAATACCTTGCTGTTCAAGAGTGCGTAGATCACAAATGAGTGGGTATATAACTTTTTCATAGCCACACTTTTTAACTGTTGTTGAATTGCACAAAAGTGCCAGCTGAATTGAGTAGAGAGCTGATCTGTATTTTGCTGGGATATTCGCAATGGCCCAGTATATCGCACACATCTTGTGCTTTCCTCTTGCTGTCCCTAGTGGGTTAGCTACTTCGAAGTCATCAATATACAGCATGAGGGCAATTCTGAATTCATCATTTACATTTTTCTCTGAAACACCTACCATCCCTACAAGAATTGTATTCATTTGGGACATGAACTGACATGGCCTTCTGTAATATGTCTTCCTTGCAATTTTTGAAGCATTTTCAGCAGAGGAACATAAACCACTCTCTTACTGCCTTTCTCCACTACATACTCTACAGGCATTACCAGTGGAAATTCACGCAATATGCACATATGCCGCTCTCCTTTTAGTGGTTGCTAGACATCCATCTCTGTTACAATGTCCAGTGAAAATGTTGCTTTCTGTCACAGCCTTTACTACTTCTTGTATAACTGATTTGTCAATATTTGTGTAATGCTTCTGTAATACCTCTTTCACTTTCTTGTATGTTAGTGGCTGAGACAACTGAAATAAGTGACAAAGTTGCTTAATGACTACCTGGACAGATGTTTCAGGTATGTGCAGCCCTGTTTTCATTTGTAAAAATAAAGCTGCCAATTTCTGCTCCAAACTTCAAGACTATCTGCCTCAGATGTGTCTTCTTCAGTGTCACTATCAATGTCTGTCTCTGCAAGATTCATTTCATCTGGAGGAATATCCCCTGTGCTTTCACATTCCATATCAGCACCAACAATTAATTCTGATTTAAACACCCTACAGTTGTGCTCTCTATGTTCCTTACTTTTATGTGCATTGAAAGTTGAATAGATGCTGCTCTCAAATGCACAGTCCTTAAAAGACACTGAACCTTTTGTTTTTCCCTAATGTCTACGAAAATGCGTGAAATATTCCATTTCTGGCACGGTTCAAGAAAGTCGCACAGTTGACAACGTAACGTAACTTGTAAAACCTGGGCACATTGCGGTTTTACTAGTTTTACTACTACTACTTTGCTAGTGTAGGCTTTTAGGCCTACACTCGTTGACGATGCTTGAACACAGCATGGCCAGCCACACACACATGCAGACATTTAGACTATATGTTAGACAGTTTACATGTCCAGTGAACATCATTCATTCAAGACATTGAGATTTGTGTAAACAGATTTATAGCGTAGAGTGAAGGCAGTGACGTCAACAGTGTCATCATATGCCTAGTTATTGTATTTTTGTAAAGGCCAACTTGAAACATTTTCGTCATCACTGGGTCTCGTCTAGCTTGCTCAGGCTCAGCTTATCTGTCACCTTTGGCTCAGCTGCCTGTGGAGGTTAGCAAGGTTGAATCAGGATAAACGGCGCACAGGCGACGGTATGAATTGAGACAAATAAATAGAAAATACAGTCAAATAAAATAGATAAAATAATCTGAAACTTGTCAAATTTTTAAACAATAACATGTTGATAAATTCAAAAATGCCATTTCCGATTTTTTCTTTCATAGGAATAATCAAACTTAAGTATTTGTAGCAAGGTGCAACCCAGTACATTACAGATGAGGGAAATTAATGGAGAGGAACAGAACATGTTGATAAACAATAAATACATTTATTTCCAACAGCTCCAAAGGGAGGGAAAGGGACTTGGTCAGAGAAATGCAGAGAAATAAATGTGGGGATAAAACAAAAATAGGGACAGTAACAGCTGTGACCGAGTCTGATTAGCACTAGTTAGCAAAACACCTTCCACAGTTGCTCAACTAGTAAGGAGCAATTTTGCTCTCAAACATGAGTGTTGCTACACCACAAAAATCAGGAGTGCGTGTTAATCACACAAAAGAACACACATGAAATCCCAAAACCCACACCGGCCACTAGGGCATACACGCACACTAAGAAGGAGCCTACTGCTATACAGGCATTGGCTAAATAGTAAAATGTCTGCAGGTCACTGCTAGGGGGCAAAGAAACAAAAAGAAATGGAGAAAAATAACCGTCAACTCAATAAAGGGAGAGAAATCAAGCAGGGAACGTTAACTGGGGCAGCCCATGCCCAAATAAGCAGGCAGTCCAGAGGGCCACTCTCAAATACACTGACCAACTCGGCCAGTGACGACAGGGTAGAAAAGGGAAGAACTAAGAAAACAAACAAGTGATGAACAAACCAATGAAACACTGACCATAAACCAACCTAGTGCCGTGAATCAGCACAGGAAGGAACAAAGGCCCGAGGAGTCAGAGGGGAGGAGGAGATGGGCACATCGACTATGAATGGAATACTGCAATAAAAATGAGCACTAAAAAAAAACAAAAAAAACACTAAAATAAAAAAGCACAGCACAATCAGCTACATCCTTAAAACCTGCTTAAAACACTAAACATCCCCTTTACCGTCACTAACCAAGCAGCCCAGGGTTTGTTTGTTTGTTAGCAAAGCAATGGAGATGGCTAAAGCCAACGTAATACGACACTGCGGTTCAAAGTGAACAACTTCTCTGGATGCTATCTTCTTCAGATCGGCGAATGTGAGCTCTCCAGTAAGTGGGGCTGTGTCACTGTAAGCTGTGAGCTGTTACTAGCCTACTACATTGTTTACAATGGCAAACTAAGGAAAGCTCCTGTATATTGTTCACCTGTGGCCAACAATATATTCCATCTGTACTGTTCCATCTGAACTACCACAGAGAATGAATGGGAAAAGTTAAGAAAGTTCAGCTAAACTATTTTCAGCCACGGCACGGTATCAATTTGTTTGACTACTAAATCGTAAAGGGCCCTTCATCAGAGTGGGAGGGCCCTGGGCATAGGGGCAGTGGCCCTGTCTGCCTTGCCCACCCCGCCTACAGCTCCGCCCCTGTGGCTGGGAGTTCAGCAAGACAAGTGTGAATTTCAGATTTTCCGTTGAATACCTGGGCAATGTAATTGACCGTGCAGGACTGCACCAGAAAAGCACCATCAAAAGTGAAGGCTATTGATCAATAACCATCCCCACATAATGTGAGGCAGTTGACATCCTTTCTAGGTCTACTGACGTACTATGCAAGGTTTGTGCCTAATCTTGCCAATAAGATGAAGCCACTACATGAGCAGCTAAACAACACCAAGACATGGGAGTGGACCAATAGATGCGAGAGCTTTTAGAGAAGCTAAGATGGCTCCGTCCAACTCTGATGCCCTCAGGCATTTTGATCCCACACTACCCATTCAGCTGGCATGGGACACCTCACCTTATGGTCTGGGTGCAGTTGTGTCAGATATTACCATCAGGGGAAGACGGGGCAGCGCTGGGCCCTACTATTGCCTGCTCCCCAGTGTGAAATTAAATACTGAAAGGCAGATCTGGTGTCTGTGTTGTGTCATGATAATTCCTGGGTTCTACAATACAGGGCATGCACGCAAGAAATGTTCCTGCATGTAGTGTCATTTATTCTAACATTCTAAGTTATAGGCTCCCTAAATGAGCCACGGTATAACAGCATCCATGCCAGAGTGGTTCAAAATAGGTATGACAGTCCTAAAACTATGTTGTGCAATGCACATATAGGCCTATTAAATTAATAACGGGGTAACATTACATTTAATTTTTTTACTGAATGGCGGCCATTTGAAAGAGAGTAATGGGCCATAGTTTGGCCACCCCTCCATCAGGGTAATATTTTTTTCAAATGTTGAATTCACTGTCTTCTTGAATTTTCTGTTCAGCCTGACACCAGATTCTTTCGTGTACCACTATTTAGAATAATAAAGGTATTCGGAAAATTGCATTGCATAGTCCTATGTTCTACTGAAGGAACCAAAACATTTCTTCACCCCTATCTCAAGTGAATTCTTGGATATTTTTTATGTAAAAACAAAGTAAAAAAGTACACACTTACAGGGGCCCACTAGAAATTTTGGGCCCACGAGAGAAAATAGTTTTGGGTCCCCTAAACATTGATTACAATATTAAAATGTTTGGTAACACTTTAGATAAGGGTACACATATTCACCATTAACTAGCAGCTTGTTAACATACAATTTAATAACATACTACTCATTTGTTAGTCATTAAAATCACTTATTAATGCCTTATTCTGCATGAGCTTATTCTATCCATAGCAGACCATTAACTAGAATTTCTCCAATATAAACTCCTAACTATTGGTTATTTATAGTAAGTAAGCTAGCTGTTGTATATGAATTAGGGTCTCAATATGCTTTGCTCAGTAAGGGAATTAAGGTAGTAGTACAACAGGAACAGTTATTCTCAAGAAGTTATTCTCAATCAAAAATATGTAATTAGGACTTATTTGGACACTATTAGGCACTTTTAGTTTATTAGGTTTTGTTCCAATGAATATACCATCTTTTCTAAATATTACTGAAGGAGCATAACTGTTCCTGCCTTATAAGCCCCATATACTAACCAAAACATAGTAAGATCATAATTTATATACAGCAACTAATCTACTTAATATGAATAAACAGTAATTAGGATTTTATATTGGAGAAATGATTTAATGGTCTACTGTGGGTAGAATATGCTCATGCTGTATAGGGTATTAATAAGTGCCTTGTAATGACTAATAAATGACTAATAAATGGCCAGTATGTTACTAGTTTGCATGTTAATAAGCTGCTAGTTAATGGTGAATATGTGCACCCTAACCTAAAGTTTTACCAAATGCTCTCTTGGGCCCCGTCAGTGCCAGGCCCTTAGAATGATCCTAACTCCCCCAGAGCCCATGTACACTTATCATAATCAAGTAGAAGTACAGATACACCTGTTAAAAAAAGTATACGTTCTGTAACTGTAACAACTATTTGACAGTCCCAACAGCCTTTCATAGAAAACGTAGGCAAGCTTAATGTCTGCCAAGAGACAAATATTATGTTTGTGGTGTATTCAGTGGCAGAATATGACTAATATGGAAATTGGGGAATTAGTAGGGATTTGTTTGTCCACATATTTTTAACAAGGAAATTCGAACAACAAAACACTTTTTTTTTATCTGTAAGTCTATATGCTTTGACATAGCACCCAAAACGTGTAAAGAAGATAAAATTATCTTGCATGAAAATTGTGTGCTGATTGGGAGGAAACTGCAGTGAATGAATTGTATGTTGCAAGGAGGTTCAGAAAAAAACACTGCACCATCTATAGCTGTAAAAGAGAAAATCTTTGGTGACAAAGTAATGGTGAAGAAACCCACTCTTACCAAACTGTAGAAGAGACCGCAAGAAGAAAGGCCCAACATCAGACCGGTGTGAGAATGCTGTGTGGCTGCATGTGTGTTGAAGTCATAACAAGGGTCTTGACACTTGACACTGGTCTTCATTGTTGAATCATGTAGCCTAAAAAAAGTCCTTCAGATTCAGTGGTAAAAGTTTTTTTTTCGCCAGGAGGGGAACAGGGGAAATTTTGATCGCCAGGAGGGGAACAGTTGGGATGTTTCTCAGGGCCTGGCACTGACAGGGAGCCCAAAAGAACATTTTAATATTATAATCAATGCTTGAGGGGCCTAAAAATACTTTGTCATAGGGTCCAAAGTTTCTAGCGGTGCCCCTTAATGTAATAAAGCTGATATTCCATCAAATTCTGAGTGATGAATATTAACAATATTCCCAAGTATTTATTGTTCTCTAATTTTGCTCCCCACTGTATAGCTTGTGTACGGCTAAGTGAGTCTCCTGATTGTTTTTATTAACATCTGGCCTTGTTTACCCAATTACCAAAATACCCTTCTTGCACCTGTTCAAAATAGCCCTAATTAAACTAAAAACTGAAGATGCAATAACAAATAAATATTTAAATAAATTAATTAATAAATTGTAATTCATATATTTACAAATTTTTAAAGGCTTCAGCCAGCTGAAGTGTTTTCAGTACTGAAATCCTACGCTGAAGGCAAGACATGTTTGTTTACACAACACCTTTCAGAGCCTACTTCCGCCTTTCACTAGCTCATGTAATTTAACTTGATGAACTTTAAAGTCTATTTGACTATTTTGTATGTTAGCAAACATATTGCAGTGCGCTCTAGGAGGACTTTACAGGGTTTTACAGGCCGTGTACCTTGCTTGCTACAATAACCCTGGATTACTGTTTATAAAATGTAATGTAATAAAAACACATTTCATTCAGAAACATGGCAGATATTCAGGTGGACTTTCCAGAGTTTTACAGGCTTTACTGGCATGGAACTCTAGATCACTGTGTAAAAAAATATCATCAAAACATGTTATGCTCAACAAACACATTTTATTCATGAACATAGCAGATATTCACCACTTCAACCGATAAGGTATCATTAGGTTTCTTCCGCTAATGTGAAATATTCCATCAGGGCTCAATAACTGTGGATAAGTTCATAAGTTTATCTTGGTCATCTATGACTTTCAGATTCCGAAAATCACATTGCTGTTGTGACTGATCACCACCTGAATGAAGGAGAGTAAGAGATCGCAGCACTATGTTGGAGTGTGTGTAAATATGTGTGTAAATGTGATAATTGGAAAGTAATTATATTTCAGATGTTCTCTAAGTAGTAAGTGAACTGCATACTTACATGTGTGTTTCTTCCTCTGTGATCCTGTGCCCTTAAGGCCATGCTGTGGTAAAAGGGGCACTGAAAAGGAAAAGATCAATTATTTGTATTTGTTTGTTTGCCTGTTTACACTGCACAGCCCTGACGACAGTGGCACTAAGAGTGGTCATCTAAGTGGTCATCAAAGTAGAAGTATTGCTTTGCTTACAGTAGGGCTGTCTCCTACAGTCTCTCACCATCTTCAATGTTTTGGCAATCATATTCTGTAAAGATGAAAATGAAATACAATTAGTGCAAAGAATGGCATGACGAACTAGAGCTGCATAGATAAGGCATGTGAATGAGGAATATGTGGACAGAGCTTGGGAAGGGGTTCGCACTTACAAACGTATTTCAGCAAATGTCAAA
This sequence comes from Tenualosa ilisha, assembly GCA_015244755.2. Taxonomy (NCBI): domain Eukaryota; kingdom Metazoa; phylum Chordata; class Actinopteri; order Clupeiformes; family Clupeidae; genus Tenualosa; species Tenualosa ilisha. The sequence continues at coordinate 39,627 of PYXC01001988.1, forward strand.
TCAAAAAGCAAAAAGAAAGATTTGCACACTGCTTCAAAGAACTCCCAAATTTGGAAAAAGAAAACTTTTATAACAATATAAAAAAGTTTCGAATACATCAAGCACTTACAAAGATTTTTTTTAAAGCTACTAACCATTTTTTCAAAGTTGACAAGACCATCGTTGAGGGTCTGGTTGCCTTCATGAATGGACGTAAGGTCTGTGTTTGACAACAGGTGAGAGAAAAAGTCTGTCAATGTACCTTCTGTCAATATGACACACAGAAAGTAGCTGTACAAATAGTATTATTATTATATTTTCAGCTGTATTGATGTTAGCTCACCATCTGTAATTAGATGCACATAAGGTATATATGGTGGGCTCAGTTTGGCCAGCACCTCCCTTAAAGCTGCACGGTTGTTATACGGGACCTGAGGGCAAGAAATGTAATATTAGGCTAGATAGATAAATAAATACCACTCAGTGAGAGGGATCACAAAACTGATCTAAACTCTACTATTACCATCAGTACTTAAAAGTTTACCCGAATTTGACTGAACTTACCAGCATGAGCCGATATTCAGTGAATTTCTTCATCAGAGCTCTCGGCACTCGCTGTGAGAGAGTCAAGAGAACATCCTCATGATGTGTTTGGCACAGCAACATATTGCAAGCATAATTCATCAAATAACTCAATAATTCAGTGTGAATTGAACTTAAAACTGTTCTTACCTCCCAGGTTCGGTGCAGTCTTGTAATGACTCTGTTTGTCAGGCCATATATAACAGCAATGAATGATGACATGTTTTGCTGCCTGTAGAGACTAAAAAGACATGATCATCACACTACTTTGCAAATTACAAAAATATATTTAGAAGCATTGTACAAAAATAAGCTGCAAGTGACACTTTAGACAAATCCGTCGGGAAATTTGTGGGCGCTGCCATCTTACGGCGCCACCATTACTGCAGTGCTACATTGCATTGAAAGCCATTGGAGTTAAGTGACAGACAAGGCATAACTGCAAATAAAGAAGAATTCACAATATTTGGCAGTACCCCTCAGTCACTCACTAAGGTACCAATATATTAGCCGCCACGTTAAGGCTTCTAAAATGTGCATAATAAGGCGGTTATAGTAGCAAAATGAATTCTGGCTAGCATAATCATTCATTGCTTTAACCAAGTGGGTACGACTAGCCGACATTAAATTAAACATGAACCTAATATTTTATACACAGGATTATTTTATGAACCTCCTGGCATGAGACCAGCTCCAAAACATAAACTAGGTCAGAACTGTTTGGACTCCAAATAGGTTGATATCTTTAATATAATGTTAGCTCACCAAAGATCTAAGACAGGCAGTCTCAGTCATAGCATTACACCCAGGTCAAAGTGCAAATTTCATAAGATTTATTCCAAAATGTGTCCGCAGGTGTTTTGAAAAACTCCACTAGTAATGTACATTAACATGCAGTCTTCCTGACTGCAGCACCGCAGCAATGGCAGCACTGTTTACTTCCACATTTCTCTGGATATGTCCATTATAAGTTATATCAAGAAGCTCTATAACAAACAATGACTGTACTCATCAGTCCATTTTAGATTCCTTCTGCATTATTACCCAAGACACCCATAATCTCACTGACTATAAAGGCCCAAAACATTCGTCTGGATGGGGTATGAGGATGTGTGCACACTTACTGAGAAGCAATCTCAATGAATTTGCTGATTAGCCCAGCTCGCTTGGAGAGCTCTTTGCACAGACAGAGCTCTGTGCAAATCCAGTACATCACCACATTAAAGCGGCACACAAGGCGCTCCAGGTTGGCAATTGTGCTGTAGGGGAATTTCCTTTCTCCCAAAACATAGTAGAGCAGCTCAGTCTGGAAGGATGGATAGAATAGAAGGGTAAGTATGACGGACCAGTGAGATGGTAAAATGCATTCTGTTTCATGTGCATCAAAGTGACAAGATGGAACAGCATAATAACAAACTAAAAGGCCATCAGACGGTTGTCCCAAACTATTAATTACGGAGACCTTTAAAATTGAGACTCAGTGTTTTATGAAATGTGCAGAACAGCCCAGAACACTGAAACATACTACATCTATCTGTCTTGATTGGTCAGGTGTAGACATTTAGGTTTTCTCTTAAGGTTACAATTACAAAGACTGGTACTAAATGGTCATGTGACAGACAAATTCAACCTAATGTAGATCACAATGAACTTTTTCCCTCCCCTGTCTGTGCCTCCATACCGCCCCCCATTCTGCCCACCTCATGCATAGCATGGAACAGCTCCCAGTCGTAGCTGGTGAGCTGAGCTGCTATGGCTTTGGCGCTCAGGTTGTCCAATGTGGTGTTTCTCCTCTCTGGACCGAGCTGTTCTTTCAGCGGTTTCTGTGAGGATCACATCACACACTTTACTTTTCTGTTACTTCTAACTGACGTCACTACTGCCATCATTGCTGATTTTCATTGGCACGATTCTCTCACCACATTGCTTACCACCAGGCCACTGTCTGATAGGCCACCATCATTCTCAGATATCACAGATTTGTAGTAAAGTGTGACCAAATGAATGAGTGTAGATTCGAAAGGCACTCACCAGACTGGCAATCTGACTGGCAGGGCAGAGAAACAGCCTCTCATTGATGGTCAGAAAGGAGATGGGCCTGTCACACAACTCCAGCTGCTCCCTCACTGGGAAGAGGTAAAACACAGGCAGTTGAAGTCACAATAACAAGCCATTAAAGAAGATCCTATAGGACCTGATGTTTCCCATTAATTAAAGTTCACCGTAATGAATCAGCGGTCTGATCTTCACTAACTCTAAAAGCCATATCACATACACCAATCAAAATGTGTCGTAACTTTTTAGATCCTTTTTTTGTTTTTTTAAAAAATACAATAGACTTAATTTAAAAAATCACAAGTCATTGAAGTCAATTTGCTGTGTGACTGATTAAAAAAATGACTAGCTCAGTTAGAATGGCAATAGCATGTTGTTCTTCGATAATGTGTTAGTCTTCAATTGTCCTTACTGCCAGAGGAATTCATTTTCACCAGCACTTTGTCTGGTGCTTTTAAGGTCAACATCACATGGCCAGCACAGGCTTTGTGAGGCATTATCAGAGACGCACAGCTGTGGTCCTGACGGAACACCTTCAGGAAAACTGTACAGAGGAGAAAGCTCTAAGGTGGTGGCAGGAGTCCATTTCATTCATTCATTTTTGTATCACATGCAAACAAAATAGTTGATCTCCCAGTATCTATAAACAATGGCACTGCAATGAATAAGCTCTACAGACATCGACCCAATAGTAGATTAAATTAAATTTAGTCAAAGGTGAAGGGATGCTTTATAATATTCTCAAACAAATGCTTGCTCCACACCTTTGTTATTTGCCCTGATGGGCTTGATCCCTCTGACCAGATTGTTGGCCAGGGCCCTATCACACTGACATCGCCTCTGAAAGAAATGACAGACTAATGAGTACTGATGAGTCCTTTGCCAAAATACTTAAATATTGTGAACTTCACTTCACTTACACCAGTTAAGGGCAGATGTCCATTGTTCAGCCTAAAAATATTTGAAAACATTAACATTATTATGACATCTTTTTCATTATGGTCATGGTTTTGAAGCGTGTGTGTGAGTGTCTGTGTGTGTGTGTGTGTGTGTGTGTGTATTACTCACAATATGTATCTCCTTTGTGCGATGTAATCTCGCACCATGCTGAGATATGCATGGCCCTTCTCCTGTCTTGCCAGCTTCTGCAAAAGAAAATGATTGATGTTGCACAATAACTCACAGAAGTTTTAAATATATAACTATAAATAAAACTATGGCTCTGTTAGGTTCATTAGATAATGCACATGCTCCCTGGGTGAGGGAAGACACATATCAAGGATTATTACCTCCAAGAAGCGCACCACCACAGGATTGTCCATCAAGCGGTGGCTATACAGTGCCACCCACTGGCCAACCAGCTTCACCACCCTCTCTCTGAGGCTGAAGTCTGAGGCCCTCACCAGCTCAGAGCCCTCTGATGGCTCAGCATGGATAGTGACATCAGCATTAAGGAAGTGTGACCTTTGACTTTACAAAACCGCTTTTGTTTTTAGCTTGATTAATACAGCAAAGCTAAATTGTCTAGTGCAATTTGTAATTGTATATATAATGTAGTTATATGAACTCTAAAGTCCTAGCAGCTTGTGTTCATTTTAAATCTTATGTTGTTGTTATCAACGATACACTGTCAATCACAATAATGGTGGAAGGATATTACTTTTGCAGGGCAGAGCACATCTCCTCAGTCGGCAAGAAGAGGTGGTGTGTTAACAGAAAAGAATCTACAAAGCAGGTAACTCTCATAAACAATCCATGAACACTTAGGCCTACCAAAACTTCCTCAAGTAAGCAAAGATCAGGGATCTAAAATTAAACTGCAGATTTCCCTCTGAGTTTCCCACCAACTAAGTGACTCACCCATCTGGTTATCTGGAGTGTCCAGTTTCATAGAGAACAACATGAACTCCAGAATCTTATCTGGTGTTCCAGACTTCACCAGGAACCTGAAACGGACAACATCTTTCATGAGAGCTACCATCAGTGAGTGGACTACAGAACACAGTGGCTTGGATTAAAGTAATCTTACTCGTTTCGGTCTTTTTATAAATTTTTATCATTTTTTACAGACCCTGTTCACCCTGTTTCCTGTGCATTTGGCTCTTTCAAAAAAAAAGTCACTACTATCATAATGCAACCTGTGACGATGTTCACCATAATGGCAGCTGTTTCACCTGTAGCCCGAACTGTTCAAATAAACATGCATACTGGCTCCTTCCATCCATTCAACCATGCATCTATCTCTACCTTTATCTCCACCAGTCCATTCATACATCTCCATTCAACCATTTATGCATCTCACCAACCACTATAGCAACCACTTAGATACCAAGACACCAAGATACCCCAGCAACAGCCTAGCAACCATTTCTACAATCACAACCTTGCAACATACCAACCAACATGATTACCCTTGCGACCAGCATATCAGTAAATATACTAGCAACAGCCTAGGAACTATCTCAGGTATTCTAGCACCATATTAACCATGTAACTGATAAAATGATTTGGAAATAGCATGGCAACCACCACAACTACCTACCAACAGCCTAGCAACCACCTAAAGCACCCTATCAACATCCTAGAAAGCTCCCTACTGTTTGCATTTGCATGCACTAGTAATTCCTTGAAAGTACGTTCTCCAGTTGATATTAATTATTATTGTTAACTCAGTCAGAATATTCACCTGTTGCTGCAGGATGCAGATTGCAGTGCAGCCGGCTCAAAACTCCTCTGTAGAATCAGGGCAGGTGAGCCGTTCTCCTGAATATGGACCGTGGCTGCATTCACACTCTGCAAAACAACCAACTTCAGCATTCACAACTCAACTCAAACCACACATTGTGACCTTATTCACATTGTTCAATACACTATTTTAACATTCACAACTCAACTCAGACAAAACCCCACGCACCACACACACACTGAATGTGCTGAGCATGCTGATGGATTATTCCCTTGGTGAATCTTACCTTCAGGATGCTCACAAAGTTCATTTTACCCACGCGTAGGAAGTGGCAGTCATGCTCCCGAGGCATGATGATTGAGGCGTCCTGAGGTCTTCTGTTCTTCATGTTATTTCTCTCCTTAGTAATCCTACCCTGCAGAGGAAAAACATACAGAATGGTTAAGCTCCTCACTTAAAGAAACCTTCACTGCTAACATTTTTTCTACAACAAACATTTACCATGTTTTTTTTAGTGTCATTTTTTTATAGTGTCATATTCAATTAATTCAATCAGATAAATTTAACCAGTGGACTTTTCCAACGGACTTTGGCTTACCTGGCAGTTGGAAATCACATTAGATGGGCCCTTCCAGATAATGTAGTTGGATGCCCCATTGACACCCAGATTGATCACTGAAACACAACCATTGGTCATCGTCTTGCTTTACTGTGTCTATCCAACAAATTTATTCTACGTTATGGCTTTGGCACAACAAATCAAAGTTCACAATAGCTATCTTGAAGTAAGGTACAATCCATTATGCTATCTGAATGGTGTTGAATAGTGTGATATTCACACTTACAGACAGTGCCAATGCTGATTTTAGTTTCAAGGACCAGCACAGCAGCCAGTTCCTTGCGGATCTATAAAGACCAACAGGACACATGTTAACAGTTGAACAGGTCTTTAGACTATATTCACTCCGAGTGGGGTTTATATTTCCTTTTGCCTGACCTTTTCCGCCTTGAATGCTCTCCTCAGGTTTTGTAGTTGGATCTCCATCAGGTGTACCTCTCTCATATTTTTCATTTCGCCTCTCATATCATTTTTTGCCTGCTGTTGCAGAGCTCTTGCTAAGGCCATATTGGTAACCTCCACGCCTTCCCCTCTCGCTGCCTTGTCTTGAACAAGGTCTGGGGTTGGCTGGATAGCTTTCTGTTGAAGCTTGCGCTTGTTCTCCATCTCAATGTGAAATCGGGCCAGTTCCCTCTGGCGCCATGTCTCCTGATGGATTCTTGCTCTTTCGAGCATTTCAATATATTCGGGGTCATCCTCCACTACTTCTGCTACCTTGAGGCAGCAGAAGAAGCGCAGCACTCTCTTCAAACGTGGCATCTCCACCACAGTGTTCAAAGAGACTGAGGTCAACCTAGAACTCTGGTGTAAATCACTCTATTTAATATTATGATGTAATTTGAGTTTTCTTTATTGCATCATTAGAAATTATACACAGACTGTGTCTGCATGGTTACAGTAACTATGCAAATGTATATAAAACAGGATAGAATATTCAAGCTAAGCTAGACTGTTAAGGTGTTCTCCTTATGATGCAACAATCTAAAGAGCTTTTGTATCATTAAATACAAAGATTATTATAACACTGACCAAGATATATTCAAGATTCAAGATAGTCTTTATTACATCTCATTTAAGTTTCTCACTGGTGCCACCAGGTGGCCATTTCTGTTTATTACAACATAAAATCTTTCTGCATCTAATTAACAGCCTAGACATGGCCTGTTAGGTGTTCTGTTTAAAACACTATGAACACATAGTGTAAAAAGAAATGCTATATACAGCAATACACCATCACAACACATCCAACATATATTCATATGCATACCTGCATCATATGTCATATGCATAACAGCAACCCTCGGATAGCTGGCTGTCGCAGGGACACTGTCACGACTGTGGACCAGCTGGTTCAGATAGGCACCCTGGTGGAGAATGACTGCACCTTTTTTAAAGAATACTGGGACAAAGTGGATCAACAGAAGGCCAAAGAGAAGAGCTTAAAGAAGACCCAGGACAAGAGGCCCTCTAAGGAAGCCAAGAAACCTGCTGATGTTCAGTAGAGTCTCGGGTTTAGTCCAAATGTGCTAGTGTTTGGCCACGCTGTTCGGGGCCCTACGGTAGTGTTAGCTGATGAGTGGAACACTGACACGCCTCCTGTTAATGTGCTGGACTATGTGAGTGGGTTCAGGTACCACCTCTATGAAGCCCCTGCTGCTCCTCAGGAGGCGTTAGCGAAATCACAGTGTAAGATGCAGCGTCTTTTTGATTGTAAAGTTGTGGAATGGGGCTTTGAGAAAGGAGATTATGTGCTAGCCATGTCAACTATCTGATGAGTAGACCTGACCAGTAGAACAAAGTGCAGGTTTGCCATGTTAACCTTCTTAAGCGTTATTTTTCTCCTGTGTCGGTAGGTCTGGCGACTTCTTCTGTGCGTCCTCCCTTTTAATTTGTCATCTTCAGTGGAGAAGGATTGTGATGCTGGTAGTGACTTTGATTAGGATGTGACTGTGCCCTCCCGTGAGGTCACTGAGGGACGGTTGCGTAACTCAGAGATACGAGCTGAGTTGCACAAGCATCTTTCTAACTTGCCCATTCAGGAGAGAGCTAACTCGGTGGATGCTTTTCCATCCCTTTTCCCAGATGTGCCGAGCCGTCATCGATGTAAGCTCAGGACTACCCATTAAACAGCACACCTATCGGGTTAATCCTGCTAAGAGGGCCATTCTGGTCACAGTACTTGTCACAGATGAGCCCAGTTTTAGCTTATGGACCTCCCCCTGTCTGTTGGTAGGTAAGCCGGATGGGATCCACCAGTTCTGTACGGACTACCGAAGATTGAACGCAGTCACAAGACCCGACTGTTACCTTCTTCCCTGTGTGGATGATTGCATAGATCGTGTCAGACTGGCTAATTTTGTTAGTAAGTTTGACTTAAAGTGCCTTTAACCCCTCGTGCTATAGAGTTGTCAGCATTTGTTAGGCCGGACAACTTCCTACAGTATAAAGTTATGCATTTTGGGGTTAGAAATGCACTGGCCGCATTCCAGCACCTCGTTGACCGCATTCTATCAGGGATGACAGGGTGAGAGGCATATTGAGGCAACAGGCATTTGAGACTGCCAAGGCTCTCCTTTCCAGTGCTCATGTGTTGGCTGCTCTGAGGTTTGAAGAACCTTTTCAACTGGCTGTTGATGCTAGTGATTGTGGGGTGGGTGCTGTCCTTCTACAGGTGGAGTCAGATGGTGTTGAACACCAGGTTTGTTATTTCTCAAAGAAATTTACTGTGGAGAAGGAGGCACTGGCACTTGCAGTTCAATTTTTTGAGGTTTATTTGAGTTCTGATTTGAGTCCTATAACTGTCTACACTGATCACAGTCCTCTGGTGTTTATAGACAAGATGAGGAACTCAAACCAGCGTATCATGCGTTGGAGTCTGATTCTCCAGCCTTACCTGCTGAAGATACAGATGAATCTGTTAGCAATTTGAATTTACGCTAGAGGTCTGTATTGCACTGAGCCCATTGAAGCCTATTTCTGAATCACCAAAAACCCAGTCACAGCAGCTTATCTGGCATGGGGCAGGCTTTATATGATAAAATAATTCTCTTGCATCCTTAGTACACAAATATGCTGTTAAATGTTGGATATTCACTTTTGTTCATTTTTTTATATTGTTCCCTATGTACTCCTTTAAAAGATCTACAATCATACAATGAACAAATATTGTTTTTTATTTAACAAATATGCTTTTTGTATTAAAATATGCCATTACTTTAATAACTCAACAGCACTGAAGATACATATTGTAAGCATATTCATTTAAAACAAATAAAATACCCTCTGAATGAATTTCAGAACTGACGGTGGTGACAGTGGCATCATCAAAATATATGCCTCTTGTCAATGGCATCTTGCATAACAACTTTATTTAACTTATTGGTCATCACACAAACATCAACTTAAACAGTGTAATGCTCTCTACTCATAAAATAACACTTAATAAATTGAAGAACAGATACAGGACAATTGTGATCATGCTTACCATTTTCCATAAATTGAAATTAAAGAAAAACTATAACACAAATCTGCTAGAAAAATGATAACTCATTTGTGACATCAAACTTTTTAAAGAAAAAAGTGCAACACTGCTGATTTACGGAGTCACCACTTTATTGGCTGGTGTACTGATGTATTGAGTAATCATTCCAAAAATATTGAGAGCTTCATTTATAGAGGTTTAGAATAAGGAAAAGCCAGTTAAAACTAATAATTTAATTATTTTGATGTAAAAAGCATCTGCAACTGAAATGGTGACTCCGTAAAGTAGCAGTGTTGCACTTTTTCTGTATTTCTAGAAATAACTCAATAACACTTTATCTGAAGGGGGATGCATAAGATTGACATTACATTGTCATAATTATGACATGACACTTGTCATGAACATTAACGAATGACAATGATTGCGGTCATTAATTGTCATGTGGTAAATTATGTCATTTTTTACTGTCAACCTGACATTGTTTCAGCCTCAGCGTGTCTTCACCCCAGTCCCAGGTGCTCACAGGTCCAAGCCTGGGCTAGTGCAAGGCTGAAGCGAAAGTCACCTGCAGCTCATGCTGGTTAATGTCAAGTTCTCATGACAAAGATATGTGGTCTTGGTTAATGTCAAGATGTCATGACAAAGACATGGACAGCCTATGTCATCTTGGTAAATGTCAAGTTTTCAACAAAAACATCCCAAACAATGTCAGGTGGACAGTAAAAAATTATATCATTTACCGCATGACTATTAATGACAGACTGTTTTACATCATTTAGTTTTATCAGGAATTAAGTGGTGTATATGTTTCTCCGTTATGAAGTCCATGCCTTCAGCAAACAGATTGTGTATCTCCCTTGTCCTGCCTGCACAAGCTGGTGATGACGGTTCCACAAGTTTTACAAGACTGTGATTGAATGGTATGAAGCACATATCCACCTCCTTTTGGATAGAATTGTGTTGGGCCCATGAGGGTGGAAAAACACTTTCACATCTTGATGATGAGTGTCCACAGTAACAGCGTTTGCTAGCCACCAGTTCTGGTCATAAATGACTGCAAGCCAATCACCACAATGAAGTACATCAGCAGATAGATCCGTCACAGTCCCATCAGGACCACTCTTGGTAAGTGGTTCTTGCTCCACAAGGGCTCTTGCTCAATTTCCTCCAGTTCCATTTCCTGTTGCTCACCTTCCTCTTGTTCCATTTCCTCCACCAACAGTGCCGAAGGACCTTTCTTCTTGTGCACTGGTACATGATACTTTTCAGCCTGTATCCTGGGTGTTTTGGCATTTTGTCACCACCGTCAGACTGTATGTCACCACCGTCAGACACAAAACCTGACGGTGGTGACATCTGACGGTGGTGACAAAAACCTACTCTTTTCCGTAATATGCATGAGTGGTTCACATTAGCCATCTTGTTTTCCCTCTGTTGTTAGTTACTTTACACCTCTTCTTAAAAAGTATATATTTATTTTATCTAAACTAATATTTTTCAAACAAAAGAGACGTTGTTGACATGGTGGTTGCGACAGTAGCAGTGTTCAAAAATAGTAACACATTTAAGAGAAAATAGTAAACTTACAGGAGCTTGGGTGATGGTACAGCATGCAGTAGAGCTGAATGTTCCAAAAGGGGGTACTTAGGAATTTAGTTGACCTTGTACCTGCCTGATTTTATTGCATTTTAAAAATATCTGACGGTGGTGATGAATAGGTGGGGCACATTTTGAACAACCACAAAATAATAGTAAATGTGGTTTAAAACTCACTGTTTGTAGTTTTTCATATATACTTCTATGTATTCTTTCATGTGGTAAAGATATTACTTAATTCCATTATTTTATTTTTTTTTAATCAAGTTGAAATGATTATCTCCTCGCTGTGGACAGCTGGTTTTATAGGCAACAATGTGTGAATGACAAAAATGTAATTTTCAATAAGTGAGTATCAGTTAGCACTAAGATTTATCTTTCAACTTCATATTCAAAATTGTGTATATGGTCAAGTCTCTGAAATGGTGCAGACATCTTTACAGTTGCTGGTGGCCAGAAGCAACAGAAGGAAAGAAACCTACGCAGTCAGCATCACTAGACTTGTAGTAAGTTTTGAATGTTAATATTTACTCACTTTCACTTACTTTATACATTTTGTGATGTTTTTGTCTCAGAGAGCTTGGACCTTCTCCAAGCCCCTGGCCTTCACTGGCTTATTACGGGAGATAGAGAAGTTAGAAGTAGTTGTAACTAATGAAGGAGGGTACATATCACGCTCTACATCAGTTAATGGAAACCGGAAAAGAGAACATCTTTACTTCAGTCACATGTATATATACATACCATCACGTAGTGCGCAATGACGTAGATCATATGAGATCACACATGTTAGCACCCCCACTTGATCTCATGCCCTTCAAATCATGAATTGACAACTCATAACATACCAATGTAACAGTGAACATGTACACCAGCATAACATCATATTCCTTCTTTTCTGAATGGAATTCATACCTTTAATCACAAAACATAAATTTCATAAATCTTTTATTTTGAACTGTGTCATTGGCTTAGTCATAACATCCGCCACCACATTAACTGTGGGGCAGTACTCAATTACAATTTTCCCATCATTAACTGCTTCTCGGACAAAATGATACCTGATGTCAATATGTTTACACCTTTGGTGGCAGATTGGGTCCCTTGACAAAGCTATTGTTCCCTGATTATCCTCAAATATTTTCACTGGTGCATACTGACAATCTCTCTCAATCCCATTCATCAACTGTATAAGATACAGACTCTCTTGCGTGGTTGCAGCCAACGCCATATATTCAGCTTCACATGTTGATAAAGCAACTGTGGCCTGCTTTTTGGATTTCCATGAAATCAGTGGACCATCATCAGTTAGGCTAAAACAGTAGCCAGTTGTGCTTCTCCGATCATTCAAATCTGCTGCCCAATCCGAATCACTATATGCTATAAGTTTTAGATTTGTTTCACTTTTCTTGTAACACGATTTGCGGTCCATTGTACCTTTCAGATACCTCATTACATGTTTAGCTGTCAACCAGTGTTGTTCATTTGGCTCTGACAAATGTTGGGACAACTTACTCACAATCCAACTTAAATCAGGTCTTGTACACGTCTATGTAAATAAGACTTCCTACAACCTCACGGTAAGTTCTGACATCAACAGGATCAGCCTCAGAGTTATATTCAATTTTCTGTTCACATGGGGTTGACCTTGGCTTACATTGTGACATGCCAAATTTTTCTAGCACCTTTGATATATACTGTGTCTGACTCATTTTCACCATTCCATCATTCTGTTTAAAATCAATTCCTAGGAAATGTCTCAATTTTCCAAGATCCTTCATGTTAAACTTCATCGCAAGTGTTTTCTTCACCTTATTCAACAACTCATCACTACTGGCAGCAAAAAGTAAATCATCAACCCAAATCACCAGTATTGCTCTCTCTTTCCCAATTTGTGTTGTGTACACACAGTGATCTGCAGGGTTTTGCACAAATTCATTTTCCGTCAAGTAATCACTAAGCATTTTGTTCCAGTTTCTGCCAGATTGTTTCAGACCATAAAGTGACTTGTTCAGTTTACAGACCAATTTTCACCTGTGGCAAATTTCACCTCAAATCCTTCTGGTTGTTCCATGTACACTTCACAATCTATAGGTGCATGCAAGTATGCGGTCTTGACATCCATCTGGTGCAACTCAAGATCGTATTGTGCAGCCATTTGTATCAGGATCCTAATTGAAGTCAGATTGAAGTCTCCTTGTAGTCTATACCCATCACCTGATTATAACCTTTGGAAACATACCTGGCTTTATAGGTTTCTGACTGATCTGCATTGGCCTTAATGGCATAAACCCATCTTCCCCCCACTTCATGTTTACCCTCTGGTAGGGTGGTCAGGGTGAATGTATCATTCTCTTTCAAAGACTCAATTTCCTCCTGCATGGCTTTAGTCCAAATCTCAGCTTTTGGTGAACTCATAGCTTCTTTAAATGTCTGTGGCACTTCACACATTCTGTAACAAAAATCAATGCTGATTGACACCTGATCATTAGACTTAGTATTCGTGACATACTCTGAGAGGTATTGTGGCACTCTCCTATCTCTTCTAGGGTAACGCGGCTCACTATCCTTAGTCTGGGTTACATCAGTTGTATCTGCCCTATCAGAAGTTCTTTGGACTTCTTTTGACCTCTCTTCCTCCTGCCTAGTCGCATCTACGCTGGCTCTGGGTGATACATATCTTGTCTCAGCAAAATCATCCATCGTTGAGTCTGTCTGGGTTTCCTTTTCAGCCACACTCTTTGTAACAAATCTCACTAATCGATGTTTAAGAACTTTTCGTGTGTTTGGATAGTAGACTAGATATGATGGGCTATTTTTGTCATAACCTACAAACACTCCCTTATCACACCTCGAGTCCAACTTTTTCTTGTCATGTTTGTATGCGTAGCAATCGGATCCGAACACTCTCATCCTGGACAAATTTGGTTTCCTCCCTGTAAGCATGTAGTATGCCGTCTGCTTCGTCCTATTGTTAAAGCACCTGTTACGTATTACTGCAGCAGTCATCACGGCATATGTCCAGAGCTCTTTAGGTAAGTTACTCTCAATTAACATGCATCTTGCCATATCAAAAAGTGTGCGCCAATTCCTCTCTGCTGTGCCATTTTGATGTGGCGAATAGGGTGCAGAGAATTCGTGTCTAATGCTATTCTTTGACAGCAAAGACTGAAATTCTTGTCCTGTGAATTCAGTGCCATTATCCGACCTAATGCACTTCACACTCCCATAAGGGGATACATCAGCAAGAAATCTCTGTGGCCATCGTAATGTCACTCTTAGCTTTTAGAAAATATAGGAACACTGCACTTGAATAGTCATCTAAATGCTAAAGCATATCTGAATCCATCTTTTGCCACTGGTCAACTGGGCCAGCTAAATCTGTGTGAATAAGCTCAAGTGGTGCTTTTGCACGGCTATCTGGTTCTCGGTTTCTGCTCTGGATAAATTCACCCTTTGTGCAGGTTTCACAGCTCAGTTTGGATTTGTCAAATTTTCCCTTTATCTGCATTCCCTCTACAACATCCTGCAACCTGGAATCATCATCATAATTGCAGTGGCCTAGTATTTCGTGCCAAGTCTGAATGTCATAACAACCATTGCAAAAATCACCAGTTTCATCACTTTCATTACTTACAGTATCCAAATAGTAAAGTCTATTGTGTTCTACTATGTCAAACTCAGTACCACTCTCATGAATGAGTTTGTCATGGCCTTACT
>PYXC01001989.1:0-47683 GCA_015244755.2 Tenualosa ilisha
AGTCGAAGTCCTGGGAGAGGACAAGACAAACTGAGTATGTCAATGAGATGAGCTACTGTTTCTTTCAGTTAGAAAGTGGTTTGTGACTGTAACATAATTTAGTAGCACAACTGTTAAATGTTTTAGACATATAGTGTATGTGCAAAACTGAAGTCTGAGTGTGGCTGGACAAGCTAAAGAAACCCCGCAATTGCAGACAAGGTAGCTATCATGTTTGCCAGAAGAACTGTCGCTGAAGCTCAAGTTTGGCAGGCTATGCCAACAACAGAGTGTACAGAGACTGAATCTACCGTGAACTGTGTCCCAGGGATCTACGCTGGAGACTGCTGAAGAGGTTTGAGTTCAGCTGAACTGCTTGCCAGGGCTGCGCGTTGGACCTAGTGTGAGAAGCCTGTTTCTCTTTTGTTTGCACTCTTGGCGCAAAGCGGCCATTTTCTGTTAAAGGCCACAGCACACCCAAGCATCGACTCAGGCCTGCATTGGGGACACTGGGCAGGGGTTGAGACGTAGTAAAGTGTGCCGGCTTAGTGTTAGTATAAGTCTGAGTGGGCCCAGTAGGTTTATTACAGTTGAGCAAACTTTATGTGAATGTGACTGTTAAAGTGTGTGTATTTACAAAAGGTTGGTGTTTGACTAACCTGTGTTAGCGGAATCGAATAATTACTTCATTTTGATAAGAATCCTGTTGCAACATTTTAATTTACATTTATGGTATTTCTGTTTATTTTCATTTACTAATACATTTACAATATAGTAACTGGAACTTTATGAACAGCGTGGACCATCCCTTCATTTCAATACTGATAGTGTCATGCTAAGTTAATAAATAAGTAATAAATAAGTTGCAAGTTTAAATACAAAACAAAATTAACATTCAATTTAAAAATAGTTTATTTACCTACAATTCATCATAGTGATAAATACCGAGCCAAAGTTAAATACAGTGGATACATATTGAGTTAATTGTTAAGAGTACCCAGGGCGTCACTGCAGTACCATATAGCTGGGCTGGGGACGCTACACACATACTTGTTATTAAGAAGTGACTAATTGTTGTGCATTAGGAACCGGACAGAACCACACAGAAGAATCACAAGGAGTCACAATAGCAGAGAACAGGAAGTGGGGGCGTAAACACCAGTAGACAACTTGTGCTCTCACTTACATATTGATTGGTTTAAAATACCTTGTTTATTTAAACACAGTCCCCTAGAGATGTATGATGCATAGGAGTTAAAGTTCGGCTTTTTAGTCAGGGGAAAGTCACAGAAAACTCGAGTCTTCGCTGAAACTTGAAAGTACAGTAGTAGGCAGTACAAACATCAGCAAATTCATGTTTCCTGACATCTCAGTTTCAAAAAATTAATAGCTAATGTATGAGTCTAATGTACTTCCACATATCAATATCAATTGCAAGGTACACGAAAGTCCTGAAATTGGTGAAGGTGGGGCACACTAAAACTTACGTGTAGGAAAGTATGTGTTGACCGCAGCACTGTCACTATCAGGGCTCTCATCTGTCCACAGCAGTTCCGGGAGCACACATGTTGTTAAAACCGCGTTAAACATTTCACTCGCATTCGCGAACACGTACATCCATTCAATCATTTGGACAAATATCTCCGTTTATTTTAAAATGCTTCAATAACATGTAAAACACTTTCATTAACATTATATTGTGCCCGCCTGTTGTGATCTATGTGTGTAGCAGTGTTGGTTCAGTTTTTTTAAGAACTCACATGCTTGATGGCATGGTAGCTCTTCCTTGGCGCGCTTCGTTCAGGGACAGCTATATGCAGTGGGTGCGTTTGCAAGTGGCGTAGTTGCGCCACTTCAGTTAACTACGAGGACTTGTATTGCGTGTTTTTTGAATGCACCTATTTATTCATGTTTTGAATGAGGCCTGGTGGTGTGACCATATTTATTGGTATTGAATAATGTTTGTAATGTTGCATATTCGACTTGTGATCTGCTCCCCTGTGCTCTGTAGTTTTTATGGTTTGTTCCATTAGGGGGAGCTCAGGTACCCATTAAATAGTTTGGGGGTTTATTGGGAGGGAGACTTTTTGGTAGGAGAGGAGAGTTTTCCTGCATTCTCTTTTGTTCTAGTATCCTTAGATGTGTGAGGTTCCTAAATTTATATTGTTGTTATGTTTAAACCTTTTGTGTAAGTGCTTTGTTGTGACTGCACCAAGCCAGTTATTTTGTAAATATATTTTCTATTTTTCTTTTTCCTTTCACTACTTTTTGCATTTGGGATGCCTCATCACTTCTTGTGGTAAAGGAATACATTTCTAATCTTGCCATTTTTGACTTCTTGCTGCCTCTTTGTGCCAACCCTAAAAGACCCTCAACACACTACCGCGTAACACATCAGATGAAGGTTCACAACACTAAAGCTACCTGAATACAAAATGTAGCAAGCTAAATTATAAACAAAATGGTGGAAGTAGTCAGCTACTTTATAATTTACAAATAAGGCCTGTAAATACAGTAAATGGAACCATTCAACTTTGCTACGATTCTGTCAGTGACCAAACTAACAGGTCTCTCCAGGTCTCTCTGTCTTGACATACAATAGTAACTAACTAATAGTAAATAAAATTAATTGTACTTTTTATAGGTAAAATGTTTTTAAAACAATAATCTTTGGGTGTTATTTACACATTCCATGCCCAGAATAGAATAAATGGGAGAACAGTGTGTGTACATCTGTGCTTTATTGGGACCTGAAAACACACCTGATTTCCCTATGGTTCTACAGTATTTCTTATGATGCCTACAGCATTTTGCACTACAGTTTTTCTTGTATATAATGCTTTCTAATATTATTGTGCTACTGTTACTATTACTACTAAATGTATGTGCATACGTGAGTGGTAGAGGACACACAATTGTTTTTTGTATAGATATGTCTTGATTATATTTTTTTACTCATGGCACCTCTCATGCAACAAATCACATTATTGCAAAGAACTGATCTTCCATGCATGGCCTATGGAGGGATATATTATGGGTCTCTTCTTACCCAGGCCTGAGAGCCATGGTGAGGAGAACATGGGCAATGCAGATGTGCTATCCATCTGTGCCTCTCACACCGCGCTGGATGACAAAACGGGTGAGGACAGCCTCAGCTGAGAGTCACTTTCTAACACGGCGGAGCCAGCCGATGAGTCCACAGGGGAAAAGGAAGTCAAAGCTAACTTCCTAATGGCAAGGGTGCTTAGTGCCAGCTTCAGGGATTTTTTGGAAGGAGTCCCGGGCGATATCCCATCATCTTGTATTATCTCCCCATCTCAAATTGAATTTGCTGTGTGTTGCCAGATTCACTGACTTTTCTTGCATGATTAAGCACATAATGTACAGTTATTGCCACCTTGATGTCATGAATGCACTGGTGTTGCTAGTACAGTTAAATAAATGTGTGCAAACATAAAGGGACTGAACAAGATCTATTTTTTATACATAAATCAAAATGTAAACAACCATTTTCATTGATTTTTGTGTTCATAATGTTTTTGCTAGCTACTTTATAGTAATCTGTTCTGTTACGTATACAATTTAATATGAATTATTGCAAGAAATACGCTTTACGACACATTAGTGGGATCATTAAAACATGGCTACATGCATTACAGGAGTTCAAGACAGTTAACGGGGGCCCATTTCTCACCTTTTTCTCGTCTTTCGTTGGATGTATTAGTATTAATGTAATCTTGCTCTGAAGACAACAATCCTTACACCTGGTCATTCAAGAGCCTACGAGGAGGACTTCTGAAAGGTTTGTACTTGGTTTCAGAAAAAAAGACTTCTTGTGAGTATGAAATGTCTTGTGATTGTGACGTAAAGATGAGAGGAAGGCTGGATAGATCTGATGGCTTTCAATGGTAGGTTGTAACTAAATAAACTGGTGGCTCGGAGGGCTTTTGAAGATATCCTAAAGTCCAATGTAGGGCTGCAGCTATCGAATACTTTTGGAATTGAGTATTCTGTCCATTTCTTCATCAATTAATCAGATGAAACACATTTGTGTTTTTAAACAGCAATATCAATAGAGTGTTATGCAACACGAAAGGCCATAAAATGACCAAGCAATTGACTATAATTCCTCATCAAAAAAGGTTTTTACTGCAACCCCAACACTCCAGTTGTTTGATCAAAGCTCAAAATTTCTGATTTACTGGCTTCTAATTAAAAACTATGAAACACAACTTTATAAAGAAATAAAAGCCATTTGTTCTTAGTTTTCTCTTTCAAAAAGGAAAGAGGCTTGTATCTCCAAACAAATAATTGGAGAATAAAGAATAAATACATCAGCAACATGTGGTGAGAGAGACACATGGAATGTGAGACTGTGCGTCCAGGCGTGCAGGGGGAGAGATCAGAAGTGGATGAGATCTTAGTGCATTTGCCCACTTATTACTTGACATCATGCTTAGTCATTACTACAGCCGCAATTGATCACAAATACCATTCTTTCTTACTCGTGCTAGCGTTCATATTAGTCAGCAATACACTATGAAAGGTGAGTGATATCATATCACAGACTTTTTTTTTTTTTAATTACTTTGTTAATAGGAATTTAACAAAGTCTCGAGGCAAGGAATCAAGAATCAGAATCAGATGCCTCAAACATTAGTCGAGTTATTCGAGTTACCCAACTAATCGTTTCAGCCCTAGTCCAATGGCTTGATCTGCCCACACATTAGCCAAAATTTCTTAGTGCATAATATAAAGACAAGTGGGCAGCGGGCCGGTGTGAAAGATGGCATTTAGAGTCGTTTAGCCATAAAAGTGACTACAAAGCTGGTAAATTAATTTAAAATTCTTACATAGTCTATCTAAAGAAGCCCATTTTCAATCTATAGCCCTATTGTTGGAGTTCATCTCGTGGTATCAGTAGGAGAAAGAACCAAATGTGATCTGATCCTCATGTAACTTACCACTATGACCAAACACAATGTACTGAAGCTAACACCACAAAATAAAAATCATTGTATTTCATGTCATTTTTGAAAACATTCATGAAATGAAATGTCAGAAAAAGTGAGTGAACCCAGATCAGTCACATGCTGACCCTCCATGCTCCTTCATTCATCCAAGCAACCATGACCGCTCACCTGGGTTGAAACAATTTAGAATGTTTGAATATTTAAAAGAAAATGCGTTGCTAGATTCTACTACCACTATGCATACATTCTGTGGCTGCAGATGTCAATTTCAAGGTACAGAAATCTGTTGCCGTAGTCACCTCCAAACAGATTCTAAAGCGACGCACTCATTGCCCTTAATGGTAGATATGGCCATGGACACATCCTTGGGGGGCTCAAGCGTTGAGGGTGATGATGCTGGAGGTGCATCATCTTCACTGCCTGAGCTCTGTCTGTCAGGAAATTTAGGATCCATGAGCAGAAAGACGGGTTTAGATCCAGATCTTTAAGCTTGGTTACTAAGTTAGTGGATACAATGGACTTAAATGTTAAACAGTAAACAAAGGCCTTGCATAATTTCCCTACCTAGGTGGGGTCTAGGTGAGAGAGTGTGGAGTGAAGGACACAGGTGATGGCATCATTAGTGCTCCTGTTTGACCAAGAGGCAAAATGAAGAGGCTCTAATGAGCCAGGAATGGATGAGCAGATGATGTTTTTGACAGACAGGCCCTGCAAACCACTTCATCACCACTGAAGTCAGAGCTATAAGGTGGTAGTCATTAATCGGGGCGAAGGTGGCGCAGGTGGTTGAGGTGCCGTTCGGCAACTGGAGGGTTGCAGGTTTGAGCCCCACTCTGGCTGACCCCATCAAAGTGTCCTTGAGCAAGACACTGAACCCCAAATTGCTCCCGGTGGCAGGTTGGCACCTTGCATGGCAGCCTCCACCACCGGCGTGAATGGGTGCATGTGAGGCATACGCTGTAAAGCGCTTTGAGTACTCGTAGGAGTAGAGAAGCGCTATATAAATACAAAATCAAACAAACAATCAATCATCCTGATAAAAATAAAACAAGCATAAGAATTCAGTTCTTATAAATTAAAACATCTAACCTCATTTTCGTTACCTGCATGATGGATGATCCCACAGTCACAGAGGCAAATGGCAGAAGCAAGAGAGAGTGATCTCAAAAAAATAAAAAAAAACTTTATAACTTCCCAGTTGGTCATGTGACATGCCTCATTTGACTCCAGACAAGCAGCCACACAAAGCAAACCCCCACACTGAATTGCCAATACAGGTAGCCACACAACACAAGAAATGACAGATCCCCACAATAACATTGGATCTTTTAAAGCAATTAGGAACAGCAATGCTGGCTATGGATAAATTGAATATTGCTGTAAACACAGGAGCAAGCTGATCAGCATGACTTTAATCATTGAAACGGTTTACCTGAGGGTGTCGTCATAAGAGGGGCATGACCTGAGTCCTAAACCTGATGTGACACGTATCATGAACATTAATGACACTTTTTTAATGTTTATGACTGTCATCAGGTGTCATTCAGTTTAGTAATGTTTGCCTCCCAAACAGTGTCAACTTTATGTTACAAACTATATGACACTGAATGACAGTCATTAACATAAAAACAGTCTCATTAATGTTCATGATACATCTCTTCATGTTTATGGCTGGCTCAATGTCAACATCCTCAAGTATGTACTGTACTGAGTGCGTTTTCTAAAATGACTGAATCTTTACATAAGGAATGTCCTATATCTGTACATTATACAAAACACTTCTGTGTTCTATGTTTGAACATTATACAATCTAAATTTCCAATTGTCAGGAGACAATACTATTGTAAAAGGTGCTGTATAAATATAATTGAATTGAATATAAATGAGGGTTTGTCTATTTGTCACTTTTTCAATGATTTGTTAAAAAAGACTGAAAGATATGGTATGAGGATCGTCTGACTGATTAATGCAGGGTTGGGAAACCTTTTTGACACCAAGGGCCACATCAGTTTTTATAACTTGTTAGACCTTTTTGTTTTTTTACCACAGAGATGAGCACATATAGACTCTTAGAATTACCAGGAATCATATTGGAATTCCAAAGACTAGTTAACTGATTATTGCATTACATGTGAGAGCATTTCTAGCGAGTACCAATATTCAATAACAATTTTCAACACTTTTGTAAAATATTATTTTAAATCTGGAAGTCATAACATTTTCAATCTCAGTAACTTCAAACATTATTACTTCTAGTAATCACCTATACTCATAATTTGTTAACATTTTATTTTAGAATTTTTTTTCTAAGCCAAATGGTCATGCCTCCACGGGCCATATCTGGATCCTGGGCCCGACGTTCCCCAGCCCTGGATTAATGGACCCAACTCTTTGATATTCGCAGGCTATTGTTTGAATATTATACAATCTAAATTTCTAATACAGAGCCTCCTGCTTTTATTGGCACACCTGATAAAGGCTTTAGTTAATGTTGTAACTGGGTGATATTTGGCATATCATAAAGCTAACTGCTTTGAGGCCAAAGTCTGTTCCCCCTCCAAAGTTTATGGCTGAATTTACTGATAGGTCTATCCCGGGGTTATTATGACCGTTGTGGAGTAGATACCTATCATTGTTCAGGTCCTCGTAAAAACAAAAAATCGGAACTGTAAGGGAAGCTCTGTCGGTAAAAAATGGTAGGCTTCCCTGTTATGCCTTCCCTCATAGAGAGAATTTAGTAACATTCCGTAGCTCCCATTGTGTTTGGTTTCAGAATCTCTAAACAACGGATTTTTCAAAATGGCCACCAGTTTTCAAATGAATTTCCATATTAGAATGTGATATACTACAATATTGATTTAGTTCAGGGATTCACAAACTGTGGTACATGCATCCCCTACTAGGGGGTCTGTGAGATAAAATAGGCAATGGTGGATCTACGGTGTTATAGTGTATGCTTATAACTAAATTTATGATTAACAATGTGTTCAACACAACACAACAACACTTCAGCCTTCTATCGGAGTAAATGAAAACTGTTGTGTAAACCACTCACGTGTTCAGTATTTCAGTTCTCCCAGAAAGACTCAGAGAGTGAAATGATAGTCAATTATTTAATGAGAACATGTAATACGGAGTTATTTGAATAGAAAAGTAGGCCCTGTCCGTGGCCCAGGATTTCGAGAATCTTGACCTGCACATCCTGTCTGATTTAAGATGGCAGGGGTGGAGCCTACCCCTGAACAGGAGGACAGGGACCCAACTGGCGGTGGTGGGGGGGATGTGGAGATTTTGAAACGCTGGCGCTTAGAGCAGCAAGGACATGAAGGTTAGATGGGACTATATAAAACAGGTGAGTGCAAGTGATTGGACAAAATGCTTTTGAGCTATGTTGTTGCCCAGATTTCACAGTAAAGGTCACAGTAAGTTGTTCTCCAGTTGCCTCCAGCTGTGCTCTCTCATCCTACCATACTGTCAGTGTTGTATAAAGTCCCCAAAAGTCCTACTTGAGTAAAAGTACAGAGACCTTACCTTAAAAAAAAAAACACTTTTGGTAGGAGTTTAAGTCACCCACTAGCATGTTAATCAAGTAAAAGTCTAACTTAAGTAAGAGCTAATCTATAGTTAAATGTACTTAAGTAATGAAAATAAAAAGTAGGATAAAAAAAAAGCCTGAAAAAGAAAATCCCATACGCACACACACACACACACACACACACACACACTCAGAATGAAAATGCCTACTTCACATCTTTTTTGAGGTCACCAAGTACTACTATAGGGAAACAAACCAGAAAATTTGATACGACGTAGGCTGAATAGCGAACCAGCAGCTAATGTTAACTGAATGGGGCATAGGAAAATGAAACTGAAAGAGTTTCTATGCCCCATTCAGTTAGTGTTGGCTGATTTCTCAATTCTGTCAACAATGTTTCAATGTTTCTCATTCTTTTTCCTACTGAGAGCACTCGGTTGCCTTGAACAACAGGGCTATGGATTGATTCACACCATATTTCTCCTTTAATGGAGAATTTGTTTGTGTTTGTTGAACCACCAAGTTCAATTTTATCTGATGCTTGTAACTATACTACCAATTGAAAATGTAGTGGAGTAAGAATATTCAATTAACTGGAAATGTAGTGAAGTAAAAGTCGACAGATTTTTAACAACTCAGATAAAGTTTAGATACTCCCAAAACATACTTATGTACTGTACTTAAGTATTTTTACTTAGTTACTATACATCTCTGAATGTTTCTACATCAACTGTACTTTCAATGCCCAATGAAAATGAATGTAACATGTTAAATGTTTTATTTCTAAATTTAAAATTTTAACATTTTTAATTTTTCGATTGATATTTTTGACAGTTGAAGCAGTTCAGTTTCAATTCTGGCCAAACTTCAGATTGACCTGAAAGATGACTCGCCTAAGTTATTGTACATCCAGTGGAACAATGTTATGCCCTTTATGCCTGTGTTCATCTTCAGTTTTTGTTCTATATTGCATTGTTCTGCTGACAGACTAAAATATTGACTGCGTACTAATGTCACCTCTGAATCCCAATGTCACAAATTAGCAATCATACCAGAAATCGGTTCATACCAGTTAAATAGTTTGTAGTCAGTCAATCCATTTCCCTGACAAGTCAAGTCAAGTAGGTTTTTATTGTCGTTTCAGCCATATACACAGTACATAGTGAGACGAGACAACGTTTCACCGGGAACAATTGGTGATACACATAACTGTTAAAACACAGTATGGACAGGACAGATACGTAATAGTGCCTACATACACTATTGCGGGACTACACAGATTCACTCACCCACTCACACACGCACTCCCACACACTCTTGTACACACATGTACATACATTACAACACAGTTGTAAACAATTGGCAGGTCAAAAATAAAGGTGACCTAAAACAAACACGCTAGACAGGCCATGGCTTTTAGCAGAGCACTGTGGCTAGTGGTGTGATTTGTAAACAGAAGACTGTTCTATATAAATATAAATAATAGCAGCAAGGTTAGATTTGTAAACAAGAGACTATTCGACATAAATATAAGTGATAGCAGCAAGAAAGTGTGGGGGGCATAAAGGTGCAGTGTGCTGTGACGCGCTGGTTTGCATCCTGAGTTACTAAGAAATTCCAGTCCAATTGCACTACAGGTTGTTCAGCAGTCTGACTGCCTGCGGGAAGAAGCTCTTCCCCATTCTGGAGGTGCGGGCAGTGATACTGCGGAACCTTCTGCCAGATGGTAGTAAGGTGAATAGTCAATGGGAGGGATGGGTAGTGTCTTTGGTAATGTTCTTGGCTTTCCGCAGACAGCGGGTGCTGTAGATGTCTGAGAGGGGGGGCAGAGAGACTCCAGTGATCTTTTCAGCTGTCCTCGCAATCTGCTGCAGGGCCTTACGGTCTGCAGCGGTGGCTGCAGGGCCTTGTGGTCTGCAGCGGTGTAGTTGCCGAACCACGCTGTGATGGCGCCGCTGAGGATGCTCTCAATCGTCCCTCTGTAGAAAGTTGTGAGGATGGAGGTTGGGAAATTGGCTTTACGGAGTCTTTTCAGAAAGTACAGACGCTGCTGGGCTTTCTTTGTGATGTGTGTGGTGTTGAGAGTCCATGAGAGGTTGTCAGTTATGTGTGTGCCCAGTTATGTGTGTGCTCTGGACAATCTGTACTGGAAGGTTGTTGATGCACAGTGGGATGTGTTCCGCCTGAAGTCGATGACCAGTTCTTTTGTTTTGTCCACGTTGAGGGACAGGTTGTTGTTGGTGCACCAGTTGTTGAGCTGAGCCACCTCCTCTTTTTCCGGGCCTCGTTGCCTCCGCTGATCAGACCCACCACGGTAGTGTCATCAGCAAACTTGATGATGTGGTTTGAGCTGTGCGTTGCCGCACAGTCATGGGTGAGGAGTGTGAACAGCAGCGAACTGAGCACGCAACCTTGAGGTGCTCCTGTGTTCAGTACGGTTGTGCTGGAAGTCTTGCTCCCGATCCTGACTGCTTGTGGTCTGCCCACCAGGAAGTCCAGGATCCAGTTGCAGAGGGTTGTGTTCAGGCCAAGTTCACCTAATTTCGTTATCAGCTGCTGAGGGATGATGGTGTTGAATGCTGAGCTGAAGTCAATGAACAGCATCCTAACATATGCGTCCTTTTGGTCCAGATGAGAGAGAGCCAGGTGGATGGCATAGTCTGTGGAGCGATTTGGACAGTATGCAAACTGCATTGGGTCCAGTGAGGCTGGTAGTTGTGACTTGATGTGTCTCAATACCAGCCTTTCGAAGTACTTCATGATGGTGGATGTCAGTGCAACTGGGCGGTAGTCATTGAGGCATTAGTCATTGAGACATTAGACACTGCTGAGCGCTGTGGGTGAAATAAAGGAACAAAGGAAAATCATCTGGCAATGTCAAGCAACAGGGCCATGAGTTGATTGATTCCAGAGTTCAGGGCTTAGGGAAGTAGAGGGGGTCATTGGGATTCAGCCATTATGTCTGTGCTTATTGTCAGAAGCTGACCAAGTGGCATGTTGGACTGAAAACTTGTTGCAGATCCTGTGTTCCATTGGAGTGGTTATAATTGCAGTGGCTGTTCTGTGCAGCAGTCACTTCTGTCACAGATGAGGTACTACCATATATCTACAGCCCTTGATCAGGAGCAACAGTGATCAGTTCAGAGCATTTAAAATAACAAATGCATGCTTTGTTTAAATTTCAGGCATTTTTAAAGGATCCATTGAGCCAAACCCTGTTGTGTGTATTCTCATGGTATCCCAATCAGCTTCAGAGACAAATGAACTGAGTCATAATCCACAGGATATTTAATTTGGAAGATTGGTGATGTGTATACATGTGTTTCTTTCTAAGAGCTAGCTGTAACAAGAATGCTGTTCTT
The DNA here is from genome assembly GCA_015244755.2 of Tenualosa ilisha. NCBI lineage: Eukaryota > Metazoa > Chordata > Actinopteri > Clupeiformes > Clupeidae > Tenualosa > Tenualosa ilisha. Next base: position 11,850 of record PYXC01001989.1, read on the forward strand.
AACCATATCTGCCCTTATACTGTAGAACTTCATAATATGATAGTTATTGTTTCTTTATAATCCACACATTTACTAGTTGGAATATGTATCCCTGCAGTAATTAAACTATATAGCCACTTGTCATGGGTGTAGCCTGATACTGCACCTTATTACACAACTCTTTATAATTCTAAATAAGGAAGTTGGGACGGTGTCAGGAAAAGAAAGGAAATGTATCTATGGAAAAAGGAAGGTCATATCAACCACGAACGGCAAGCTGGGTCTGGTTCATTGGTCAAACCTTATTACCGTAATTTCCGGCCTAAAAGACGCACTGGCGTAAAAGCCGCACCCACCGTTTTTTAAAAAAAAAAAAAATAACAGTACATGCATTGGCCGCACCGCCTCACAAGCCGCAGACAGTCAATGTTACAATGTTTTCAACTTCTAACAATGTAGCTAATTAGTTCGTGTTAAAAAAAACCGCAATGTTTCAACAGTAGCCTACGGGATTCCCTTCAAACTTCTCATCAATTCCCCTCAGCTCGCCTTCTAAACACACAGCCATTCACAATTCATCCATTCATTATTGGTATGACGCCATCTATATTAACCAGCTCACGCTTCAAATGCTCTTAACACATAACCAGCATTTTAACAGGCGTTCAAACGTATTGACCTAAAATCACATTGAGAAACTTTAACAGAAACTTTAACAAGCACACAGCCATTCACATAGGCTAGTTTAACAGTTAGCCTACCAGACGCTATCGTCCTCGTTCTCAGAGGAACTGAAACCATTACACGCAGAGCCGTCTAGATGGGACCGCCTGGCACAGGCAGCCGGTAAAAATCCATAAATTGGCCGCATCGTCGTAATAGCCGCAGGGGGCAAAACGTGTGACAAAAGTAGCGGCTTATAGGCCGGAAATTACGGTATTCGTTTATCGGTGAGGTTCCTTTACCATTAGCAAAAGAATCATGAACAAGTTGCAACCTTTCCACTGGATACTTTTAATAGGCCTAATTGTGTCGTTTGTGTGCGGGTAAGTCATTCAACTTTATTTTTATCGTCTAGGCACAAAACAATCAACAGGGGTTTTAGTTTTTGAGATACCCCTACCAGAGGTAGTACTAAACTCAACCATGTTTTTTATATGAAATGGATTCCCAAATTAGAAAAGAACAAAAATACAGTCTGGCATTCTGCGACTCATATAAACTGATACAGAGAATGAATACAAGTTCTGGTGAATCCAGTAATACAGGTGCATAACTATAGCATGCAAATCAGGGTGTTACATTTCTCAGTGTTTGAAGTACAAAGACAAAAGAAATATTGCTATAAACAAGTCTCCAAAGCAAAGTCCAAGGTCAGTGGTGAGAGGAATGTTGACAAATTCTAAGGTATAGCACAGTAAGTTACTTGAGTACTGCTTTATATTTAAGATATATTCAGTAATTATACATTTCATAAGACACCTTTTACTATACAGTGCATATGGAAATAAAAGTTAAAATTGAAAGATATTAGGCTGTGAGTCAGATAAGCTTAGATTGAGTTCAACTCTACCTTCGAATCAAAAGTTTAGCCCGGTGATAAGCTGTCCTTTGACAATGTGTTTTAATGCTATTAATTGTGCATGGTATGGATGTTAATGTTAAATCACATCTAGAAGGTATGGACCCTCATATAATTACTAGTATTGAATTTGTTGAGTATGATTGAATAGTATTGAATGCTGATGAATAAGGTGGACAGGTGATACATTTTGGCCCATACCTTTGGGTAAAGCCATTAAACAGAAGCTATGTATTTTCTACAAGTCCATTCTCAGTAGTTCTGATTTAACATACATCTGCCAACTTTCTCCATACAATGGACTGTACACATTTCTTATAGTTTTCTAGACATTCAAAATGCTTATATTTTCAGTTTCGGGCTTTGGGAATGTTTAGAGTTATTTGTCTGTCTGTACTGCAGATGACAGTTCACTGTTGTTAGGGATGTCAGACCAAAATGTTTACATAAAACATAAAAAAAGAAAAGTAAAACATTTTGTTGACCTTTTTGTGGTCATACCACTGACACATTGTAGGCTGCTTTAAAATGCAGTTACAGCAAACCATTTTAAGCCTCGACTCAGTCTAACCAATTACGGGGTAAATGATAACCAGAAAACCTTACATTCAGAGTGAAAAAATGAACCAAAAACTGCCCCAAAAGAAAACAACAAGAAGGCAAAGGTACAAGACAGACTTTGCAAGCAGTATAATAAAATAGGCACCAAACCCCTTCTTGAATCGAAGGAATCAAAATGACTTCCTACTGTCTGCTTTGAGCAGATTCAACTGTAAATGTGAGAACACCTGAAGTCTTATTTGATCATTCATCACTCCCTTCAGAACTGGGGAAGTTCATGATGTTTGAGGTGGCAGTTGCAAACAATTTTCATGGCAAGGGGAACCCTTGTGCTTCCCCATGAAATCCTGAAAAAAAAAGAGAAATCATATTTTATCGTTGCTAGTCATGATATCAGACAATCTGAGTGATGGGTGATTGTAGCCTATAGTAGTAGTATTTATGTTTAACAATTTAAATTTTGAAGGATGTATAATGATTTGTGTTGTAGGACCTTCTGGCGTTTTACACCAGACATCAAACACACAGGTAGGCTTTGGTAACTACATTTGGATGACAACTTATGAAATAAAAAGTAAATACTGTATTGGCCTGAATATAAGACGATCCTGAATATAAGACAACCCTTTTCCAGACTCATGTTTGGGAAAAAAAAGAACACTTTTTTTGGAGACCAAATTTGACCTTATATAGCAAGTTATTTTATTTAAAAATGCTGGTGAAAACTCATTGGAAAACATTTTCAAGTTAGCATTTTTTAAATATCATTACTATAAATTAAAGCATCAGAGATCAAGTTAATCAATGTGTCCTGTTAATCTAGTCCTCAAATATAAGATGACCACCCCTTTTTCACCCCTTTTTCAGTAATTGCAGGACAAAAATATTGTCTTATATTCAGGCTAATACAGTAAATAAATAAAAAAATATATATAATTGGTGTAAGAGACGGGGAGTATTCCAAAAGGCGGGTTTACTGGATTAACTGGGTATGTTAACCCAGAGTAAGCCGTAAACCTGGGTTTTCAGTTCCAATATGGTCAGGTTAAGTAAGTCACCGTGGTAACATAATTTGAACATAATATAACATAAAATGAACAAAATGTGGTAGGGGGTAGGTTTAATTTAAGTTTAAGTACGGTTAAGTTATTTTTATCGTCTAGGCACAAAACAATAAACAGGGGTTTTAGTTTTTGAGATACCCCTACCAGAGGTAGTACTAAACTCAACCATGTTTTTTATATGAAATGGATTCTTGGATGAAAATATTTTTCTGCAAAGATTGTTAAATTGATGGATACAGTTATACACACCCAAATTAGAAAAGAACAAAAATACAGTCTGGCATTCTGCGACTCATATAAACTGATACAGAGAATGAATACAAGTTCTGGTGAATCCAGTAATACAGGTGCATAACTATAGCATGCAAATCAGGGTGTTACATTTCTCAGTGTTTGAAGTACAAAGACAAAAGAAATATTGCTATAAACAAGTCTCCAAAGCAAAGTCCAAGGTCAGTGGTGAGAGGAATGTTGACAAATTCTAAGGTATAGCACAGTAAGTTACTTGAGCTAGGTACTGCTTTATATTTAAGATATATTCAATAATTATACATTTCATAAGACACCTTTTACTATACAGTGCATATGGAAATTTGCAAACAATTTTCATGGCAATTTTCATTGTGCTTCTCCATGAAATCCTGAAAAAGAAAAAAGAGAAATCATATTTTCTTAAATCATATGGTTTTTGTTATGTTCTGGTATTTCAAATGCATGTTCAAGCAAGACCAATTTGCTATACAATGGTCTGTCCTTTTCAAAAAGGTTACAATATTGATATTAAAGTTTACTCTGTGATTGTTTTAAGAAAACCTACAATTATCAGTCATAAAACTAACTGTAGTTAGCATCTACTGCTTTAATGACGAACTACGAAAGAGACCTGGGACCGGGAATCCCTATAGTCCAGTCTGGCTTCCTGATAGCAAAGACGTAGCAACAGTCAGATATCTTAGATATAACGGGTCTGAGGACCACATGGACATGTTAAACATGTAGTTTTTATTGACAGTCAATGAATCCGGAGGCTCTCAGATGGTTAATTAACCATAAGCTGTGTTATTTTGTTGATGTCCCGAAACAACTATGTCCCGACTTTCTCCTTGGGTGCCGGAACGTTCTAAATGGTAATTTGCCACATACAAAATGATGGTGCCGCACGGGCGATTGAAGGATTGAGAGAATGAGGGTGCTTTACCCCTAGACCTGTATGTGGGAATGTGTGTATATAGCCGCTGAAAACTTACCTCAGCTTTGTTGAATTAGAAGAGGTTGTACATGAGAGCTGTCATGAAAATGAAACATGGGTGAATCTATATTGTATATTGTTGGTCTATATTGTTTTAATGTTAAACCTTAAAAATCCCAATATTTCTACATTTACGCACATGAATTTATACTTACTTGTCCCCAAACAATGTGTACTACTCTCTCTTTTTTTGCAACTAGGAGGTTTTTGTAGAGTGTTAGAGACACTTTTAGTCAGTGCGTTAAGTCTGCATTGCGCTAAAGCAGTTCATGCGCACCTACATTCATTTTTCTGACTACAAATCTATGAGGATATTCAGATTAAAATAATAGATGGCATTTGGGATTCTTAAGGAGAGGATTCAGTGTTTGCATGGGCTGAGAGTCCAGTCCTGAATGGGCCTACGATGTATTTGTTCCATGTGCCAATGTGTCATATTGCACAACATTGCGATGTTGCATTATGAATTACCCTTTATTGAGGAGCTGTTACCCGAGGAACTCATTCACTAGGATGATGTAAGAGATGGTCAAAGAGTACATAATTAAATCTGTTACAGTCACTTCAATTGAAAGGTGCACTGTCACACAAAACCGTTTTTACCTCTCATTTTTTAAATGATAGGTCTACATGAGTTTGAGTTACATGGTGCATGTGAAAATGTCGTCTTCCAGTGATGGGGATGAGACCACCTTTCTCGAAGGGTCGAGACCGAGACCGTTGGTTTTTAAATAGAGTCAAGAATTACTCTTTGACAAAGCAAGACCAAGTGAAGACCAATACCATAAAAAATCAGTTTTTATAACCATGTTTTAATATAACCCCAGTTAATAATCAACAGCTGGGCCTAAAAGAGTCTGCTAAATGCATAAATGTAGGATAATGTAAATATTTTTTTACTAATAGCCTGGAAATCCAGACCCATATCTAGACCAAAATATTAAATAGCGGCTTCTTTTTTAAAAAATAATGAAAGCCAGTGACTTACTGCAAATTCAAAAAAAAAAAAATTCCCAGAATGCAATGCTAACTACAGTTATTTACTTCAAAAATAATTTAAAGTATTGTACTGTTTGATCTGTAGTAAAGAACTGTAGAAATTACAGTGTTGCTCTTGAGGACTTAATCTGAAATTATGAGTCTTTGGTAACTTCTGGAGTAACCGCTGATCTAAAAACATAATGTCACATCAGAAACAAGTGATGCTCAATGGAGGGTTCTTTTAGAGATCAGTTGTAATTCCCAAAGTTATTTGGGTTAACCAGAAACCTTGCTTAGTAGTACAGGCCCCTGGAGTTCAGACCTTGTCAGTGTTTGTTAAACCTTACTTTTGGAATACCCCTTTTCACTGAACCATCTTTTCACTGGACATTGACTGGACATTTTAACAAGCACACAGACATTGTTCAGATGTGCATGAAGTCAGAGAAGAGAAGAGTGAGGTTAAGAGGATAGAACTCAGCAGGATCAATTACACAATGGGGTAAGTCAAACCAGACTGAGAGATACATTTCTTGTTGATGTTTACAGTATCACACTAAACAAAATCATCCCCTCTTGCAGACAGTTTGAGGTGACACAGCCACATGTGTTGGAGCCAGGGTAAGTATACAGTTCAATCCAAATTGAGATTTTAAATAAAGTATGATAACTCTGTTCCACTGGCTCATAGTCAGTGTTTGGTTGTGTGTCTGTAAGTACAAAAAGACATTTGTTATTGTATTGTTAACATGGATGCAAATGCACAGGTGGTCAAAAAAAAAGATCATGATGTAGCTTATTACAGCTCTTCAAGACACTTCTCTGTAGTAATGTTTGGGCACTGATATTCTACATCCAGCACATCCAGCACAACCCTCTTTTTGTCCAATATAGTGCATTTTTGCAAGTGAACTACAAATAATTACCCTAAAACTGCTGTTTAGATAATCAGTGGGCCTATTGAGTTCTGAATATGTCACCATATCGCAGAGAACTGTGGAATATCTGGACACAGTGCTTACTGTACAGATTGGTTTCTGTACAGTTTTATACGGTTGAAAGACAGTAAAATTGATTTCATGAGTTTGTGTGCCTCACCACCTTCCTGTTTAATCTACACTTTCTTAGATTTACTCCCAGTATTGTTTCCTCAGTCATGTTCATTTTAACGTCAAAGAATGGGAATTTCAATCTAACGCAACCCGACTTAAAGTTACAGGTAACAATGCTAACGTTACATAGCGAGTAATAGGGACAGCTAATGCATTAGCATGCTATCGTCCTGTGACTTCACAAACTATAATCACTGCAATCAGCATCATTCAGTACACAGTACCCTGCCCGTACCATTATCAGACGTTAGAGTAAACGATTAAGAGTTCTTTTTCGCCAATGACCGTTTATACAGGTAATTTAATGTGTCCACCTACATGGAAATGATCTCTACGATGATACACCTGTGCCAGTTTACCCCAGCAGAAACTTAACAAAAATTGCAGTGTGGTAATGCCGTTGAGTCATTACAGTTGATACCAATAATTTTAGAAGTCTTTAGTTTGTAAAGGCATTATGTCAGTAATGTTCACTAATACAATTACACTAATACAGCGACCTACACCCCCACCAGAAAAAAAAAAAACAATGCCTATCGAATATGGAAACAAGCTTCAATAGAAACCTGCTTTTTGCTACTATCCAGCCAAGAGTTGCATGTCCTTTGGTATCTTCACTCACTGTACTCTTCTGCAGGCGAGCTGATGTTATGACGGTCTCCCCATGGTTGGCACCCATTGTATGGGAAGGAACCTTTGATCCCAGATTAATTGACAGCATGTACAAGCCCTTAAACATTACGATTGCAACAACGGTTTTTGCTGTCGGAAAGTAAGAACAAATTTCTACTTGGCATTTACGACCCAAATTTGACAATGAAACAGCTAACATACGCAGAATATGGCAATCTGAATAGCCTGTTTTTCCAGCCTGTTTTTGACTGTGTGTCTCTGCGTCTTTACAGATATATTCAACTTCTGCAGCCATTTCTGGAGAGTGCTGAGAAGCATTACATGGTCGGACACAGAGTGCACTACTACGTCTTCACAGATCAAAGGGATAAGGTTCCTCAGGTGGCCCTAGCGCCTGGAAGGTTCCTCACGGTTCTTCCTGTTCCAAGCTCCAGCCGCTGGCAGGAGATCTCTCTGAGGAGGATGGAATTCATTCGCAAGGCCATTGAGGACCACAACATCCGCCAAAATGCCCACTTTATGTTTTGTACCGATGTTGACATGGTGTTTGAGAACCGTTTTGGGGCAGAGGCATTGGGTGAACTTGTGGCAGCTCTTCATCCATGGTTCTACTATCTTCAGCGTCATCAGTTCACCTATGAGCGCAGGAAAGCCTCTCAAGCTTATGTTTCCCCAAACGAGGGAGATTTCTACTACGCTGGAGCCCTTTTTGGAGGCCGTGTAGACATGGTGCACAGATTGACCAAAGTATGTGAGGAGCAACTGAAGATAGACAAGAGTAACAACATTGAAGCTGTGTGGCAGGAGGAGAGTCATCTTAATCTCTACTTCATTCAGAACAAACCCACCAAACTGCTCTCCCCTGAGTATGTATGGGACAAATTGAGGACTCCAACACCCACACACATCAGACTGATGCGATTTATCACAATTATAAAAAGCTACGCAAAGTTACGGCCCAACTAGTGTAGTATATGGATATCAAAGGGCCATACTGTCATCCATCATCAGTTTGCACTAAAGGCCCAGGCCCCATGGTATTGGGGTAAAAGCCAGTTTTTTGATTGAAAACCTCTTCGAAACCTCCGAAACCTCTTCGTACTCAGGCATATGCCTTGGACACTTGCTCTGCAGTGAGTCAGCAAGGTTTTGTCAGGAGCGGTGGCCCTATAGCTATTTAGTTGTTAGATGGATGCAGTGAAAAGATCAGAGTTCAATACAGCAGATGTTTAAATGCATGCTTAAGTTTGAATTTGATTCCCTAATTTTCCAGTTACAACTTTTATGATATTATTAATATAATATTATCTATTATAATATTTTACTTGTGATATGAAGTAAATATCATTCACAAAACACACAAATAAAACACTCAAATAAAAGCCTGACAACAATACTTTGTTTTCTTTCCCACACTTTCCCCCCTAATTAAATATCTATATCTAGTTGTTTACATGATCATGCTTATCATTATTGTAGAATAAATCCACACTGGGACTTCCCATGACTAAAATTTGAATCAGCACTTGGACTCCAGAGGGATATTTCCTGGCATCCCTGAATACACACTCATTAAAACCCCTGGGGAAAAGCTCGAGCTTGATTGGTACAGAGAAGAAAAGATTAGAGTCAAGTCTGGGAAGCAGACAGACACACCAACAAACAGTTGTATATTCCAAAATGCTTCAAAATTTAATTAGGAAAATTATTTATTTATTTACCTGGATAGGGTGACATTTCACAGGGGTTGTGTTACATTTTGTCGGGTGACATTTGCAGTGTTATATTTAGCAGGCTGAGCGAACAATTACTACCATCATTTATGCTGATCTTCACATCCTAAAAGAATACATCAACAATGGCTGCTTATTAAGTACATTTAACTATAGATTAGCTCTTACTTAAGTTAGACTTTTACTTGATTAACATGCTAGTGGGTGACTTAAACTTCTACCAAAAGTGTTTTTTTTTTTAAGGTAGGGTCTCTGTACTTTTACTCAAGTAGGACTTTTGGGGACTTTATACAACACTGACAGTATGGTAGGATGAGAGAGCACAGCTGGAGGCAACTGGAGAACAACTTACTGTGACCTTTACTGTGAAATCTGGGCAACAACATAGCTCAAAAGCATTTTGTCCAATCACTTGCGCTCACCTGTCTTATATAGTCCCATCTAACATTCATGTCCTTGCTGCTCTAAGCGCCAGCGTTTCGAAATCTCCACATCCCCCCCACCACCGCCAGTTGGGTCCCTGTCCTCCTGTTCAGGGGTAGGCTCCACCCCTGCCATCTTAAATCAGACAGGATGTGCAGGTCAAGATTCTCGAAATCCTGGGCCACGGACAGGGCCTACTTTTCTATTCAAATAACTCCGTATTACATGTTCTCATTAAATAATTGACTATCATTTCACTCTCTGAGTCTTTCTGGGAGAACTGAAATACTGAACACGTGAGTGGTTTACACAACAGTTTTCATTTACTCCGATAGAAGGCTGAAGTGTTGTTGTGTTGTGTTGAACACATTGTTAATCATAAATTTAGTTATAAGCATACACTATAACACCGTAGATCCACCATTGCCTATTTTATCTCACAGACCCCCTAGTAGGGGATGCATGTACCACAGTTTGTGAATCCCTGAACTAAATCAATATTGTAGTATATCACATTCTAATATGGAAATTCATTTGAAAACTGGTGGCCATTTTGAAAAATCCGTTGTTTAGAGATTCTGAAACCAAACACAATGGGAGCTACGGAATGTTACTAAATTCTCTCTATGAGGGAAGGCATAACAGGGAAGCCTACCATTTTTTACCGACAGAGCTTCCCTTACAGTTCCGATTTTTTGTTTTTACGAGGACCTGAACAATGATAGGTATCTACTCCACAACGGTCATAATAACCCCAGGATAGACCTATCAGTAAATTCAGCCATAAACTTTGGAGGGGGAACAGACTTTGGCCTCAAAGCAGTTAGCTTTATGATATGCCAAATATTACCCAGTTACAACATTAACTAAAGCCTTTATCAGGTGTGCCAATAAAAGCAGGAGGCTCTGTATTAGAAATTTAGATTGTATAATATTCAAACAATAGCCTGCGAATATCAAAGAGTTGGGTCCATTAATCCAGGGCTGGGGAACGTCGGGCCCAGGATCCAGATATGGCCCGTGGAGGCATGACCATTTGGCTTAGAAAAAATTTTTTTTTTCCCAAAAACATTCTAAAATAAAATGTTAACAAATTATGAGTATAGGTGATTACTAGAAGTAATAATGTTTGAAGTTACTGAGATTGAAAATGTTATGACTTCCAGATTTAAAATAATATTTTACAAAAGTGTTGAAAATTGTTATTGAATATTGGTACTCGCTAGAAATGCTCTCACATGTAATGTAATAATCAGTTAACTAGTCCTTGGAATTCCAATATGATTCCTGGTAATTCTAAGAGTCTATATGTGCTCATCTCTGTGGTAAGAAAAACAAAAAGGTCTAACAAGTTATAAAATCTGATGTGGCCCTTGTGTAGGAGCCACATTCAAGTTTTTTTATATTTCCCTATTTACTTATACTTTTTCTGTATTCTGAAATTTTGTGAGACTGCACCCTCTACAGGTGGTGATGGTGCCACCCCATAAAATGACTCTGATAGCGCATGACTGGGAGAAGGCGGAACAGCAGAATACCGTCATTGACCTCAGCTCCCTCAGTTGCTGCACGTTGCGTTTATGCTGCTGCAAATCTGGCCTGTGTTGGGTGTTGGGCCTTTGAACCACGCTGCCTGCTTATCTGTTAGATTTCTGTTGGACTATTGAAAGACATTGCAAACCACTTCATTTTTCTTTTGTATTTTATTTATTTGCAATAAATTACCGGTAACAGTAAAACAGTCAAACTCTCTCTCTCTTGGATTTCAGGGATAGGAGTTGTGAGTCTGACACTGCATCATCTGCTTTCTACTTGTGGTTTAAACAGAAAGGAAATAAGAGGTTAAAGGAAAAACCAAAACCTGTTTTTGCCACTACAATTCGTCAATGACGTGCTGTGGATTCCTTTTGGAAGAAACTTGTGGAATTACGCGCATCGGAGACAATAGGAAGTGTCGGCCTAACGCGTGGGAAATTCAACAAGAAAACGTTTCGTTGGAGGTTTGTGCAGTCAAATGCAACAATGTTGAAGATTTTTTCGTTGGACAATAATATTGGAAAATTTTAGAAACAAGTTGCATTCATAGTTTTTGCGAAACTTGACTGTGATCCTTAGTTTGTCGAGTTAATTGGTGTGGCCAAACAAATCAAACCGGTGAAACCGCGGCCCACTTTGAATGAACGCGACTCTAAGTTTTGAAAAGAAAATTAACTGTTTTTGAAGTTTTTGAGTACTGTTGGATTAAGTAAAAGAAGATAAACATTTTTTGTGTGAACTTTGGATGTTTATTTTTTGAGAACAATGGCCGAATCTGCCGAATCCGAAGTAACTCAAGTCCCAAGCATGGATGAAGCGGTGGCGCGTTTGCGCTCAGCAAGATCAGGAAAAATGTCTCACTTAACGCGGAGAATGAACATACTGAACAGCTTAATGGCTGAAAAGGATTTTCTTGATGAAGTAAAAGAAAACATGTTTAAGTTGAATGAATTTCTTGGTGAGTTTAAAGAGTTGCATGCATCTTATGTTGAAAAGCTTGATGAAAGGACACGCGATGAAGATAATGAAAAATGGTATCAGCCTAGATATTCACATATCACTGCTTTTATGGCGAATGTAGACAAATGGATTTCAGCCGCAGAAAATCCTAGTTCCCCTGGCTCAGCTGAAGTTACTACTTCTGCCGATCCAGTCGCGAATTCTTTCCCATTATTTGTTGAAAAAGCAGACGACTACCTCGATGCGCAATCACAGCGGTCCAGTGGTTCCAACAAATCCAATGCATCTTCTAAATCATTGCGCATTAATGCAGAGGCTGAACGAGCAGCTTTATTGACCAAAGCCTCCAAATTACAGGAGAAACATGCTATTGAGGAGCAAGAGGAATTATTAAGGAAAAGGAGAGAAACATTGGAGCTGAATGTTGAAATTGAAGCCACTAATGCAAAAATGAACTATCTGAAAAGTGCTGAAAAGAATATGACGAATCCTGTTCAATTTGATTCGGTCCCAGTTCATATGTCTGTATTGGGAGCAGAAGCAGTGAAAACCTCAGCAGATGCACAATTGGATGACAGGGTGGACAGTTTATTTCCCTTTCCTGAAAATGCCCCAGTAGTCAGACCCAAAGCACATACTCACGTTCAGTTTCCCCCGCTTAATTCAGGGGTAGTTGACCATCATAGCAGACCTGTATTTCATCCTAGGCCCTCTAGTGATACCTGGCCACAATTACAACACACTTCATCTCATAGTTTTCCCTATGATGGTTCTTCTGTCATTCCTCCTGTCACTCAGCCAGCCGCAAGCTTAGCTCGAGGCACTCAGTCTACTGTACCTCAACCTCAGCCTAGAACACCTTCTACACCTAGCTTTCCGCATGAAACTCATATGATCAAGGTTCTGGAAAATCAAAGTGAATTAACAAGAATGCTTATGAAACAGCAACTTTTGACTACTTTACCTCAAGGCAGTATTCCAATATTTGATGGCCAAGTCCTGGAGTACAAGTCATTCATTCATTCTTTTCAGAATATGATTGAACGCAAAACTGACAACAATAGAGACCGATTGCAGTTTCTTATTCAGTACACTAAAGGCCAAGCACAAAGGCTAGTTAAGAGCTGTGAGTATATGGCACCAGATAGAGGCTATCAAATGGCAATGAAATTACTGAAGGAAAACTTTGGAAATAAATACAAGATCTCCTGTGCTTACTTGGACAAAGCTCTCTCCTGGCCACAGATAAAATCAGAGGATTCCAAGTCCCTATAGGATTATGCCATGTTCCTCAGGAGCTGTTGTAATGCAATGGAGGAAATGTCCTACATGGAGGAGTTGGACACTGTATCCACCATGAAGAGCATTATCCTAAAACTACCATACAAGCTCAGAGAGAAATGGCGCAACAAGGCTTATGAGCTGCAAGAACAGCGTGACCGTAGGGTAAGAATTTTAGATCTTGTCTTTTTTATTGAAAAACAGTCTCGTATAGCAGCTGATCCAGTCTTTGGTGACCTTCAAGACCAGACAGCTGTTAGAGGAAAGTCTAGAGCCCCTGTTAAAGCACAGACCTCTAAGTCATCCAGCAGTAGCTATGTCACAAGTGTGGCGCTTCCCCATAAAGAGACAATGTCCGAACCCTCATGCCATTTTTGTAGCTCCAAGCATACACTGGACTCATGCAAGACGTTTATGAAAAAGGCCCATAGAGATAAGCTTAGCTTTTTAAAGAGTAAGGGCATATGCTTTGGATGTCTCTCCATAGGGCACATTAGCAGAGATTGCAAAAAGCGTCTTACCTGTAGTATGTGCAACAAAGCCCATCCAAGCACCCTCCATATTGAGCCCAAAGGCGATGCGACCAAGAAAGCAGAAAGGCCTTCTGATGATATAGGTAGTGCATCAGCAGAGTTATGTGGTCATATAGGGGCCGGAGACCATGAGAGTGTGCTTTCTATTGTCCCAGTTAAAGTCAAGGCAGCAAAGGGCAGCCATGTCATAAAGGTGTATGCTCTCCTGGATCCTGGGTCTTCTGCCACTTTCTGTTCCGAAGAGCTCATGTCACGTCTCCATCTGAGAGGCAAAAAGACACACATTCTTCTGCGCACGATGAACCAGGAAACCTCTGTTCCAACTCATGTTGTATCAGGACTGGAAGTTTCAGCACTGGGCAGTGATGCTTTCTTACCTCTCCCTGACACCTTCACTCAAAAGGATATGCCAGTAACCACCAGCAGCATCCCCAAGCAGAATGACCTGGCGCATTGGGCATACTTGAATAAAGTGACTATCCCTTCCATTAGTTCCAAGGTAGAGCTGTTGATTGGTACAAATGCTCCAAACCTATTAGAACCATGGGAGGTAATTAATAGTCAAAATGGGGGTCCCTATGCAGTTAAAACCCTATTGGGGTGGGTTGTAAATGGGCCACTGAGATGTGCTGCTGGCAGTGGAGAAAGTGTGACTGTGAATAGGATTTCAGTGGCGAGTTTGGAAGAGATGCTGGTTTCACAGTATAATCAAGATTTTCATGAAGTTGCGTCAGAGGAAAAGACCGAAATGTCTATTGAGGACAAAATGTTCTTAAAGATAGCCAATGAGGCAGTGCTGGAAAATGGACATTACAGTTTGAGATTGCCATTTAGGAAACCCAATGTGTTCATGCCAAGCAATAGGCAAATTGCAGAACAGCGCCTGCATAGCCTGAAAAGGAAAATGAAAAGGGATGAACAGTTCAAACAGGAATATGTTGCATTTCTCAATGACATCTTTGAGAATAACTATGCTGAGGAGATCCCACAGGAGGAACTTGCACAGCCACCAGGAAAAGTATGGTACTTGCCACACCATGGGGTGTACCACCCTAAAAAGAAAAAGCTAAGAATAGTATTTGAGCTGCTTCTTTCCAAGGTGTGTCCCTCAACACAGAACTACTTCAGGGTCCTGATCTGACTAACTCGCTCATTGGAGTTATCCTGAGATTTCGCAAAGAGCCAATTGGAATTATGGCTGATGTCAACTCAATGTTCCATCAAGTAAGAGTGGCAAATTCTGATGTTGATTACCTGCGATTCCTGTGGTGGCCACAAGGTGACACCAGTCAGACCCCAAAGGAACACCGTATGCTTGTGCACATATTTGGTGCTGTGTCTTCCCCAAGTATTGCAACCTTTGCGCCGCAAAAAACTGCTGCTGACAATGAAAGCTGTTTTCCCCCTCTGGTGGCTGAGACCATCCGACACAACTTTTATGTGGACGACTGTGCCAAGTCTGTGGCAAAAGAGTCTGAAGCCATCCAGTTGGTAAAAGATCTCACTGCACTGTGCAGTGAAGGTGGATTCCAGCTCACTCAGTGGGTCAGCAGTAGCCGAGCAGTGTTGGCATCGATTCCCAAAGAACACAGAGTAAAGGGAATTAAGTCACTGGATCTTGACAAAGACAGTCTGCCTGTTGAAAGAGCCCTGGGACTGCAGTGGTGTGTAGACTCTGACCATTTCCAATTTAACATCAACCTAAGTCACAAGCTACACACCCGCAGAGGCATACTTTCTGTTGTCAGTTCAATCTTTGATCCACTCTGCTTTCTTGCTCCTCTCATTCTTCCAGCCAAGCAGTTGCTACAGGAACTCTGCCAGAAGGGCTTTGGATGGGATGAGCCTTTGCCACAGGCCATATCAGGGCGATGGATGGAATGGACCAGCAGCTTGGAGATGATAAAAGGCTTCAGTGTGCCACGCTGTCTGAAACCAGAAGACTTTGGAGTGACCAGATGTGCTGAATTGCACCACTTTGCCGACGCCAGTGAGAGTGGCTATGGCTCTGTGAGCTACATCAGACAGGTAAATAAGCAAAAGACAATACATGTCACTTTTGCCCTAGGCAAATCCAGAGTTCTTCCCCTAAAGAATATCAGAGTGCCAAGACTGGAGCTGGCGGCTGCTGCGCTGCTGGTGAAAGTGGACAGAATGCTGAGGAGAGAATTCCACCTTGAACTAAAGCCCTCAGTTTTCTGGACAGACAGCCAAACAGTGCTGAAATATATTGCTAATGACCAAGCCAGGTTTAAGACCTACGTGGCAAACAGAGTCTCATTGATACGGGACGACACCGAACTGTCACAGTGGAGATATGTAGGCAGTAAAGACAATCCTGCTGATGATTCTTCAAGAGGATTGAGTGCAAGAAAGTTCATGGAGCAGAGGAGATGGATCCATGCACCTGAATTTCTGTGGAAACCAGAGGAAAGTTGGCCAGTAGGAGAGGCACTGGGCCCCATGTTTCAGGACGATCCAGAGGTCAGGAGAGCCACTACTGTGTTCACAGCAGTGGTGAAAACTGAAACGCCTACAGACCAGCTTATTTCTTTCTTTTCAAATTGGATCAGGCTACTAAAGGCTGTGGCTTGGTACCTAAGACTGAAGAGTGCTTTGATGTTGATGGTGAGAAGAAAAAAGGAGCTTTCTTCATCTCAGATAAGCACCCACTCAAAAAGGCAACCGGGCAGCTTTAAGGTTGAAGATTTGAGAACCCATGTTGGTGGACAGCTCCTCACAGTAAAAGACCTGGCAGATGCAGAAATGTCAGTTGTCCTCTATGTTCAGAGACGAGTCTTCTCTCCTGAAATACCTTCATTGCAGATGACCCCTCCTAGAGTGCCAAAGACCAGTAAGTTGTGCAGGCTTGATCCTGTGCTGGACAAGGGCACCCTAAGAGTAGGTGGCCGCCTGCATAAATCTGCAATGCCTGAGGAAACTAAACACCCCTGCATCTTGCCCAAAGAGTCACACATCTCAGTTCTTCTGTTAAGACACATTCATGAACGCAGTGGACACAGTGGCAGAAACCACATGCTTTCAGAGCTCCGCAAGAAGTACTGGATTGTAAAGGGCAACTCAGTAGCAAGAAAGGTGCTCTCAAAATGTGTAGTGTGTCGCCGTGCGAGAGGCAGAGCAGGTGAGCAGAAGATGGCAGATTTGCCACTGGAAAGAATCCTACCTGACCTTCCACCCTTTACTAATGTCGGATTGGACTATTTTGGCCCGATTGAAGTGAAGCGAGGGAGAAGCACCATCAAAAGGTATGGAGTCCTCTTTACATGTATGTCCAGCAGAGCTGTTCATTTAGAAATTGCTTATAGTTTGGACACAGACTCATGCATTCATGCTTTGAGGAGGTTTGTTTGCAGGAGAGGCCAAGTCAAGTGCATCAGGTCTGACAATGGGACAAACCTGGTGGGTGCCCATGCAGAACTGAAGAAGGCCCTGATGTCCCTCAATGAGAGGAAAATCCAAGATGCACTACTTCCTGATAGCATTGAATGGAGTTTCAACCCACCAGCTGCGTCACATTATGGCGGAGTCTGGGAAAGACTCATTAGATCCGTCCAGCAGGTGCTAAACTCCACTCTGCATCAGCAATCTATTGATGATGAAGGTCTTCAAACCCTGTTCTGCGAAGCGGAGGCAATCCTGAATAACCGCCCCCTCTCCACAGTGTCCTCAGACCCCCAAGACCTGGAACCATTGACCCCAAACCATATCCTTTTGCTGAAAACCAAGCCCATTCTGTCCCCTGGAGTCTTCCTGAAATCTGACCTTTATGCCAGACGCCGCTGGAAACAGGTCCAGTACATGGCCAATCTTTTCTGGCACAGGTGGACTAAGGAATACCTTCTTCTACTTCAAGAGAGGCAGAAATGGATGGACGTGAAAAGGAACCTGAACGTTGGAGACATTGTCCTGGTGGTCGATCCCACTGCTCCACGAGGGTCCTGGCCAATAGCAAGGGTGCTGGAGACCAAACCTGATGGAAGAGGCCTGGTCAGATCTGTGAAGCTCAAGACAAAGACATCAGTCCTTGAGAGGCCTATTACCAAGCTGTGCCGTATCCTTGAGGCTGATGAAGGACCATGATGTTCCTGGTTTCAGTGTAAAGGAAAGTAATGTATGCATAATTCCGTTACGTATTGCATCACATAAAACAATGTGATCACTATGTTTATGGCTCCTTTTGTATGTATTAAAGTAATTGAGTCTTTAAGAACAATTAGGGGCCGGTGTGTAGGAGCCACATTCAAGTTTTTTATATTTCCCTATTTACTCATACTTTTTCTGTATTCTGGAATTTTGTGAGACTGCACCCTCTACAGGTGGTGATGGTGCCACCCCATAAAATGACGCTGGTAGCGCATGACTGGGAGAAGGCGGAACAGCAGAATACCGTCATTGACCTCAGCTCCCTCAGTTGCTGCACATTGCGTTTATGCTGCTGCAAATCTGGCCTGTGTTGGGTGTTGGGCCTTTAAACCACACTGCCTGCTTATCTGTTGGATTTCTGTTGGACTATTGAAAGACATTGCAAACCACTTCATTTTTCTTTTGTATTTTATTTATTTGCAATAAATTACCGGTAACAGTAAAACAGTCAAACTCTCTCTCTCTTGGATTTCAGGGATAGGAGTTGTAAGTCTGACACTGCATCATCCGCTTTCTACTTGTGGTTTAAACAGAAAGGAAATAAGAGGTTAAAGGAAAAACCAAAACCTGTTTTTGCCACTACAGTGTCAAAAAGGTTTCCCAACCTTGCATTAATCAGTCAGACGATCCTCATACCATATCTTTCAGTCTTTTTTAACAAATCATTGAAAAAGTGACAAATAGACAAACCCTCATTTATATTCAATTCAATTATATTTACACATATATTACATTTATTATATAGACACTTGATGACAGTCATAAACATTAAAAAAGTGTCTCTTGACGACAAGAGTGCCTCTTATGACGACACCCTCAGGTAAACCGTTTCAATGATTAAAGTCATGCTGATGCTCCTGTGTTTACAGCAGGATTCAATTTATCCATAGCCAGCATTGCTATTTCTAATTGCTTTAAAAGATCCAATGTTATTGTGTGGATCTGTCATTTCTTGTGTTGTGTGGCTACCCGTATTGGCAATTCAGTGTGGGGGTTTGGTTTGTGTGGCTGCTTGTCTGGAGTCACATGAGGCAGGTCACATGACCAACTAGGAAGTTATAAAGTATTTTTTTTTTTGAGATCACTCTCTCTTGTTGCTGCCATTTGCCTCTGTGACTGTGGGCTCATCTGTCATGCAGGTAACGAAAATGAGGTTAGATGTTTTAATTTATAAGAACTGAATTCTTATGCTTGTTTCATTTTTATCAGGATGATTGCTAGGACCATGTGTTTCACACTCCATGGAGGACACAGGTGCCTGGCTGATATTTTAGAGTTTTGACCTCCTGTTGAGTAGCTGAGCTACAGACATTGATGTTCTGGAAATGAATTTTATATTTATGACTTTCTTAATTGTTTTATATTGACATTTAAACTATACTGATTGTATCAGTATAAACTATACTCTTTGTATCTGTAGCGCTGGAATGTTCCAGTATCCTCCTGTGTTACTGTGCTGTGGGGAATACTGAATGCTCTTGCAAAGTAGGCCTGCATTTATTGTAGTTGTGTTTTTCATTTGTGTACTGTGAAAGAAATAAGGATTTAATAGGTATTGTTTCTTTTGAAAGGGACCAGGCCAGCCACTGTTCGTTTCCAAGCTTCTCTTGGAGTTTATTTTGTTTGTTTGATTTTGCATTTATATAGCGCCTTCTACTCCTACGAGTACTCAAAGCACTTTACAGTGTGTGCCACACATTCACACACCGGTGGCGGAGGCTGCCATGCAAGGTGCTAACCTGCCACCAGGAGCAATTTGGGGTTTAGTGTCTTGCTCAAGAACACTTCGATGGGGTCAGCCAGAGTGGGGCTCAAACCTGCAACCCTCCGGTTGCCGAACTGCACCTCTACCACCTTCGCCCCATTAATGACTGCCATCTTATAGCTCTGACTTCAGTGGTGATGAAGTGAAATACAATGATTTTTATTTTGTGGTGTTAGCTTCAGTACATTGTGTTTGGTCATTGTGGTAAGTTACATGAGGATCAGATCACATTTGGTTCTTTCTCCTACTGATACCACGAGATGAACTCCAACAATAGGGCTATAGATTGAAAATGGGCTTCTTTAGATAGACTATGTAAGAATTTTAAATTAATTTACCAGCTTTGTAGTCACTTTTATGGCTAAACGACCATGCCATCTTTCACACCGGCCCGCTGCCCACTTGTCTTCATATTATGCACTAAGAAATTTTGGCTAATGTGTGGGCAGATGAAGCCATTGGACTAGGGCTGAAACGACTAGTTGGGTAACTCGAATAACTCGACTAATGTTTGAGCCATCTGATTCTGATTCATGATTCCTTGCCTCGAGACTTTGTTAAATTCCTATTAACAAAGTAATTTTTAAAAAAAAAAGTCTGTGATATGATATCACTCACCTTTCATGAACGCTAGCACGAGTAAGAAAGAATGGTATTTGTGATTAATTGCGGCTGTAGTAATGACTAAGCATGATGTCAATTATTAAGTGGGCAAATGCACTAAGATCTCATCCACTTCTGATCTCTCCCCCCGCACGCCTGGACGCACAAACTCGTGCGCGCACACAGTCTCACACTCCACGTGTCTCTCTCACCACATATTGCTGATGTATTTATTCTTTATTCACCAGTTATTTGTTTGGAGATACAAGCCTCTTTCCTTTTTGAAAGAGAAAACTAAGAACAAATGGCTTTTATTTCTTTATAAAGTTGTGTTTCATAGTTTTTAATTAGAAGCCAGTAAATCAGAAATTTTGAGCTTTGATCTAACAACTGGAGTGTTGGGGTTGCAGTAAAAACCTTTTTTGATGAGGAATTATAGTCAATTGCTTGGTCATTTTATGGCCTTTCGTGTTGCATAACACTCTATTGATATTGCTGTTTAAAAACACAAATGTGTTTCATCTGATTAATTGATGAAGAAATGGACAGAATACTCAATTCCAAAAGTATTCGATAGCTGCAGCCCTACATTGGACTTTAGGATATCTTCAAAAGCCCTCCGAGCCACCAGTTTATTTAGTTACAACCTACTGTTGAAAGCCATCAGATCTATCTAGTCTTCCTCTCATCTTAACGTCACAATCACAAGACATTTCATACTTGCAAGAAGTCTTTTTTTCTGAAACCAAGTACGAACCTTTCAGAAGTCCTCCTCGTAGGCTGTGTAAGGATTGTTGTCCTCAGAGCAAGATCACATTAATACTAATACATCCGACGAAAGACGAGAAAAAGGTGAGAAATGGGCCCCCGTTAACTGTCTTGAACTCCTGTAATGCATGTAGCCATGTTTTAATGATCCCACTAATGTGTCGTAAAGCGTATTTCTTGCAATAATTCATATTAAATTGTATATAACAGAACAGATTACTATAAAGTAGCTAGCAAAAACATTATGAACACAAAAATCTATGAAAATGGTTGTTTACATTTTGATTTATGTACAAAAAATAGATCTTGTTCAGTCCCTTTATGTTTGCACACATTTATTTAACTGTACTAGCAACACCAGTGCATTCATGACATCAAGGTGGCAATAACTGTACATTATGTGCTTAATCATGCAAGAAAAGTCAGTGAATCTGGCAACACACAGCAAATTCAATTTGAGATGGGGAGATCATACAAGATGATGGGATATCGCCCGGGACTCCTTCCAAAAAATCCCTGAAGCTGGCACTAAGCACCCTTGCCATTAGGAAGTTAGCCTTGACTTCCTTTTCCCCTGTGGACTCATCGGCTGGCTCCGCCGTGTTAGAAAGTGACTCTCAGCTGAGGCTGTCCTCACCCGTTTTGTCATCCAGCGCGGTGTGAGAGGAACAGATGGATAGCACATCTGCATTGCCCATGTTCTCCTCACCATGGCTCTCAGGCCTGGGTAAGAAGAGACCCATAATATATCCCTCCATAGGCCATGCATGGAAGATCAGTTCTTTGCAATAATGTGATTTGTTGCATGAGAGGTGCCATGAGTAAAAAAATATAATCAAAACATATCTATATAAAAAACAATTGTGTGTCCTCTACCACTCACGTATGCACATACATTTAGTAGTAATAGTAACAGTAGCGCAATAATATTAGAAAGCATTATATACAAGAAAAACTGTAGTGCAAAATGCTGTAGGCATCATAAGAAATACTGTAGAACCATAGGGAAATCAGGTGTGTTTTCAGGTCCCAATAAAGCACAGATGTACACACACTGTTCTCCCATTTATTCTATTCTGGGCATGGAATGTGTAAATAACACCCAAAGATTATTGTTTTAAAAACATTTTACCTATAAAAAGTACAATTAATTTTATTTACTATTAGTTAGTTACTATTGTATGTCAAGACAGAGAGACCTGGAGAGACCTGTTAGTTTGGTCACTGACAGAATCGTAGCAAAGTTGAATGGTTCCATTTACTGTATTTACAGGCCTTATTTGTAAATTATAAAGTAGCTGACTACTTCCACCATTTTGTTTATAATTTAGCTTGCTACATTTTGTATTCAGGTAGCTTTAGTGTTGTGAAGCTTCATCTGATGTGTTACGCGGTAGTGTGTTGAGGGTCTTTTAGGGTTGGCACAAAGAGGCAGCAAGAAGTCAAAAATGGCAAGATTAGAAATGTATTCCTTTACCACAAGAAGTGATGAGGCATCCCAAATGCAAAAAGTAGTGAAAGGAAAAAGAAAAATAGAAAATATATTTACAAAATTACTGGCTTGGTGCAGTCACAACAAAGCACTTACACAAAAGGTTTAAACATAACAACAATATAAATTTAGGAACCTCACACATCTAAGGATACTAGAACAAAAGAGAATGCAGGAAAACTCTCCTCTCCTACCAAAAAGTCTCCCTCCCAATAAACCCCCAAACTATTTAATGGGTACCTGAGCTCCCCCTAATGGAACAAACCATAAAAACTACAGAACACAGGGGAGCAGATCACAAGTCGAATATGCAACATTACAAACATTATTCAATACCAATAAATATGGTCACACCACCAGGCCTCATTCAAAACATGAATAAATAGGTGCATTCAAAAAACACGCAATACAAGTCCTCGTAGTTAACTGAAGTGGCGCAACTACGCCACTTGCAAACGCACCCACTGCATATAGCTGTCCCTGAACGAAGCGCGCCAAGGAAGAGCTACCATGCCATCAAGCATGTGAGTTCTTAAAAAAACTGAACCAACACTGCAACACACATAGATCACAACAGGCGGGCACAATATAATGTTAATGAAAGTGTTTTACATGTTATTGAAGCATTTTAAAATAAACGGAGATATTTGTCCAAATGATTGAATGGATGTACGTGTTCGCGAATGCGAGTGAAATGTTTAACGCGGTTTTAACAACATGTGTGCTCCCGGAACTGCTGTGGACAGATGAGAGCCCTGATAGTGACAGTGCTGCGGTCAACACATACTTTCCTACACGTAAGTTTTAGTGTGCCCCACCTTCACCAATTTCAGGACTTTCGTGTACCTTGCAATTGATATTGATATGTGGAAGTACATTAGACTCATACATTAGCTATTCATTTTTTGAAACTGAGATGTCAGGAAACATGAATTTGCTGATGTTTGTACTGCCTACTACTGTACTTTCAAGTTTCAGCGAAGACTCGAGTTTTCTGTGACTTTCCCCTGACTAAAAAGCCGAACTTTAACTCCTATGCACCATACATCTCTAGGGGACTGTGTTTAAATAAACAAGGTATTTTAAACCAATCAATATGTAAGTGAGAGCACAAGTTGTCTACTGGTGTTTACGCCCCCACTTCCTGTTCTCTGCTATTGTGACTCCTTGTGATTCTTCTGTGTGGTTCTGTCCGGTTCCTAATGCACAACAATTAGTCACTTCTTAATAACAAGTATGTGTGTAGCGTCCCCAGCCCAGCTATATGGTACTGCAGTGACGCCCTGGGTACTCTTAACAATTAACTCAATATGTATCCACTGTATTTAACTTTGGCTCGGTATTTATCACTATGATGAATTGTAGGTAAATAAACTATTTTTAAATTGAATGTTCATTTTGTTTTGTATTTAAACTTTCAACTTATTTATTACTCATTTATTAACTTAGCATGACACTATCAGTATTGAAATGAAGGGATGGTCCACGCTGTTCATAAAGTTCCAGTTACTATATTGTAAATGTATTAGTAAATGAAAATAAACAGAAATACCATAAATGTAAATTAAAATGTTGCAATAGGATTCTTATCAAAATGAAGTAATTATTCGATTCCGCTAACACAGGTTAGTCAAACACCAACCTTTTGTAAATACACACACTTTAACAGTCACATTCACATAAAGTTTGCTCAACTGTAATAAACCTACTGGGCCCACTCAGACTTATACTAACACTAAGCCGGCACACTTTACTACGTCTCAACCCCTGCCCAGTGTCCCCAATGCAGGCCTGAGTCGATGCTTGGGTGTGCTGTGGCCTTTAACAGAAAATGGCCGCTTTGCGCCAAGAGTGCAAACAAAAGAGAAACAGGCTTCTCACACTAGGTCCAACGCGCAGCCCTGGCAAGCAGTTCAGCTGAACTCAAACCTCTTCAGCAGTCTCCAGCGTAGATCCCTGGGACACAGTTCACGGTAGATTCAGTCTCTGTACACTCTGTTGTTGGCATAGCCTGCCAAACTTGAGCTTCAGCGACAGTTCTTCTGGCAAACATGATAGCTACCTTGTCTGCAATTGCGGGGTTTCTTTAGCTTGTCCAGCCACACTCAGACTTCAGTTTTGCACATACACTATATGTCTAAAACATTTAACAGTTGTGCTACTAAATTATGTTACAGTCACAAACCACTTTCTAACTGAAAGAAACAGTAGCTCATCTCATTGACATACTCAGTTTGTCTTGTCCTCTCCCAGGACTTCGACTGACTCATTTAGCCACGTACAGGCACTTTTTTTTCTCTCCGTGACCTTTCACCCTGCACCGTCATTAGTTACGTTACAGAATTACAAATATTTAACGCACAATATTAATATCACACATAACTATTAAAACACCTTATACTGCACCACATACACTATGAAGTGTTGTATTATTATTGTAAATAAAATTGAATAACAGAAACATGTATTTCCCCAATATAACCCATAGTCCCAATACAATGGATCACAAAGGAAACTTAAGACATGAATTTTCTGCCGGGTTACATGTGTTATCTGATTCATGTGGTCGACTCACGACTGTTCTGCTCATCGTATGACCATCAGGTGATTGAATGTTTATTCAAATTAAGTAATGAAAATAAAAAGTAGGCTTAAAAAAAGTCTGAAAAAGAAAATCCCATACGCACATGCACACACACACACACACACACACACACACACACACACCACGCGCACACACACACACACACACACACACACACACACACACACACACACACACACTCACACTCAGAATAAAAATGCCTACTTCACATCTTTTTTGAGGTCACCAAGTACAACTATAGGGAAACAAACCAGAAAATTTGATACAACGTAGGCTGAATAGCGAACCAGCAGCTAATGTTAACTGAATGGCGCATAGGAAAATGAAACTGAAAGAGTTTCTATGCCCCATTCAGTTAGTGTTGGCTGCTTTCTCAATTCTGTCGACAATGTTTCAATGTTTCTCATTCTTTTTCCTACTGACAGCACTCGGTTGCCTTGAACAACAGGGCTATGGATTGATTCTCACCATATTTCTCCTTTAATGGAGAATTTGTTTGCATTTGTTGAACCACCAAATTCAATTTTATCTAATGCTTATAACTATACTACCAATTGAAAATGTAGTGGAGTAAGAATATTCAATTAACTGGAAATGTAGTGAAGTAAAAGTCGACAGATTTTTAACAACTCAGATAAAGTTTAGATACTCCCAAAATATACTTGTGTATGTACTGTGTAAAAATACACAAAATATACTTGTGTATGTAATGTACTGTACTTAAGTATTTTTACTTAGTTACGATACCTCTCTGAATGTTTCTACATCAACCGTACTTTCAATGCCCAATGAAAATGAATGTTACATATTCAATTTTTTATTTCTAAATTTAAAATTTAAACATTTTTAATTTTTCAATTGATATTTTTGACAGTTGAAGCAGTTCAGTTTCAATTCTGGTCAAAACTAGTAAACTTCAGATTGACCTGAAAGATGACTCGCCTAAGTTATTGTACATCCAGTGGAACAATGTTATGCCCTCTATGCCTGTGTTCATCTTCAGTTTTTGTTCTAAATTGCATTGTTCTGCTGACAGACTAAAATATTGTCTGCATACTAATGTCACCCCTGAATCCACAAATTAGCAATCATACCAGAAATCAGTTCATATCAGTTAAATAGTTTGTAGTCAGTCAATCCATCTCCCTGACATTTGACACTGCTGAGCGCTGTGGGTGAAACAAAGGAACAAAGGAAAATCATCTGGCAATATCAAGCAACAGGACCATGAGTTGATTGATTCCAGAGTTCAGGGCTTAGGGAAGTAGAGGGGGTTATTGGGATTCAGCCATTATGTCTGTGTTTGTTGTCAGAAGCTGACCAAGTGGCATGTTGGACTGAGAACTTGTTGCAGATCCTGTGTTCCATTGGAGTGGTTATAATTGCAGTGGCTGTTCTGTGTGGCAGTCACTTCTGTCACAGATGAGGTACTACCATATATCTACAGCCCTTAATCAGGAGCAACAGTGATCAGTTCAGAGCATTTAAAATAACAAATACATGCTTTGTTTACATTTCAGGCATTTCTAAAGGACCGACTGAGCCAAACCCTGTTGTGTGCATTCTCATGGTATCCCAATCAGCTTCAGAGACAAATGAACTGGATATGACACAAGATATTTAATTTGAATGATTGGTGATGTGTATGGAGCATGCATGTGTGTGTGTGATCCAAGCAATTCTTTCTAATAGCCAACTATAACATTTTTTACATTTACACACACTGTTCTTTACCATTTCTGTCTTTATACTGTAGAACTTTATAAAATAACAATTATTGTTTCTCACGCTCACACATTTACTAGATGGAATATGCATCCCTGCAGTAATTCTTTTCCTGACGATACAGCCACTTGTATGTCATGGATACAACCTGATACTGCAACTTATCACACAACTCTTTATAATTCTCTAGAATGCTCCATTCATTTCACTGAAATTTCCCAATGTTCTACAGTCTGATATGTCTTGATAATGGATCGTTGCTAAGTAACAGACCACTGTATGTGGATTGGAACACACTCATAGTCTGGATTATCAGGCTACTGAAAAACATCAGAAATACCAATTTCGTCGACCTTTTTGTGGTCATACCACTGACACATTTTAGGCTGCTTTAAAATGCAGTTACAGCAAACCATTTTAAGCCTCGACTCAGTCTAACCAATTACGGGGTAAATGATAACCAGAAAACCTTAAATTCAGAGTGAAAAAATGAACCAAAAACTGGCCCAAAACAAAACAACAAGAAGGCAAAAGTACAAGATAGACATTGCAAGCAGTATATTAAAATAGGCACCAAACCCCTTCTTGAATCAAAGGAATCAAAATGACTTCCTACTGTCTGCTTTGAGCAGATTCAACTGTAAATGTGAGAACACCACGTCTTACTTGATCATTCATCACTCCCTCCAGAACTGAGGAAGTTCATGATGTTTGAGGTGGCAGTTGCATACAATTTTCAATGTATAATGATTTGTGTTGTAGGACCATTTTTTTGAAAATGCTGGTGAAAACTCATTGAAAAACATTTTCAAGTTAGCATTTTTTAAATATCATTACTATAAATTAAAGCATGAGATCCAGTTAATTAATGTGTCCTGTTAATCTAGTCCTCAAGTAATACAGTTAATATTGTAAATAAATAAAATATATATATCACTGGTGTAAGAGACGGGGAGTATTCCAAAAGGCGGGTTTACTGGATTAACTGGGTATGTTAACCCAGAGTAAGCCGTAAACCTGGGTTTTCAGTTCCAATATGGTCAGGTTAAGTAAGTCACCGTGGTAACATAATCTGAACATAATATAACATAAAATGAACATAACCTGGTAGGGGGTAGGTTTTGTTCAAGTTATTGTTTTTTGTTATGTTCTGGTATTTCAAATGCATGTTCAAGGAAGACCAACTTGCTATACAATGGTCTGTCCTTTTCAGAAAGGTTACAATATTGATATTAAAGTTTACTCTGTGTTTGTTTTGGGAAAACCTACAATTATCAGTCATAAAACCAACTGTAGTTAGCATCTACTGCTTTAATGACGAACTAGGAAAGAGACCTGGGACCAGGGATCCCTATAGTCCAGTCTGGCTTCCTGATAGCAAAGACGTAGCAACAGTCAGATATCTTAGATATATCGGGTCTGAAGACCACACGGACATGTTAAACATGTAGTTTTTATTGACAGTCAATGAATCCGGAGGCTCACAGATGGTTAATTAATTTTTGTTGATGTCCCGAAACTATGTCCCGACTTTCTCCTTGGGTGCTGGAACGTTCTAAATGCTAATTTGCCACATACAAAATGATGGTGCCGCAGGGGCGATTGTAGGATTGAGAGAATGGGGGTGCTTAGCCCCTAGGCCTGTATGTGGGAATGTGTGTATATAGCCGCTGAAAACTTACCTCAGCTTTGTTGAATTAGAAGAGGTTGTACATGAGAGCTGTCATGAACATGAAACATGGGTGAATTTGGACAAAGTCTAGGCTACTTGTGATGTCACATGTTACAAATCAACTATAGCCTACCCAGTTGAGGTGCCAATGAGGAATCTATTTAGCCAATAGGGACCATTTCAATCCCCAGCCTAAATATAAGGTTTTAATTGGGCTTGTAAAATGGCATAGAGCTTTTTTTATATATATATAAATTTATGTTTAATATAGCCTATTCTATGTTAACATCAAAGGACAAGGGTTCAGTACTCCCCATCCAGTCCTCTTTCACTTTGTTCAAATTTGCAAACTTCAAGTTTAAGATTTACATGTGAGGGAGGATGTAACCATGTTTCATGTTTATGACAGCTCTGTGGCCATGCACAACATCTCCTAATTCAGCATAGTGAAGGTAAAAATAGTCTTTAACTCCATGACCCCAATATTACTAGTGGTCTAGCATTCACCAGAACTAGTTATGTGACATGTTCTGTACTTTCCCTACTTGTTGTTACTTTAAAAGCCTGCAAGTTCATGTTGATAAAGCCCGCACATATATCCAGGTTTCATTTGGTACAACATGAAATACGGCAAATTATTTCTTACACCGTTCCTCACATCTTACACAACTTAGTCACGCCTCCCTAGAAGTCACTGTTATTTCTCTGTGACTGAGATAACCTGTGTAATAACTGCAAATGATAAACAGCGTGGTGCACTTCAGTTCTTCTTTTTTTAACCGTTTGACTGATACAGTGCCGGACAGTCACGGAGTGGTAACTGTTTGCCAACTCTATTGTGTGTGTGTGGAAAAGTGCGATATAGCTTCGTCAGAACCCGCGGAGTTACCGTAGTAGTTTTGCACACACAGCGTCACATTTCCACTGATAGCTGCACTACATTTCCCAACATGCAACACATACCAGCCATCATAGCAGCCGTAGTACAAAGCTTAGTTCATCGCGATTAGCGCAGTTTGTTAAACTAACATAAGGGAATAACGACAGTACATTTCATTCAATAAACTTTATTTACTAACCAACATAGTGAACAGTGAGGTACCCGCTGATTCAGCTCCATTCTCCGTTCCGTAGTTGGCAATAAATCCCCATCTAACATACATAATACTCACACTCATGCACGCCGGTATGTTTGGGATCAGAATCGAGTAACCGGCCCCGTTATCCCCAATGTGATTGGTGGATTGCAGTGACATGGTACATCTAATATGCGTAACCGACGTGAGACGTCACTAGTTGTCCACGTTGGTGTCTGGTGTCCGCTTGCTGTTGTCAACAGACAGGTACGTTTGTTATTGATCCAAAAATACTTTATAATGTTAAAATATCGACCAGCATACATACTTGTTCTTGACGAGACTTTTTTAGTAGTAGAACTGTGCATTTGATAGTAATTACGGGACAATTCAAAGTAAAACTTGTAAAGTAAACTTGTTTAACGTGTTAAAAGCACTTTAAATATCCTAAATAGCATTACAACCGAAATAAACCTTTGTTCGCCATATGATTAAATAATCTAAGTAAGTGTTATCGTGTTGAATATACTAAATCACTACTAAACATTTCAAAGGTATTCTACTAATATTAAAACATCAGTCACACGTTATGATTTCCAATCTTTTGTCTATTGTGTCTAATGTTTACCCACAGCATAGCATAGTATAGCATGATATTAGGCCTAATGGTTTGGTGTAGGCATTACTTTTAGATGACCAACCTTTAGGAAGACGTCCTTTGTCATATAAATGGGATGTTGATCATAATCATTGTTTGTGTCATGCGCTAGCATGCACATGTCACTAGCATTCAATATAAAAAGACTAATGTTATGAGTAGTGCTGCTGATTATTTAATGTTGTTGGTTTAATGAGGTAATGACGTTGAATAGTGCTTTATTTAGCTATGCCATATCACAAGTGGATCTGTTAATCAAGCAGATTTGAAAAGTGAAAGATGTTTCTGACATTTTTATGTTTTTATTATAAATATATAAGTATAAATAAGTATAAATATAAGTATTCATATATATATATATATATATATATATATATATAAAATATAATATGATATATACATTTGAAATAATATATCTTGTAAACAAAAATGTCATTAACAGTGCGTATCTATAAGTGTTGGATAACTACAAAAATATGGCATTCAAAGCTTTCGTTTGTTGGTACAATTTTCTTTTCTCATGCATGGCTATTTGTGTATTGTGTATTTATTGTAGGCTATTTTGGAGATTTATGATGCACATGACTCCTTGCAGTGTCCGCAAGCAAACATACTCCTCACATGTATCCTTGTGTACCACTGGACTGTGAGACAACATGAAATTGACCAGCATGTTGCCAGCAGTCATCAAATATCAATCTGTTATCTATTAGGACATACTTAGTGTACCCTCAACTTTGTAGTTGTGTATTATGAATTACTAAAGCTTAATTTTCACACTCTTGCCTGTACAGTCACAAGCCTTTTGAAGTTCTGTTTCTCCTATGGCTGTGTACACGTTGCACATGCCAAAAACACACCATGATGCTGGTTGGAGTTGAACTAGTCTACCATGTTTGAAGAATTCATTTAGGTTTGTATTTGGCTTTGTCTTGCTTTCATTTTGTAAAGTTTGCTGATAAAGAGACACATCATATTTCAACATCCTCATTATCTCTTACTGTCACTCTCAGTGCCCCTGTGGTGCCCGGCCCACTGAATGGGCCATGCTAAAGAATGACTGCTCAGTCACGACAAGATGATGAGCAGCCACATCACAGCTAAGCCCCTCAATGACTCATGTTCCTCCTTATACCTCCATTCTCTCTGACAACCTGGCTGCTCCTGTGTCACCTCCTTCTCTGTTCTCTCCTGTGTTCCCTCTGTGTGCAGATCCACCCACATACCGTCCTTATACAGTCCAGTTTACCACAAGCTAAAATGGCTACCATTGCCTGAGCATAGTGCTTCTCATGCACACTGTCCTTTATTTGTTAAAAGCTGAATGAGATACAGCAACAGCAACAATTCTTTGACTTGTTCTGTTTTCCCTCTTCTACTTACTTGATCTTTTTTTTTACCCGTAGATAAAAAATTAACTGTAGTACCAAGGCATCAGTCAGCTTGAAGAGTTGGTAAACAAGGCTCATAATTTTGCTTCTGACATTTGATTTTATCTGATTGTTCATAACACTTTATATAATGATTAGGTCTGGTTAAACTTCAGTCTTCAGTTCTCATGGGAAGAGACAGATCGTCATGAAAATTGCTACATTGACAACAGCACAGTGACCTTGTCTGTTTGTCTGTCTGTCTTTTATTCTCTCTCTCTCTGCTATAGGTTCTTGGCCGACTTGAATAGCAAAAGGAAGATGGACAAGCATAAGTTCTCCATTGTCAAATATCAGAGTCAGTAGTTTTTAGGTGTAACATTGGGATGGATCAGTGTAGGTAGCCTAAATCATATATTTTTTGAAAGTTTATGATGAGTAGATGTGATTTAATGCTTCATGAGCCATATCCCACCTTTCTACGTTTAAATGATCTCTATTCATCTGTGTTGGGCGTTCATTACATATCGACGTAGGAAGAAAGTAAACATCACCATGAATGGCCATCCTTCATTATAAAAGTTCATAAGAGTAGGCGCAGGCTTCACTCTGACAATTATTTCTTACTCATAGAGTGCTGGCTAAACGTTAACTTGGTTGAAAGACAGGAAAAGAGGCTGCACTATGCTGTTATCCTTTGTCATGTAAACGGTATGTTGATTTTAATCATTTATCATGTCATTGTGAGAGGCCCGAGTGGCCAGCACACGAGAAGAGATGTGGACTGAGAAGTGGAGATGGTAAGGATTCCCGGAGAGAGGGTTGTTAGCCCAAAAGTGAACAGTATTTATTTTCCAAAATCACACTAATAAACAAAACACTTGCACCTAACAAAATAAACCAAAATTCAGCTTCAGTCAACACAATTACAAGGCAGTTCAAATGGCTCACTACACCAACTCTACCTCTTCACCAGGAGAGTAATAGGTCACCCAGCTGAACCACACGAGGCACTGAGCTACGCCCCATTTTATGCACTGCTGCATTAGCGCAAATTGGCCATGAATTGGAACACCTAGATTAAACCAATGAGCCAGGGATACAGAACATGCAAAGTTGACAAAATGACACGCTGGAATCATTGTACAATTTCTAATGTTAACCGGATTCAGCGTATTAATAACAAAGCAAAACTCAGAAGTACATAGACACATTGTGGCTTTGCGAAGGAAATTATAAAATACAGTACAAACATAATGAACACCCCTGCGTGAGTATGGCCGGAATTAGGGTGGCCGGAATTAGGGTGTCCCATTGCGGCGCGCGCAAAGAGACGCCTTCAGAGGTGTTGGAGGACCAGGAAGAACTGTGAGTTAATGCATGAATTAATTTCATGGGAAACATACAGAGTTGGGAAATGACAAATAAAAGTTTGGTCGGTGGTTACCACACCGCTTATTGTTATTATTGATGTTGTGTAACCAAAGATTATGGAATGAGGGATTCATTTATAAAATCACGGTAGGACAACAAAGGACAATGAACAAATGCCGAACTGGCGGCAGACCCTTTCAGTCCCCAACAGCCAACAGTGCCCCACATCAGATACTATACATTATATTAAACACAAAATATATACATTCAGATTGTTCCCCAAAGCGGCGCACATTACCGCACATATGCGCGCATAAATCGGGAACAAACACAACGTCTCTCGCCCTCTCCCCTACCGGCGCTTGCCGAGCAGCGCACGCAGTTTAAATTAGATGTCTCAGATAAATGAGAAGGGGAGAGTTCAGCTTCTCACAGTCATACACTATAACTTTTGATATGAATACTTTTAAAAGATTTTACTGTTATGAATAGTTCTACAGATGAGTTGTTCTTGATTTCATGGTTTAATGTTGTCAAACCTTATTTGTGCTTTATTCATTTAAGTGGAGACACGACCTGTGGAGATGCAGTCAAGGAAACAAAGCAAACAGTCCAACTTTTGTTGACCTGGAGCATTGATGGTAAGTTGTATCTCCCACTGCCATCACATCAACATCCCTCAATCTTAACACTTTGTTTGCCACCTCCTCACCTCAAAGTAGCCCCCCCCCCCCCCCCCCATTCACTTAGTTTCCATTTCTCACATTCAACCCCTTCCACTCCCAATCATCACCTTCATCAACCCCATCTCTAGCCCCCACCCCCTCCTCTTCCCAACT
The DNA here is from genome assembly GCA_015244755.2 of Tenualosa ilisha. Lineage (NCBI taxonomy): Eukaryota > Metazoa > Chordata > Actinopteri > Clupeiformes > Clupeidae > Tenualosa > Tenualosa ilisha. The sequence continues at coordinate 45,588 of PYXC01001989.1, forward strand.
ATATGCACTTTAGGCTGTGGAGAGCAGCACCAGGTTCCTGGGTATGCACATCTCAGAAGACCTGTCTTGGACCATTAACACCGCATCACTTGCCAATTACTAGTTATTTTTATGTAGTGTTTTATTTTTATAATTGATTATTCTACTGTTGATCCACTGTCGTTTTCAGGTGTCTCTGGTGGGCCTTCAAGATCTCCTTCAACTCAGCATAAGTGAGCTTTCGCTCCGATCCTTCCACAACACCTTGAGAGAAGAACAATGTTAAAAAAGGTTAAACTACTTCCTAAAATATTTTGGTCCCAGAAAGCACACATGTTGCTGTCAGCAACTCCTGAGTCATTGCCCCTGGTGGTCCTTTATCACAAAGACAAAGTTAGGGCAAAGTTAGAGCACCTTGTCAGTTAGGCTAACATTATTTTAAGAATCACACATTTGCCATTGACACATAACTAATACATGTATATGTTAGTGATTTGTAAGGTATGTGTTAAGCAAAATTAGTTTTACACAGAAGTGAAAATAAGTATTGGTGCCAATATTTTGTTTAGGTATAAGTATTCTTGACTGGACTGCTGAAACATGAAATTAAAGATATCCACACATGTAAAGAAATCCAAATGTTAAACCTCCAAAATAGCATTGGATGTAATAAACTGAAATGTCAGGTGGGAAAAAGTATTGAACGCATCTACAAAAGCAGTAAAACAAGGCACTGAAATAAGTAACCAGCTTGAATCTGTTAGTAGTTATGCCTCTCACCAGCGCTTATAAATGTACTAGATTTTGATGGACAACAAAATTGTTTTTGTTTTTAGTCTCACATGTATTGTACCAGAACATCTCACGATGAGTGAAGGCAAAAAGCTCTCACCAGACACTTGCAACCTTGCTAATACTTAACAACATTTAAGTGTTTTAGACATTGCAATATTTCAAAACCACGTGCTCTTCTAAGCACCACTGGCCATTATCTGCAAATGGGAGGAGCATCATTCCGCTGTCAATTAGACACCTGCAGAATTTCTGGCAGGTTTCCTATTCTGGGAGTCAAACAGGTAATAAGAAGAGTAGCTGAAGAGCCAAGGACCACTCAAACAGATATCCAGGACAGGAAAATGTGTGACTGAGAATTCCAATGTCTGGTCAAAGTTTTATGTCAACAGTCCAATCAGAAATGCCTACACTGAGGAAAATTCAGTATTTGACACAGTCACAAAGCCTCATGTTATTATTAAAATGCTATTATATTATATTATATTATATTATATTATATTATATATATTATATTATATTATATTATATTTATTAAAACTTCTTATTTTAGTATAAACTTATTTTGGAAACTGTGCTGGTACAATTTGTAAGTGTGCATTTTCTGCAAGGTCTTTGCCAAAAAGGAATTTCTTGCACTTTTTTGAAAGGGCTGATCAGATGATGACAGGCAGGCAACAAACTTACTAGTGCAGTGCAGTGTCTTCCCATCCATGTATGCAAATAGAAATGATGGTGAGGATGGGTCCTGTGCTATCTTCAGAAGCTTCTCATCACATAATAAAACAAACAGAACGAACACAGAACACAAAACTAGTATGCCTATGACACCACCACATTGCCAACAAAGACTAAATACTCTAAAGCTGCAGAAGATAGGGTACTAAAGGAAGAGCACCAAGAACTCACCCTTGTGTACATTCTCTTCAGTTTGTTAACAGTTTTTCGTTGGTTGTTATTTCTTTTTCTGATTGTCTGTGAGGAAGACAAAGGGACAGTCAGATCTGGTGAATCTTTGCATATAATGTACTGTAATTATACAACATGACAACTCTGACTACTTAACCTACCATGGGGATTTCATGAACACTGCTCATGTTTTCTGTTGACAGAGAGTAAAGTTTAGATGTACAAAATTGATGTAAGCAAGGCTAAGCAAGTCCAAGTCTTCAGAGCTTGAGTCTGAAGTCTCTGTAAGCAACTCCCAAGTCCCAGACTTGACAGCCCATCTCTGATACCTGACGCATACTGTATAAACAAATGTAATACAAACTCTCATAAGATCAACTAACAGGAACAGGAACTGACAGGACTCAAACAGAATT